>JZKD02S1957848.1:216002-229299 GCA_000966675.3 Picea glauca
AACTCAGACCATCACCCTCTCTTTATCCTTGTCTACTTAATAAAACTATCCTCCATCCCCTAGATCTTCCAGTATCCATCTCCCTTTTACTTGTCTAGTTCACCTTACTATATCGCCATCCCTCCTCGCAAATCCTCTGTTTTCGTTTTTGTAAAACATTTACTTTTCCCCTATACTGGTTTTCCATCGCCTTAATCTCTCATTGATCCTAAATATACAGATATATTAATGGTAAATTAAATGACGAATGCATGCTTATTAATAGGAAAATGAAAATATATATATGTATATTTATATTATAAACAAATCATAAACAAATAAAGTTAAGCATGTGTAAATAAAAGGAATTTAAAAATGAGCGCACATACCCTTGAATTTTTGAAAAAGAAAAATAAAAAATGAAATTTATAAACAAAATAAACTAAAAAGAAAAAAAGAAGAAAGTCAAAAGAGAAGAAGGGGGGAAAACCTAAGAAAAAGAAGAATTAGGGTTTGAGTCTGAATAAAGGAAAGGAGGAGGGGGAAAGAAAAGGGGGGATTTTTGGCTGATATTGGGATGGTTAGGCTGGAGATAGAGACTAACTGATTGCTGGTAGGAGTTGGGAAGCCTCAGCAGATTTGAGTGGTAGCTCAGCCTTGGAGGCGAGCTAAGGAGCTAGTTACTCTCTGATTGTTTGTGGCCCCTTTGCGGCTCGGGGGGCTGAGGGGGAAGAAGAGTACCCCTAGCATTTGGCTGGGAGGTACCGGTGGGTTCTTGCGGTCGGCAAGCAGGAGAAGGAGCGGCAGGAGCACAGGAATCATGGCGGCAAGCGAATAAGGCCAAGGTATGTTCCTGAACTAGTAGAGTAGAATGCATAATTGATTTACTGTTGTGATTATGGTTGTATTGTGGTGGACTATTGTTTCTTCATCTTGCATACTCTTTAAGAGAAAAAAGAGGGTATTCAGAAGATTTTAGTTTCTATAACACCATAGTTGAGGGTTTCTGGTAATGGCTGTGGGTTTACGTTATTTCTTTTACCCTTCCATAGGAGGCAATCCCCCTAGAATAGCAAGCGATTTCCTTTTTATATTAGTGGGTTTT
Source organism: Picea glauca (assembly GCA_000966675.3). NCBI lineage: Eukaryota > Viridiplantae > Streptophyta > Pinopsida > Pinales > Pinaceae > Picea > Picea glauca. The sequence continues at coordinate 217,087 of JZKD02S1957848.1, forward strand.
CGTTGATTTTGTGCCATGGGAAACCCTTTCACAGTAGGGTTCGATCTGTTTATTCAGCAGGCTATTTGTCCCTTTTTGTGTTGTTTAATATCGTTTATACACAAGGGCGAAATTTTACAGTAGGGTTCGATTCGTTCTTTCAGTAGGCGATTAGTTTTAGTGGGTTGCACTGTTGTACAGTGGGCATTTTAAATTTCTGTTCATGTATCTGCTGCCGACGCTTTTATATTCTTTGTTGATGTATTTACTGTGGGCGTTCCCATTTTTGACTGGGCTATTTTATATATCATCGCTGGAGTTTTACTTTCCATGGGTCAATCGCTCGCTCTGGCTGATTGGAATGTGTTGTGTTATCCGACTGTCATTATGGGCTTGTCTTCAGTGGCATGCATGGCCTATCGCATTATAAGAGTGGCCTTGTTTCGAGCTTTAATCTTTCCACAAGAATATTGCACGGTTATATTCAAAAGGGTTTAATTGTTTTACCTAAAACAACAACAATAGGCTGCTACAGGAGAACTGTGTGTTGATTGCTGCTCGCTGGTCTTCAGATAATACAATGAAAAAGGCAGTGTAGAGTATTCCATCGCTCCTATAGTCAAATAGATATATAATAGATTTGTAAAGTATTGTCTCGTATTCAGTTAATAAAATGAAAATGCAATGACAGGTATTTCCTCACGCAGGTAGTCAAATAGATATAACAATAGATATATAAGGTAATTGTATCGGGCTTATCTTTTTCCAAGAAAAAATTTTCTCAAGTTATTTAGAAATAAATTCTTTTACATAGACAGAGTCACTCTTCAGAAAATAACGAGTGATATGCTTGCCCAATGCTGATCGATGCATAACAGTTCTCAAAGGAGGTTGGAATAATGAAGACAAGCCTATACCAGCCTAGAAATGCCTAGGACAGAGGAGGCCTAACGTTGTCCAAAAAAAAAAAAAAACATAACAGTCGCCATTGGTAACAGGAAAAAGAAATCATGCCGCAACCAGCATTGACAATAAGCATAGTATGGGAGAGAAAAGACTGAAAATAACAAAGAGTTCCTATCTTATCGATTTATAATAGATACAGGCATATAATTATTTATGAAAATCTGGTGTTGAGTTGACATCACACTCACATTCTCCGAAAGGCATACAATAGTGATACATTATTTTCTTAATTTAAACATCAACTAATTCCTATTACCCTTTCGTTGATACAATTGATTTATATTTTCAGTGCATATGTAAATAAGTTAAGCAATATTTGTCAATCGTTTAAACTAAATAATATTGTATCTTCATATTGAAATACAACGAGAACAAGAATAAATATTAATTTGAAGGGATATTTAGTTCGGGTTAAACTGTTGAATGACACGTTTCAATTGAGCACAGGGCTATGGATTTCCGGGGCATGCGGTTTGCCTGGGATGTGCGAGTAATGATGGCCGACCTCGACTTTTTCTCAAGTGGCGTGAGTAACCTTCTGGATGTGGGCAGGTCGAGATCTTACCTCCAGTAACCCTGGACGACTGTATGGAGGACCCACAACCCTTACGCAATAATGGCTAAATCTGGAGCTATCGATTTTCCCATCCTTCAAAAAATATTTCTGCGATTGATGGTTGGGTGACCTTGGTTTTAGCAGAATTGATTTATTTGATAATGAACAACCGTTAGAATGTCAGTAATAGAAGAAGGTTAATCCCACCGGTGCGTCCAGCTGTTGGGACCGAAATTTCCATCACGTAGGCGTGCCTAAATCCTGGAGTCCTTCTTGTTTTTAAATAAGAAAAAAAAACAAAAAAAAAACTGGCATAGATCCCCTTCTTACACGTGGCCAGGTTTCTCCCTGTGATTTCAGTTTATGTTCCTCACCTACTGTCTTAAGTCGGCAATAAATTGGGTCGAACAGACGTGATTAGCTAGAGCACAAAACCACTTTATAACCTGACAAACAAAAAGAACCATCCGGTGTAGGTAAACGTTGAATTCCGGGTGGAATTAAAGGACCTGACTGCCATAAGAGAATTCGACGACCGCCAATTAGGGCTTCCTATCCTATCAAAATCGATTAGGAAAAACACTATTATTTTAGTTCCGTATTGCAACCGGAATTATAAAGGGGCAGCTTTATTTTATTTATTGAAATGTACAGTTTACTATTAGTCAATTTGGTGGCAGGTAATAGCTTATTTTTATCAAATTGAATTATGAAGTATAACAGGATGAAAATAATCAGGTTGTGAATGCATGACACAGACTCATCAGGATAAGCCTGAATTGAATAAGGTACTTGCCTATTAATTCTGTGGAATAAATGGTATTGATATTCGGCCAAGACCCTAATTATGGTGATATCTAGGGTTGGAGATTATGGTTGGTTAAGCGTTTTACCTTGTGTTATCGGGCATATGATTTAGAGAATTAGTTGCATTGATATTTAAATTGTGCTTATTATATAATGGAATATTTGCTTAATTTTCAATGGAATACTTGTGTAAATTGAAATAAAATATTTGTTTTAACTTGCTAGGTTAATGAAGAAGACTAATCAATTTATTATGATTTTTAATTATTGTCGTTTTGTGTTTTTATCGTTGTCCTTTTTCAATAATGTCCTCCTCAATTATTTGACATTCTAATATGGTTGTCTTTACATTCTTCCATTCTTAAATAGGTGACGGTATTGTCCATTTTCAACATATAGCTACTTGCATACTTGCAGTTACTTATTATGATGACACCTTGCCCTTTAATATTGATATGTTAGAGGTGGCATGTTAATTATCTTTGTATAGGGATCCTTTTAAAATAATGCTATTTAAGCCCCTTCTTTTCAATTGTTGTAATTGTTATAGCTTGTCACATGTAATTATAATGGTTTAATTTACTTAATTGTCGTGGTAACACTTGTTAAATTACAATAATGATAATTGTATTGATTTGCAATGTTATGATGTTGTTGACTTGAGTTATCAAATGCTGGTTAATTCGCAATGAATTATACTTGTTACTGGCAAGGATGGATAAGGTTAATTTGAACGCTAGCGATGAAGCTTAGACTGCAACCCTAGAAATTGCTTCAGAGCAATGGTGATACTTGATAAATTGCACTAGTATTTCGTTATAAATTTTCCATGTTAACGAGATGGTTGATTTCGCCATGTCAATATTTCTCTAAATGAAATGCTCGTGATGACATTTAAATTGCAAGTTTATTATTAGATTAATTGAAGCGTCAATGATAAGATCTAAATTGCAATGCGAATAATTGATAGGTTATTCTAAAGTATGGTATTAACTAGGAAGGAAGAACAAGATAACAGGGAGATTTTAGGAGTTCGAGGGTTTACCAATATAGTATGATATCGTTGCTCGCTTATGGAGATTAACAAAAATGCAATGTGTTGTGCTTATCGGTTGTCCCTGAACTTGTGCCTAATGATTTATAACTAACATGGGGGTTGAAATCATTGGTTGTACCATAGGATAAAGTCTTGTCGGTTAATGGTAAGTAATGTAACAATTGGTCTTGATTAATGTCTTCGGGTCCCCACAGTGGTTGTTCGGTTGAGTCCTCCTGACTTGCGTCTCCCGTAGAGGTTGAGATTGTCCCTGATTTGTAGTACTTGGTGGTATTGTATTGAGTAGTCTGTTCGTGTCGGGTGGGATCTAGACATCTCTTGTAGCTTAGTAGTTATGTCTGTGTGGAAATCTGGTGGAAGGAATCGAGTGTCGTATCAAGAGTCTCGGGTTGTTTCAAGGCACAGTTCCACTCTTGTGACACACTCTGAGCCGCATCAGTAGTCTCGAGTTGTTTAAAGGCACAGTTCCACTACTGTGACTCTACTGCTGGACTCTTTCCTTCTGTGACATTACTGTGCCTAACCCTTGGTGTCTGTTTCTGCTTACAGCTACTAGTTGCCCACCTCAAGTGCAGGGGCGTTTGTTTCTTGATGTCACCATGATATGTCGGTTCGTCTTGATTGTGTTCGTCTTACTTGCGTCCTGCTTGTTTGAGTGTTGGCGTAGAGTCAAGGGGCAGTTTCTTCTACACGCACGCACACACTTTAACAAAAAAAAAAAAAAAAATTTGCACTAGTTGACAGAGTAGTTGTCCTGAATTAGGAGGGTTGTTACAATGTGTGTCCTCTCCAATGGACAACCCATATGAACTACGTGGCTTTGGGACTTTGGGGTTCCTCGACAATTGAACTTCCACTCCTAATATTATCTAGAGTGTTATTCCACAAAAGTAAATGATCTGCTGACACGTGTCCTTAGGTTTTGGATGGATACGATTAACTCCACGTGTCAAATCTCCCGAATGCACGAAGTTTGAAGGAATTCACCGATTCACCCTCATGCAAATCCTCCTGAACCAATGACTGTCCACTCTCCTGCACACTCATGAATGGATCTCAACCATTGATTTCCATTCTTCAATAAATTCTCCTTTGAAATCGATCCTCGACTTCCCTGAACGCGCAAAGTCTCAACAACTCATAAGGTTAATCCCTGTGCCTATTCTCCATATCTAAGGGTGATGAAAGAACTTGGTTCCTCCCAAACAAATATCAATCGTTCGACTCTTTAAAAATGAATCTTCCTCTTCTTAAAGATTCTGACCATTATTCTTCCTGAGATTGGCTACACAAGATAAATAGGATCTCTGGCACCCTTCTGTGTGCTCCTCTGGCACTTTAAATCTCTTGACATAGAAATTTTCTAAGTCCCTCCTGTAGAAATCTTCTACTCATTGTCTCTTCTGAGATTTGTTCCTCTGAGGTTTATAGAACTTGGGCACACTCCTTGCTTCCATGGAACTTCCAAATAGTTTCAGACTCCTCATGCACTCCTTGCATTCATCTCCTCTAAGAATTATTCAACACTTAAACAAAGTGTTTTCCCGATGCACTCCTTGCACGGGTCTTCTCCAATATTTGTTCTCCACTGAGAAACTGTGCACTCTTTTCGATTCAATTGAACAATTGTGCACTCCTTGCACTTCAAATGTAAATTCACGTTATCTCTTCTGAGCTTCTGAGTCTATCTGGACTCAGCCTACGTACTCCTTGCAGGAACTATGCACTCCTTGAACCCAGAATCTCAAAAGAGAAACAAATGAACTTTACAGAAACATCAAAAGTTCCCACACTTAACCATGAAAAACATATCCATGAATAAAAGATACATAAATAGATAAAACACATAGAGCATAAATAAACATCACATGTACTCAAATAATTCAGATAAATAAAACACCATATATTTAGAATCAAACTTATTTTCTTGTATTCATTTAGTAAAATATGTACATGGACTTATACATCTCTCTACAAATCTTCATAAGCTTCAATCACTCTTTCAACAACAATAACAATAACAATCAACAACCTCATTTGGGAATAAAATACATATATTTATACATGGAGAGGCTTTTTGATCCTTCTCTCTAGACTACCTTAGAGTTATCCTATCATAGTTAATACATTCATCTACTAAGGACTATTACATTGAATGGAAATTACATTTAGATATGAGTCGATACTCAGTATCTGTACAACCTTATTTGATAATTAAAATGATCACAACCTCGAAAACCTTATGTGATGTCTCTTGCCTCAAAATATTTAAATTACAATCCTTTCAAAATAGAAAGACACACTCTCCTCAAAATTCAAAAACAATTCAAATATGCATGTTGAGTGTTGATTTTTCCTCCACCTAGCCTCTTTAATTGTTGATGACGATGCTCTTGCATCAAGATGGAAAATCTAGACAGTCCTCCCATATATGGTGGCTTGCCAATTTGTCCACCCATGTAAGGTGGTTGTCCTGATTTTCTACCCATATAAGGTAGTTGTCCTAGTTGTCCAGCCATATACTATCACTGAAAATATGGACCTCCTTGTTGGGGTAAGAAAAAGGTATAAATATTCTCCTTGTTAATTTGGTTTATGATATATTCTTTGTTGAATTTTCTATTAGTTTGAAATAATTAGGGAAGAAAATGATTAAATAGATTTTGAAAATAATATTAAATGATACTAGATATTTTCTAAACTTTGGTTTGAATTGCTTTTGATTTTATGCAGAAATGGACAATTGTTGTTAATTCAGGATAATCAAGAAGATCATGAAGATCCACAGACCACTGAAGATTAAAGAAATCAGGCATAAAACAGTTCAAAGGAAGATTGATTTTTATCTTGCAATGTTCATAAATAGTAAAAGCAATCCTTAGGATCTCTCAATCCTCAGAATAGATTAATTTACTTGTCTTATTGTAATAAATAAAGAAGAGTAAATGATAGAGAGATGTAAACGAATTTTGATCTCCTAATTGTTGATACTCTGTACAACAACTCGGTTGTAAATGACTTATCAATTATGGAAGTACTAGAAGTTTCAAGCGTTTTGACCATTTCTGTGTACTGAGTTTTTCATAATAGTATCTTCTAAAGACCGTGGGCCCAATCGACATGAGCTACTATCTTATCTGTAATTTTATTGATTTTGTTATAATTATGTGATTTGATATTTCCTTTAACGGTTAGAATAGATTCATTAATGTGTTGTTTCTATTATGAATTGGTTGTGTTATTCCATTCGTAGAGAGTAGATGTTCTATTTGGAAATTATCGATTGTTGTTCCATTACTGATCGTTGTCAATTTATCGCTTGTGAATTATTTTCATTAAGTTTGCATTTGTTGTTCCTTTCATTAAATTTGCATGTGTTTTTCCTTTCATTAAATTTGCATTTGTTGTTCCTTCTTAAATCTCAGTAGATCATTGTTCCTTTCAAATAGGTTAATTAATCATTGTTCTTTCAAAGATTGATTCATTAGTGTTTTTGTAGATTAAATTGTTGTTTCCTGGATAGATAAATGAGTTCAGTAATTAATTGATGTTTTGTTTCATGATGTTTTATTGCTCAGAATAAATTTTCCGTTGATTGAGTTATTAGTTTCAGAGTTTGTAGCTAATGTGTGAAGAACTTGATTATTATAGTAATTTAAGTAGACCCAAATTTGTTGTAACTAAACTATATACATGATTTAAACCACTACAACTTATCTACATAGATTTTGCTGACAATAGTGAGATAAAATATGAATCCTTGGTTGATAAAATTAATGTTAGAATAAGGTTGTTTTTAGGACATCTTTAGAGCCCAACATTTTGGCATCGCTGCCTGGGAGATTTTCAAGGATAGTACAGGTCATGTCTCTAAAAGGATGAGGTATTGAAAATGGAAGGTAAGACCCTATGCAGGAAACAAGTAAAATTCTTGTGCCAACTCCTACCTTCAGTTGATGCATAGAGGTTACATAGGTGCATAGAAGTTGTGTTAGTGTGTATGACTAAGAATAAAGAACCTAAAAAAAAAAAACCTTACCAAAAACTACAAAATCCTAGGGATCGGTGGACCCTGGAAGGAGCACTTTTATAGATGAAATTATCCAAAAGGTTGAATCTCAAGCCTCGGTTGGACCTCAAAAAGGTTCTACCTAAGTCCCTCAAAAAAAAAAGTCACCAAATGCAACTCACACTTAGGTTCATAGAGGAACTAAAGGAACTGAACGGATTTTACAAAATACACACACTCCACTTTTCAATCCTTTAGGCGAGGGAAATTCCTGTAATTTGAGAGAAGGAGAAGGGGAGACCAGTTGAATTGTTGAAGAAAACCCACAACCACATGAACTTGGATCTGTTGTGATTCTGGCAGGAGAAGGAACACCTGAAATCACAGACATAGGTAGCAAGACCAAACCTCCTAAGGGACCAAGTAAGCATCCACCCTGAGTATAACACCCAAACCAAGAAATCCCCTAAGGGTTATTGGCACATTTTTGACCAAATGGCACAACAAAATCAGCCGCAACCCAAGACCCAGACTACCACTTTGGAATATCCTATAGTTGATCTGGTTTCTAATGACCCAATGAAATCCATTTCACTACAGAATATTCCAACCTTCAATGGATTGATCTCAGAGGACCTTGGCACGCTCTCATTTGAATTTGATGTCCTGTGTAGAGGCTATGACTATAACTCCGAACCCCAGAAACTAAAGCTATTTCCTTCCACTTTGAAAAGAGAAACTTTACGATGGTTTATGGGACTAGGGGGAGGAACTATAAATTCATTGGACGAAATGAAACAAGCCTTCCTTATGAAATATCAAGACTACCATCGAGCCAGGGATTTAAAGGATGAAATCTTTAAAATGGTTGCAAAAGAAAATGAAACACTAGAAGAATATGTTGAAAGATTTCAATATAAACTGCAGAGATCACTTTATGGTACACTATCAGGTGAGGTACTTCAAGCCACTCTAATAAAAGATATGAAGGATGAATGGGTAGATACGTTAAATTTGATGGGAAAAGGCGATATTTTCCAAGAAACATATGATGAAATTGTCCAATTGTGTATCAGTTATTCACACCGTAGTACATGAACTAGATTAAGAACACGAGGCCCCATCACTAGAAGTAGCAACATTACTAGTGGGAGTGTCACCCGAGCGTAAATTGGTAATCTTTTGGAAAATTTTAAAACTGACATTTTGGGTACTTTAACTACGCAATTGGATGTTCTGCAGGCTCAACAGAGACAAGCAGAAGAGGAAAATTTGTTGGTTGTATTTTGTCCACAGTGCAGGAAGAAACATAGTCCAAGGGAGTGCCCCCTAGACATGGCTCGAACCTGTGCTATCTGTGCCAAAGACCATGCGACGGAGCAATGCCCATCACTTCCAGGACTAAAATTCATCTTTAAACAATAAGAAGAAGAAACATAACCGATATATCTGATGGCTCAGCGTCTCCAATGGAAGGCTCATCCCCTAGGTACGCTACAACATCCTTCTTCTTTATTTCCTGGACAATATAATCAACAACTTAATCCTAGAAATACATGGCAGAGCCAACCATTTCTTAACACCAACTAGAAGTCCCAACAATATCCTATGAAACCCTTTTCAAATCAGTCGGTTCCCACTCCTACTTGGCCTAACTTGTAATACTCTATCCCATTTTGGCAGAATTCAAATAATATCCCCTGTCCTTCACAGTGGACTAGCACAACTTCCCAAGCCCCCAATTGGACTCAAAATTGGCAGTGCCCCATGGGACTGACCAATCAACCTATGGGAATGGTTCCTCAAGCTCATCCCACTTTAAAATATCCACTTCAATTTCCCCAAAATCCCCAACCTCAAATGCGCCCTCAACTACCAGCTCAACCCAACTTGAATCCTAATAACAGACCAGTCCAGCTCGTGCAAATTGTCAAGAATTTAGAAGGTGAAATGAACTCTGTAGGGTGCAACGAACTTCTATTAAGGTCGGGGCATGTAATTTCTCCTGAGGAAAGTAGCATTCATCAAGAACGGGAGAATGAGAATGATATAAAACCAACAATAAAACCATCGACTCTAGTTATAACATAAGAAGCAAAACAAGGGGAAAATATAGTCGAGCAACAAAATCCTAATAAAGACATAATTTCTCCTCCCCCATTTCCCGAAAGGCTAATGATAGAAAAAACAGTTGTATATCCCAACTTTGATATCATCAGGGAAGTAAAAACTCTATGTGTTAAAATTCCACTCCTATAGGCTTTACACTATATTCCTATTTATGCGAAAACATTTAAAGAATTATGTGGGAAGAAGCCTGTAAGGAAAACTAATAATCCATCAATTGTTCACGTGGTAGGAACTTTATATGATCTTATTCTAGGCAAATAGGATCTAGTTAAATATGTAGACCCAATAAATCCTATGGTAACGGTTCATATACAGGGTTTATTTTTCCCAAATACATTGGTGGATTTGGGAGAAACCATCAATATTCTGACCATTGAGACCTGTAACGTCTTGGGTATCACCTCCTATGAACCCAATTCTACTCTATTAGAATTGGATGATAGATTGGTGGTTAAACCAGTAGGCACATTACAAGACATAACAGTTTTGGTCGACTCTTGGGAGTACCCAACTGATTTCCTAGTTATTAACCCAAGAAGTAGACTAGATGGACACCCGTTAATATTAGGGCAACCGTGGCTAGAAAAAACATATGCATACATAGGATGTCGCAGATGCAACATGATCATTTCTAGAGGAAGTGTTATAAAGAACCTTATCTTGTATCCTCTAGCTAAACCAAGTTTTCCTATCATACACTAGCAGTTGCAACCACCTAGATATCTGGAAGAAAGCATACGCCCTCCTCTCACACTAGAATAAGCTCTTGGGCTCAAAAACCAACTAGAATATGATGTGATCAACAACTTCATTAACATCCCATATGTTATAGGTAACCCAACATGTCAAATGCTAAAAAACATTTTATATAATGAAGCCCAGGGAGATCCTTTGGAAGAATTGATGGAGAAAAATATTCCCACTATTGTTGTCCATAACAAAATTGCAGTTGAAATCACACCATGAATATTTATGAATATTAACGCCAATTTGAATGACCAACAACAACAAAAATTAATCCAGATCCTTTCTAAATAAACTCTGGATTTTTCTTGGGAGTATTCCGACATGAAGGGAATTGACCCCCAACTATGTACACATCATATCTATATCAAAAAATATACTTGACCCATCTAATAGCCCCAACGAATATTAAACCCTCATCTCAAGGACATTTTCAAAGAAGAATTACAAAAATTGTTGGATGTAGATTTCATATATCCTATTTTAGATAGCCAATGGGTCTCCCCACTGGTAATCATCCCTAAAAATAATGGTAAGTGGAGAATATGTGTATACTACAAAGAACTCAATAAAGCTACCCAGAAGGACCATTTTCCCTTTCCTTTTATAGATCAGGTCCTTGATACTTTAGCAGAGAAGCAATTTTTCTCTTTCCTAGATGGCTTTAGCGGTTATAATCATATTAAGATTGCTCTGGAATACGAGGATTAAACCAAATTTACATGTCCTTGGGGTACCTTCGCATATCGATTATTTCCCTTTGGGTTACGTAATGCTCCAACTACATTCCAGAGAGATATTTTAAGAATATTTTCTTATTTAATTAATGAGGGAATCAAAGTTTACATGGGAGATTTTACCCCTTATGGCATTGATTTTTATCAAGATTTAAGCAATCTCGAGAAGGTACTGGAACGATGCATTGCTACTAGGCTATGTTTGAGTCATGGGAAATCTAATATGATGACTAAAGGTGTGGTACTAGGACACTATGTCTCTGCAGATGGAATCAAGGTAGACCCAACAAAGATAGAGGTAATCCTTAAATTGCCTACACCTCGTACACAGACCGAGGTACGTAGTTTCCTTGGTTGTGCAAGATATTATCACAGATTAATAGAAAAAATTTCAAGAATAGTTGCACATTTACATGATTTAACTGGTAATGTGGAATTTTAGTGGTCTGATAAGTGTGATGTTGCATTTGCAGAACTTAAAAGGCTAATTTCAACAACACCAGTGCTGAGAGGACCAAACTGGAATTTACCATTTCAAATCTCTTCAGACGCATTGGATGTCGCTAGAGGCATCTCCCTTGGATAGGAATATGACAAGAAACCTTATGTTATTCATTTTATTAGGAAAAATATTACACGTGCCAAATTAAATTACACAGTAACAGAAAAACATTTTTTACCTATTATACATGTTATTAATAAATTTTGACACTACATAACAGGCTATCCAATGTTTTTCTATACCGATCACTCTGCCATTAGATATTTATCCAACAAACCAATTAATAATGGACGGGTTACTCTGTGGTTGTTGTTTTTGCAAGAATTCAACATCACCATTAAGGATCGCCCGGGAAGAGAAAATCTTGTTTCATACTATTTGTCTCATATACCCAAGACAACTAACTATTTGACAGTCGAAGACCAATTTCTAGATGACCATTTGTTCATTGTGACTATTAAGACACCTTGGTACGTTGATGTCGCGAATTATCTAGCAGTTGGGAAATTGCCAGTGCACCTGTCATCAAAAGAAAGGAAATTAATTGTTCAGTGTAGTGCACGGTTCACCTGAATTGGTGGATATCTTTTCCACACAGGGTTGATCTTCAGTGTTAAGAACCAAACATCAATATAGCATAGAAAAACTTCAGGAAAGGTACTCAATGCCTTGAAAAAGAGATAATTTTAGATAATAAGCCTCTTCGAGGGGGCAACCTCCTTTTAC
>JZKD02S1957848.1:233680-246705 GCA_000966675.3 Picea glauca
ATAACATTACTAATCTAAATCAAAACTAATGTCCTAAAGCCGACATAAATAAAATAACATTACTAATCTAATATGCCCCAATTAAGTGGTAATGAGCCAATATTAGGGCTTAACATTCAGATCTGGAGATGTATTAAAGAGGATGAAATTCATGATGTCTTGAAGGCATGTCATGATGATCCCTTTGGAAGACACTCTACAGACCATAGAATTGAGCATAAGGTTTTACATATGGGTTATTATTGGCCCTCAATATTTAAAAATGCATATAATTATGACCAGGCATGTGATATCTTTCAGAGGATGGGTCGACCAGGCCAAGCTGATAAAATTTCCCTACAATCACAAATGGTGGTGGAACCTTTTGATAGATGGGCACTAAATTTTGTTGGTCCCTGTAACCCAAAATCAAAACAAAAATCTTATATACTAGTTGCAATAGATTGTATGACCAAGTGGGTAGAAAGAATAGCCTTGCCAAATGAAACCGAGGAAGCAGTTATTAAATTTCTCTTTGAACTATTTGTACGCTATGGATTACCTAGGGAAGTAATCATGGACGAAGGGTCACAATTTACAACACATAAAATATCGGCCACTCTGTGCAATTATCACATTAAAGATAGGGTTACCTCCCCATACCACCCCCAGGAAAATTGACAAGTGGAAAGTAAAAATAAATTCTTAGAGGAAATCTTGAAAAAAACAGTCTCAACAAACCGTCAAAATTGGGCAACCGAGCTTCCAAATGCCTTATGGACCTATTGCAAAACATGGAGTAACACTGCTGGCTAGTCTCCTTATCACCTAGTATTTGGAAAAGATCCTATCTTTCCAATTGAATTTGAGATCAAAATTCTAAAAATGGCCCAAGAAATTGGACTGGATCTTACGGAATCACACACACAATGCTTACAATAGCTCAATGAATTAGATGAATCACACTTGTTTTCCCTTCAATGCACAGTTGTTATTCAACAACAAAGAGCTAGGTGGCATGACAACCATATAAAGAAGAAATCATTCCAGAAAGGTGACTGAGCACTTCTTTACGATTCCATATTTCAAGATTTTCTTGGGAAGTTGTAGACAAGGTGGTTGGGACCGTATGAAATAAAGGAAGACCATGATAATGGCACTACGACTTTAGCTACCATCGACGGGTCTGGTTCTCCTTTTCTGGTAAATGGACATCGACTACGACTCTACCATCACCCTCTTTCAAAATAACATTTTTTCCAAGAAGTAAGTAATGATCCTACTTTTCAGATTTTAGTTAGCTGGGAAGGTATCCTAATAGCTTCAACTCCATGAAATTGTTGTTTTTTCTAGAATTGTTAATATTGTATATATTTATCTTTGAAGATTTGATTGACTTTTTAAAGTTTTTTTTTTCTAGGGAAGTCACTATAAAGAGTTTTGGATAACAAAGACTAAAAAAAATGTAAAATATGATTGTAATGAAATATAATTAGCACTCTTTTATGTTCCTTATTCAAACCCCAAATTGTTCTTGTTTCACTTTGAAAAATACATCGAATATAAGCCCTTTTTTTTATACAGGAGATGAATATTTCATGTTTCGCAGCAAAAGTCAAATGACTGCACTCAAATTATGTGTGACTATGACTATAGTAAATAAAAATGAATGCATGACACCATAAACCATCCAATATATTGTATTCCCCTGATCATTTATTAAACCTACCTGTAAAATTAAATGAATTTAGTTGATGACTAATCAATCCTATATTCGCTAAAACAAAAAAAATTGTATATGAGAGGTATCCAATTACTTAATTAGATGGTTCAATTTGAACATCATCGTTATCTTCCTTGAACGTAACAACTGTCGTTCCTTTTTTTGTGATTGTTGTTCCCTTTGCCGACAGTGTCTTTCATTTGAACGTAACATATGTCATTCCCTTTGTTTCGATTGTTGTTCCCTTTATGGGAAGTGTCGTTCATTCGAATGTAAAAACTGTCATTCCCTTTGTTGCAATTGTTGTTCCCTTTGCAGGTAGTGTTGTTCATTCAAACGTAACAACCGACGTTCCCTTTGTTGTGATTGTTGTTCCCTTTGCAGGTAGTGTCATTCATTCGAATGTAACAGTTTCCATTCCCTTTGTTGTTATTGGTGTTCCCTTTGTGGGTAATGATGTTCATTCAAAAGAAACAACTATTTTTCCCTTTGCGATTGTTCTTGTTGTTGTTCCTTTGCCTTGAAAGCAACGATTTTTTGTTTCCACTAATAACACATGTTTTTTTTATGACTACTCCTTATACATTTATCTACTCCTTTGGGTATGAACTTCACTAACTAATTTTCAACGAAATCACTTCTAATTATCACCTAGAGGGAGATAGTTCCCCAAAAATAGTACCACCCACCTAGCTTGAAATTGAAATAGAACTTATTCAGTTGGCAGAAAATCAGAGTATGCAAGCAGAAACATCAAAAAGGAAAAGACAAAGAACAAATTATGTTCCTAAAACCCCCTCTATTAAAATAATAAAGGGTAGAGAGACAATACAACCTGAAAGCACTCAGGAGACTGTGCAAACAGAAGAGCCATCACATGAAAACCATGTAGGGTAGCAGGATGATTTCTTCGGAAGATATGAAGAGGAGACGGTCCAAGTGTCAAGAAATTTTGAAATGTCAATTACTGAATATACAAACGATCTAGAAGAACCCCAAGCTCCAACCTCTCCTCCTTCAAACTCTATCTTTGATCTCCGTGATATGGAGATGCCATTCTCTCCTACGAGGGAATATCATGATGTAGCATAATAGCCAGAGCCTCAGTTTAAAGAGAGAAGTCCTTTAGAGAAACAAGAGCATCCATAGGATACAAGGAATGAATTTACAATTGATCGAGATGGGGAAGACTTTGAAATTCCACTTGGACATAAAGAAATAGCAGAAAAAAGGAAATAACTTAATCAGAAAACTGGAACATGAAAATAAGGAATTGAGGAGGAAGGCCGAGAAAATAAAGGTATTAAAACAAAAATTTTTCAGATTGAAGGAAAAATTAGAAAACTTAAGAAGCAGTTGGAACAGTCTGACAAATCCTATAAGAAGAAGAAATATAGGAGGGTTGGACTAGAGGGAATAAATCCACTTCCTAGAAGGGAAATGCATACTCACTCTATTGAAACACAAACATATTTTCATGCTTCCTTGGAATCATTTGAAATATAAACTCAGACAGATGCTCTAGTAGTAGTAGAAAACATTGTTCAGACTGAAGAAGTGCTTCATTCCTCTGAATAGGATGCCACTATCAGAATATTGGAAGCATAATTGGAACAATCCTAACAAACCCTAACCCAATGATGAAATAAAATGGTGACAGTAACAAAGCATCAAAAAGTTGCTAGACAACTTTGAGCAATGTCAGCAACTGAAAATGAAACCTTTGTTGATCTCAGCAGAGAAAAATAAAAGGTAAAGAAGGTGCATGTTCGTCTTGATGGAGCTTTGGAGAAAATCAAAAGTATTTTCTCTATTTATTCTGATATATTAACTTGTAGGGCCCCTGCTAATAATTATGCCCTATTTTTATTGGAATGATCTCTGTTATTAAAAGTGAAATCCATTAGGGCAGGAACACCTTCTGAGTTTGTCATTGTCTTTGACTTTGCCTCATGTTTTAAAGAACAAGATGATGTAATAAAATACTTTTTGTGTAAATTATATCTTCATAATTTCATTCTAGAAGAAAAAAAAGATGAGAACCCCAATCTATTCACCGGGATATCCAATTTCATTTTTTTTTATATTTTTCCAAAAACCAACATAGATGGGCCAAGCCACATAATGTCTTTATGAAAAGATAAAATGGGCTAGACCTATGGGTCAAAGGAGAACCTTCTAAACCCTTTGACACCATTATGCAACATAGAGCATTTATGAAGAGGGATAAGGTTGAGGAATCTTTAGCTCCCATTCATAGACATGTTGTACATTCATGGCTGCAATACTTTGGAGAAATTAGAGAAGAATCCCTTTGTGTTGCCAAATTAAGATGGAGTGTCTCTTCAAATGAATCAAGAACAGGGAACCATTTGGTTTTAGGATTTTTCAAGTAGTTGTTCTTAGACTAGAAAGGTATGTGAATATGATCATGTAAGCAGGGCCTTCCTGGATTGGATGTAGGTATAGTCCCTCCATTATTTGGTATCCTCTAGAGGTTTATTCGAGTGTTTATGGACTTTGAAAGAAAAAGGAAGAAGTAGATTTTGAATAACTTAAAGGTAAGCATGGGTTCCAGAGGTCTAGAGAAGAGACCTCTCCACCCTACAGTCTCATTCCCTTGCATATGAACTCTCTTGTTGCATGAGTATGTGCAAAAAGGTAAGAGAAATGTTGGGGTAAGAAAAATGTATACATGTTATCCTTGTTACTTTGGTTTACGATATATTATTTTTTGACTTTTCTATTAGTTTGAAATAATTAGGAAAGAATATGATTAAAAATATTTTGAAAATAATATTAAATGATATTAGATATTTTTTAAACTTTGGTTTGAATTGCTTTGATTTTATGCAGAAATGGACAATTGTTGTTAATTGAGGATAATCAAGAAGATCATGAAGATGCACATACCATTGAAGATTAAAGAAATCAGGCACAAAACAGTTCAAAGGAATATTGTTTTTTATCTTGCAATATTCATAAATAGTAAAAGAAATCATGAGGGTCTCTCGATCCTCTGTAAAGCTTAATTTACTTGTCTTATTGCAATATATAAAGAAGAGTCAACAATAGAGAGATATACCAGAATTTTGATCTCCTAATTGTTGATACTATGTACAATGACATAGTTGTAAATGACTTATCAATTATGGAAGTAATGGAAGTTTCAAGCGTTTTGACCATTTCCACATACTGAGTTTTTTAGAACAGTATCTTCTAAAGACCATGCGTCCAATTGACAGGAGCTACTATCTTATCTGTAATTTTATCGATTCTATTATAATTATGTGATTTTATATTTCCTTCAACAATTAGAATAGATTCATTAATGTGTTGTTTCTATTATGAATTGCTTGTGTTATTCCATTCATAGAGAGTAGATGTTCTATTTGGAATTTATCAATTGTTGTTCCATTACTGATTGTTGTCAATTTATCTCTTGTGGATTCTTTTCATTAAGTTTGCATTTGTTTTTCCTTTCATTAAATTTGCATTTGTTGTTCCTTTCATTAAATTTGCATTTGATGTTCCTTCTTAAATCTCAGTGGATCGTTGTTCCTTTCAAATAGGTCAATTAATCATTGTTCTTTGAGAGATTGATTCATTAGTGTTTTTGTAGATTAAATTGTTGTTTCTTGGATAGATGAATGAGTTCAGTAATTAATCGATGTTTGCTTCATGATGTGTTATTGTTCATAATATATTTTCTGTTGATTGAGTTATTGTTTTCAGAGTTTGTAGTTAATGTGTGAATAACTTGATTACTATAGTAATTTAGGTAGACCTAGATTTATTGTAACTGAACTATCTACACGATTTAAACCTCTACAACTTATCTGCATAGATTTTGCTGACAATCTTGAGAGAAAAGACAAATCCTTGGTTGATAAAATTAATGTCAGACTAAGGTTATTTTTAGGACATCTTTAGAGCCCAACATTCATATGTAATGATATTGACCTAATGGTCCCCCGATGTATGGTGGTTGAAGGGATTGTTGCATTGGAATCATGCAATTTATGGATTGAAAGGGAAATTTCCTTGTGGAATAATTCCCACTTGATTGGGTTGACCACACAAAGGGTTAGCAAATCCTAGAAACAAATGTCCAGAATACATGCCAATGGTATTAGGGATAGAATAACTAGTAGGAGCAACTTTCCCCCATGCGGGTTGATGTAGAAACCATGAAGGTTTCCCCCCAGTAAAAAGTTTTCATTGGCCTCCCATTTAAGATTGACCTCTAAGATAGGATGTACTAATATACAACGGTTGAGATGGAGGTTGAGTTTATTGTAGATCCTTGATTGTGTGAATGACTTGATTGTTGGTCATCTAGCTAATGAAATGACCAAATAAAGAAATTGGTGTGTACATGTGTGGAAATAGTGAAGAAGGAATATTACCTGACCCATGTGAAAAGGAAGATGTATGTGTAGGTATTTGAGTTAGGGTTACATGGGTCACCGATGTTTTCGATAAAAAGAAGAACCAACAGTATTAAATACAAAATTTGTGGAAAAGGGTAAATTCCCAAGTCCTTCAAGAAAACCAAAAGATGACGGGTTCACACCAAAAGATGGTATAGTGGTTGAACTAGGAGGTAATATATAAGAAGAGAAAGAATAAATATATCTCATGGATGGTGGATCAGTGAGTGGTGGGCCAAGTGGATGAGTAAAAAGAGAATTTGTGTAAGATGAAATGCTTTCTACGAAGGTTGTGACTGGTTCTTCTACGTGATGGTCACTTCCAATATCTATTCTCCCGGTCTTAGAAGTTTGATCTACGATCATTCCTTCAGAAGAAACATTTTGTTGAGGTTATGGAATGTCAGGTTCCATTCCTTGTATACTGTGAAATATCCAATCCTAATGCCAACTACAAAAGTCAAAGAAACACACTACTAATAAAGCTAGAATCAATCAACCAAGTAATAGTAGGCTCAAGGATCTTCTAAAGATGGGATATCAAGTCATCAAGGAAGAAATGAGAAGAAGTAACCCCGACCTCCATGTAATATCCCTTCTCGGTGCAAGAAACCATCTCTTTCATGTGATCAACCTCCAAGGGTATTGAGAGTGTGATACGACATCTACCCTAGGTACCATGGTAATACAACCACAATCACCTCTGTAGATACCTAGAAAAGGGCAGTAAGGCTACCAAATCTCAGTCAAACTCTAGGTGGGTACAGTTGAGATTTGAGACTGAATGTATGGGAAATATATCAAAGTCCTAATATCTTCAAGAAAACTGAAGACAAGTGGACCGGTAATACTTCTGAGGACCCCGAATGGATTCAGGATTCACAAAGTGTCGAGACCAAATGAAACTAGTGGTTTCTCAAGAAAACCCCCAATATACACTATGTTCACTACTATTGGTCAATATTTGGAGGGGTAATATTGGCTTCTCTTTCATACATGACCTCGTGTTTAGCCCCTATGTGAGAGGGGGTTCCCGACAATGCTTATACGAAAGTTGGATTTGTACAATCACTAGTGTTCTACAGTATGTGTATTAGTATTGGATGATTTACTCAGTTTACCTATTCCAAAGACCCTAATCTCGTGCTATTATTGGTGTGCTAAAACAAAAAAATGTTCTAGTTTATTTTATTAGTGTGTGGTTTATTTTAATGGATTTTACTCAAAGGGTTCACGGAGATGAAACTAATGATGTGTGAGAGACTCTACTCCAATAGAATGAAAAGGAATGATATGAATTTTTTTATTTTCGATGAATTCTATGTATGGGAAGGAGAAGATTTATATTCTTCTTAACACAAGAAAGAACTCAAAACTATGTAGCTTTCAATTTCAAGGATCAAGAGGATGCTAAACTTCCAAGAAAATGTTTCCAAAAATCGAAATCCACATGAAAAACTAGCCCTTTTTCTAAATAGAAATAGAAAAATGTTCCTAAAGAATGCAAAAACAATTCTTTGTTTGATAATGTATGCAATGAGATATGCAAACTTTTTCGCATCTTAACTTTCAAGAGAAATGAAAGAGATCTATGTTTGACACAGAGAAATAAGAGGAAAAAATGAACCAAACAAGGTGCACTCAAAAAGATGAGAACTGAAATATAACAAGTGTGAGATAACCTCTTTAATCAAGAACCCAAAGATGCAAAGGAGAATGAATACAAACTATCATGAAAATCCTCAAAATATGAGCAATAAGAAATAGGGTTGTGGTAAATGAGAGAGAGTCCTAATAATTCAGAAAAGAGAGATGTTTCAATACAGAAAAAAAGGCTCAAAGCCAATAAACCTTGCAAACTCAAAGGAGGAATGAGGATGAGTGATGAATTTCGTATTATCAATCAGAAACAGTTAGAGACAAACTATGAGTCTACGGGCTAAAAGACTAGTCAATCTCAAGCACACATAGAAGATGAAAAGAGGATAAAAATTAAAGAAACCAAAATCCCTTGGTAAAAGAGATGATCAAACTCATCCAACCATCCAGAACTGATCATAGAGATTCAAGAAAGAATCTCAAACATTCACAAGGAAAAACTGAGCAAAATCAAAGAAAAAGAAAAAAACAGGGCTCAAAACCTAGGTTGCTATAGGATGACGCTCCTCCAGAATGGTATACAAGGCATTTAAGGGGTGATGGACACTCCCTAATGTCCTAGCAAAAAGTGTCTAGGAAACTTTTGGGAAGTTAAACAGGGCACGTCCAAGGGGTAATGGATGCTTTGCAAAGATCGTGAAGGCTCAAATTTGGAAAATATTCTCAGAAAAGGTCAGGGTTTGATGATTAGGGGAGTGCCAAAACAAAAGAATCAAAGTATAAAAAATTCAAAGTGATAACGGCTATAAACCTAAGAAGAACTAGATGGTTTTCCCCAGTGGAGTCACCAATTTACCATGGTGAGAATTCTCCCCATGTGGACAGATTGAGTTCCCCTCACTTGGGTTTCCTACAAGTGATATAGACTCTAACAAATGGACATTAACATCCTCCTAACTGACTATTCTATTTCCTTGTGGGAAGGTTGAGAGAGAAGGAGAGGAGGTGTATGTACCTTATTTCTAACATTTGTCCTCGCTTCTCCAATGGTTGAGCTCCAATCCAAACAACTCCCACACGAAGTCAAACTTACAAGAACAAAGAAACCTTCTGCTACTACTATATATGATTGAGTAATAGCAACCCTAAGAGTTGATAACTCACACAAAGTGATCAGAAAAAGAAAAAAAGAAAAAAAAAAAAAAATTATAAGAGAAATAGGCCAAGTTATTTTATTAATGAAACCATGAAAAGGATAAAACCATTTAATGTTGTTGCAATCCTCCAAGCTTATTTGTTCATCCCTTGATCATGAATCTCAACTTATTTACAGAAACAAAGGTTTGGATCTCCTTAACAAAATCATAAGTTTAATATGCTTATTTTCTATAACATTCCCGACCACCCATGTCGGGCCATGCTACTCTAGAAAAAACTTTCATTCTATGCTCAACATATTGTAACATATCCATCACATCCAACTGAGCATTCCACATAAATTTTTCGAACTACGTGTAATTAAAACATATACACATAGAACTCTTGCAAAAATTTATATATAAAACGTCAACATAAAAATACATTATGTAAATGAATGGATTCATATTGAAATAATAGTAAACATATACATGCAACATATACAAGAAATACCCATAAATATAAAGACAGTTACAAACCACACATAGGATAAACCCATAAAAATAAACACGTAAATAATAATGCAGCATGTAATTTATCACACAATTGACACTTATCTTGGTAATAATATCACCAACTACGTGTAGACCTTCCACAAACCTTCCATGCTTAAACCACAATGCTCATCACTCTCAGCAGTGGGTCACCCCTGAGCTTGGACTAAACTCCACCTGGGTAAAGGGATTCCTAACCAGGATGATGTGTCATAGACAACATAAAATACTCTTTCAAAGGTGCCAACTCAAAATAACAACCCATAGTCCCTCATTCCCCACATGTCTATCCCACCCTAGGAAGTGTGTCCCTTCTCTGCTCAACAGTCCTTCAACTACCCCACTTCCTTTTTGAGCTTCAACAACAGGCCAGACAGGAAGTCTCAGAGCCCTGTAGTTGTAGTTTAGCACCTTTGGGAAATCAATTCCCATCAATTCTCTCACCTCGAGAGATTTCTCATGAGCCTGACAACCTGCCTCTTCAATATCCCACGTGACTGAAAACCTGTTTCTTCAGTCCAGCTCCCAAGCTAACCAGCTACAAAAACAAGTATGGGTACAGATACAGGTTTAGGTATAGTGATATAAAGGTACAAAGGACAACTTCCTGCGTAAGTGAATCATCATGGAATGATTGAATGGATGACTAAATTATGGAAGGAATCCCAAAATGAACTAATTCCAAACTATATGTATGCATGTTCCCAACTTGACACTCGTCATGTTGGGAGCTACTTTGGCCCACTTGTCCCCATCCTTAGAACTTAGGATAAAATAATTATCCATACTTTATACTTTACAGAATATTAATATAATATTCATTTTTGTCTTAAGCTCCCTATCTTATCCCTTTTTCTTAACTTTTAGCCCCCCCCCCCTTCCCCAACTAGTGGAGTTTAGTCCCCCATACTCTTTTATCGTGGTTGGTCTATGCGCAACGATGTATTTTATATTAATGATAAGACACATACAAAAATAGTATCACCGGCCTTTAACATCTAAACGCACGGACTAATCATAAAAAAAATGTCTCACCGGCCTATAAAACACAACATATACACAAAGGATTCATTATCCTCAAAATCGTGCGCACTTAAGTTGTTGTGTGCGGTATCCTGGAATGTGCACACATCATCGTTTTATTGCACAGTACATGCATGCATTATGCCATGAAAGATGCATACAAAAATTATATCGAACAACTCACTAGCTTAAGTAAATTTTCATTTTACATTTACAATTGGGTTCATTCTAGGGGTATTACAATCCCCTCCCCTTATTTATGCATTGTCCTTAGTGCATTATGTTCACATATACAATAAAATTTTCAGAAATCCTCAAAAAGATGTGGGTATTCTGCCTGCATTGCATTCTCATTCTCCCAAGTAGCGCCCTTAAAACTGTACTAGGTCCTTTGGACCTTTACAAGTCCTATGTCTCGATTCCAAAGATTTTTTATTTTTCGGTCCATAATGCGTACCAGATGCACTTGGAAAGCACCTTCTTTCTCCACCTGAATCACATTCCAATCAATAACATGATTAGCATCAGGTATATATTTGTTGAGCAATGATACATGGAATACATTATGAATAGACATAGATGAAGGTAATGTAATCATATAAGCTACTGGAGCAATCCTCTCTAGGATTTCAAATAGCCCACAATAGTGATCTCCCAACTTTGGACAATTTCCCAACTTCAAGAATACATGGTCCCCAACTTTAAATTCCCCATGAGTTCTTCCCTTATCAGCATAGATTTTATGCCTGTCTTGAGAAGCCTTTAATTTTTTATTTTTTTTCAACATTCACTCCATTTCCCTGAGTAAATCTGGCCTAACCACTGCTCTATCTTCTAGGTTATCCCATCTTACTAGTGTGTTTCACTTTCTACCATAAAGTGCCTCAAATGGGCTCATATTTAGATATTTTTGGTACACATTGTTATAATCAAACCTACTAAGTGTAGGTAGTCTTCCCATTTTGATGGTTTATCCATCACATACATCCTCAACATATCCTCAATCACTTGATTCACCCTCTTTGTTTGTCCATCTAATTTTGGATGACAAGGTGTACTAAAATTCAAATTTGTTCCAAATCCATGAAATAATCCCTTCCAAAAATTTGAGGTAAATTTTGGATCTCTGATAGACACAATTGTCTTGAGTATGCCATGTAATTGAGCAAATTCTCTCCTATAAACATCAACAATTTTGGCTTCCTTGTGAGTGAGCTTAATTGGAATAAAATGGGAAACTTTAGTAAGCTTATCCACCACTACTATGATAGAATCATGGTGTGTGTTTGTTCTGGGAATTTTGGTGATGAAATCCATTGTTACAACTTCTCATTTCCACTCAAAAATGGGTAACGGTTGTAGCAAACCCGATGGGTTTCTATGCTCAACTTTTATCTTTTGACATTCCAAACATTTGGCAATAAAATCACCAACTTCTTTCTTCATTATTGGCCAATAATATTGGCTCTTGATAGCTGAAATATTTTTCTGATAACCTGGGTGCCCAACATAAGGTACATTATGCATTTCTCTCAATATGAGAGCTTTCAATTCTTGGGAATTTGGTACATAAATTCTTCCCCTGTACATGAGAATTTCATCATTATCTAGATTGTATTCTTCAATCTTCTACTGTAAATTACCTTGCTATAATTTTGCCACTAATTCCTTGTATTGCAAATCTAATTTTGGAGCCTCTAAAATTATGTGTTTCAAATCTGATTGGTACATGTTAATAGTTGTCGCATGCAATTCATGCACTCTTCTATTGAGTGCATCAACCACTTTGTTCTCTCAATAAACCGTCGATGTTTCCGATCCAAATCAGGATCCATCTTCAAGACAGAAGCCTGATTTCAAATGATGAGTAGAGATGGTATTAAATACTGGAGGTGAGGGGAAACCTAGGTGTTGGCTAGGTTTTTAGTAAATTTATTTATTAAAATTATTCTTGATTAAGTTTTTTAGGGTTTTCCATTAATGTTATTTAGGTTTATTGTTTATTCTAATTTTTTATTAATTCAATCTTTTAATTTTAATTTTAATTAACTTTGTTCATAAGTTATAGGTATTAAGTTAATTAAAGAGTCTACTAGGATTCAATTATTAGGTATTATGTTAATTATTGAGTTTTTTAGGGTCTTCCATTTTTGTTATTTATTTTTAATGTTAATTCCAAATTTATTAATTCAATGTTTTTAATTTTAATTTTAATCATGTAACAACCCTCCTTGTTACGACAACAACTCGGACAATAGGTGAATTTTTTTTTATTTTTTTTTTTGTTTAAAGGTGTGTGCGCGCGTGGAGGAGGGGAAACAGACTCATTGGACTCTACGTCGCCACCCAAAGACGGTCAAGACACAATCACGACAAACACAACAAGAAGGCGCAAGGCGCACGCCAAGTAACTACAAACGAAGAAAACCCAAAACCAACTTAAATCAACAAGGGACTATCAACTAAAAGAATCCTAGAATCATTTCGTTGCGCAACTCTAAATCATAATCGTCAACAAGGTATCCTCTAAAACTCGCTCAAGGGACCCCTAGTACAAGACTGAAACTTTGACGGGTT
>JZKD02S1957848.1:246715-260816 GCA_000966675.3 Picea glauca
CAACCCAAAAGCACACTCCCTGACTCAGTCCGGAGTCCAAGGGGGTCTACCGATGCCTCCGCATCCTCAAGGTCACAAACCTGCACACTCAATCAACTGAGTCAATATCACCCGTATACATGAATAGTAATGCATCAATCATCTGTCAATCACATCATATTCAGATATATAAGGTCCAACATCAAAAATGGTCCAGATCACTTGCGAGCAAGTGTCCTCAAAGAATAAGTGGTCTCAGTGCGCCAGAGCGGGATGTTACAAATCAACTATGTTCAAAGTTCTAGGTATAATGTTAATTAAAGAGTCATAAGCCCTTTAATAGTGTTTAATAAGATTGTTTATTTTAATAAGTGTTCTTTATTTGGGAGTGATTATTAATTAGGTAGGGTTATTAATAAAACTAGGTTTAGTAAATTACTTTTTAGTATTAGATTGTATAATTAATTATAAATGATTATTATTATTTCTATGAATCAAAGGGAACCAATTTTTGCTTAATTCTTACCCACTATCTCTGTTTAGGTTACTAGGATGTTTTCAAATTTCAATAGCTTGCCAATAAATAGGTGATTTTCTTTGGCAAGGATTTTGGTGTCTTCTAGGCGAACATGGTGTTTTGTTTTAAGGGAGTGTGCTGCTAGGGCGGAGGTGTGGATGCATTCATTCTTAATGTCAGATCCATGCTCTTTTATCCTAATCTGGAACGAGCAAACATTTTCACCGATGTAGCATTTTCCACATGAGCACTCTATTCTGTAGATCCCTTTGCCTTTTTGAGGGTCAAGTTTGTCTTTGACAGATCTCATATTATGTTTGATGGTTTCAAGTGGTTTGAAGGATGTCTTAATCTCTTTTTCGTTAAGGACTCTTGCAATCCTATCAGTCACTCCTTGGATGTAAGGAAGGTAGGCATCTCTATTAGAGTTTTGGTCGATTGGGACATTGGGGTTGTCGCGTGTTTTTTCTAGGTCTCTGTTTATTGCATTCTTAATGTTTTTGTGTTTATAACCTATGTTCTTAAAATTATTGGTAAGGTGATTTGTTTATTTATCTAGGTGTGCTTCATTGGAGATTCTTATGGCTCTTGTGGTTAACGTTTTTAGGACACCTAGTTTCCGGTTGGGGTGGTGATGGGAGTTTGCATGGAGATAGTTCTCTATGTGGGTACCTTTTCTATAAACCACATGTCCTAGATCCCCATTTATTTTCCTATTGATAAGAACATCTAGAAAGAGGATGTTATCATTCTCTTCGAGTTCCAATGTGAATTGTATTTCTTCGGATATGTTGTTAAGGTGTTGAAATAAATTTTGTAATTCCTCCTTCCCATGGGGCTAGAGAACATTAGTTTCATTAACAAATATTTTCCACCTTAATGGTTTTAGGGGAAAGGAGTCTAGGGCTCTCTTTTCAATTTTTTTCCATGAAAAGGTTGGCAACAATGGGGAACCCATTTCTACACCATTGGTTTGTTCATATAATTCTCCTTGGTAACTAAAGAAATTGGAGAACAAGAAGACCTCAGCTAGGCTTGTCATTTCTGGATCAATGACTTCTTTGACAATTTGGATAGCTTCATCTAAAGGGATTTTAGTGAGAAGGGAGACTACATCAGAGCTTATTAGGGTGTCTTGAGGCCTTACTTTTCCATTCTTAATTATTTTAATAAATTCATTGAAATCTTTAATGAAAGAGTCAGTGTGGTCTACCAAGGGGCTAAGGATATTGGCTACATGTTTAGCTAGCTCATAGGTTGGTGAACCTATTGTATTCATTATGTGTCTAAGAGGAATATATTCTTTGTGAATTTTCGATAGATCATAGATCCTTGGGGTGATATCGTTGTTGGGGGTTAACCATATTTTAGTTCACTCGTCTAAGTTGGAACTAATGATGTCTTTCTTTACTTTTCTTATAATCTTCTTCATAGGATTGCAAATAATTTTCCTATAGTTTCCACTCTAGGATAGGTGTTCATTCATTTTCCTATTGTAATCACTAAGGTTCATAAGAACAGTAGTACCATCTTTGTCTTCCTTGAGAATCACCAAATTTTCATCGTTCCTTAGCTTCTTTAAGGTTGCACATTCTTCCTTACTAATATTGATTTTTGGAGGTTTGGATTTATGTAGGATGATTGAGCAATCTTGTCGTATTATTTCTTTGTCTTCGTTAGTGACGTTTTGTATGCCTTCCTCTACAAAACATATAATGTTTTTGATGGGGATGGAGGTCGGGGAGACAACGAAATTGAGCCCTTTCTCCAACACGCCCATCTCAACCTTGTTTAATGGGCGCACAAAGAGGTTTACTACAGTCTTTGCATTGGTATCTCTATTATTTTTCTTGTTGTTGAGTAATTGTTCTAGCTTAGAGGTATGTATGTTTTGAGCTTGTATGTAAGTTTTGTTAGCTTTCATGGTTGCAATGGAATCCACTATTTTCCATAGTTTGGGTGTCATAGATTGCGCTAGTTTTAGGTGGAGTCTAAGGACGTTTTTAGATAGGTGTTCCAAATTACACTTGTTCTTCCTAATTTCTCCTTTAACAATGGATAACACTAGTCTGGAGAAGGACATGTTGTTCCATTTGTTCTTGGATCTGTGTTGGATATGCACGAATTTTGGTAGCATGTTTTCATCCCTACATTTATTAAGAAATTCCAAATCTACCACTATTCTCTTTATCTTAACCCTGAGCTTTTCTAAAACTTGAATTTCGTCCATATTCTCCCTACCATACATGGAAATAATCTGATTAATGAGATTTATGTTGTTGGGATTTTTAGTATTTATAGGAATATCCACAATTTTGTCAATAGATCGTCGATGTTTTGAATCCAAATCAGGATCCATCTTCAACATAGAAACATGGGTTCAAATGATGAGAAGAGATAGTATTAAATAAAAGAGGTGAGAGGAAATCTAGGTGTTGGATAGTTTTTTAGTAAAATTATTTATTAAAATTATTCTTGATCAATTTTTTTAGGGTTTTCCATTAATGTTATTTAGGTTTAATGTTTATTCTAATTTTTTATTAATTCAATGTTTTTAATTTTAATTTTAATTATACAATCTAATACTAAAATAATACCTAGAACTTATGAACAAAGATAATTAAAATTAAAATTAAAAACATTGAATTAATAAAAATTTAGAATAAACATTAAACCTAAATAACATTAATGGAAAACCCTAAAAAAAATAATCAAGAATAATTTTAATAAAGAATTTTACTAAAAACCTAGTTGACACCTAGGCTTCCCCTCACCTCCAGTATTTAATACTATCTCTTCTCATCATTTGAACCCAGGATTTTGTGTTGAGGATGGATCCTGATTTGGATCTGAAACGTCAACGATCTATTAACAAAATTGTGGCTATTTCAATCAATCCTGAAAATCCCAACCACAAAAATCTCATTAATTAGATTATTTCCCTATACGATAGGGAGACTCTGGACGAAATTCATGTTTTAGAAAATCTCAGGGTTAAGATAAAGAAAAGAGTGAAAGATTTGGAATTTATTAAGAAATGTAGGGATGAAAACATGCTACCCAAATTCGTGCAAATCCAACATAGAGCCAAGAAAAAATGGAACAGTGCAGCCTTCTCTAGACTAGGGTTAGCCATTCTTAAAGGCGAAATTAGGAAGAACAGGTGTAATCTGGAACACCTATCCAAAGACATGCTTAAACTCCACCTGAAACTAGCGCAAGTCATAACACCCAAACTATGGAAAACAATGGACTCCATTGCAGCCATGAAAACTGATAGAACTTACTTACAAGATTAGAACAAACATACCTCTAAGCTAGAATGGTTACTCAACAAAAATAACAACAATAGAGATATCAACTCAAATATTGTAGTAAACCTCTTTGCGCGTGCATTAAACAAGGATAAGCTGGGCATGTTGGAGAAATGGCTCAATTTTGTTGTCTCCCCGACCTCCATCCCCATCAAAAACATTATATGTTGCGTAGAGGAAAAAATACAAAACCTCATTGTTGAAGACAAAGAACTAATACGACAATATTTCTCAGTCATACTACGCAAAGCCAAACCTATGAAAAGAAATATTAGTAAGGAAGAACGCGTAGCCTTAAAGAACCTAAGGAACGATGAAAATTTGGTTATTCTCAAGGCAGACAAAGGTGGCACAATTGTTCTTATGAACCTTAGTAATTACAATAGGAAAATGAATGAACACTTATCCCAAAGTGGAAGCTATAGGAAACTTATATGCAATACCATTAAGAAGATTATAAGGCAAGTAAATAAATCCATCAACAATTCCAACTTAGACGAGAGAACTAAAAAATGGTTAACCCCCAACAACACGATCACCCCAAGGATCTACGGTGTACCAAAAATTCAGAAAGAAGATATTCCTCTTAGAACCATAGTGAATACCATAGGTTCACCAACCTATAAGCTAGCTAAACACGTAGCCAAGATCCTTAGCCCCTTGGTAGGCCACACTGACTCTTTCATTAAAGATTCCAATGAATTTATTAAAATCATTAAGAATGAAAAAGCAAGGCCTCAAGACACCCTCATAAGCTTTGATGTAGTCTCCCTTTTCACTAAAATCCCTTTAAGTGAAGCTATCCAAATTGTCAAAGAATTCTTTGATCCAGAAACTTAATACCTAGAACTTAAAATTAATAAAAATTAATAAAAATAAAAATTTAGAATAAATATTAAACCTAAATAACATTAATGGAAAACCCTAAAAAACTTAATCAAGAATAATTTTAATAAAGAATTTTACTAAAAACCTAGCCGACACGTAGGTTTCCCCTCACCTCCAGTATTTAATATCGGCTCTTCTCATCATTTGAAACCAATCTTCTATCCTGATTTGGATCTGAAATGTCGACGATCTATTGACAAAAATGTGGCTATTCTGATCAATCCTGAAAATCCCAACCAGAAAAATCTCATTAATCACTTTGTTCTCTTTCCCCTTGATATTCTTTATATCAATGTCATATTCTCTTAGAAATTCTAACCATCTACTTTGACTAGAATTTAGAGTTGGTTGATCAAATAAATATTTCATACCATTATGGTCTATCCTCAGCTCAAACCTTTTCCCCATGAGGTAGTGTCTCCATTTCCTCAAGGCATTCACTATGACTTCCAACTCCAAATCATGAGTGGCATAGCATCTTTCATTCTCCTTCAAATTCCTTGATTCATAACATATAACAAACCCATTTTTACTGAGGACTCCACCAAGTCCTTCTTTACATGCATATATGCATACAATGAAGTCTTCATTTGGGTCTACAATCCTTAGTATTGGAGCACTTGTTAACAATTGTTTCAAGTGTTGGAAACTCTTTTCACAATCCAATGTCCACTGAAACTTCACACCCTTATTTTGCAAGGAAGTGATTGGGTGTGAAATATTTGAGAATCCTTCAATAAATCTCATGTAGTAGCCTGCAAGGCCCATGAATGATCTGACCTCTCTCACATTCTTTGGTGCTAACCATTCTCTAATGGCTTCTATCTTCTCAGGATCCATTGTTATCCCATCCTTTGAAATGATATGTCCCAAATAATGAATTTGCTTCTGATAAAATGATCACTTGCTCAATTTGGCATATAATTGATGCTCCCTTAATACTTGTAACACTATCCTCAAATGATGCTCATGCTCTTCTTCTGAATTGGAATTTACAAGGATGTCATCCAAAAAGACAATGACAAACTTGTCTAAATATTCTTGGAAAACACCATTCATTAAGCACATGAAAACAACTGGTACATTTGCCAACCCAAATGGAACCACTGTGAACTCATAATGACCATACCTTATCCTGAAGGCGGTCTTGTTGATATATTCCTCCTTAATCCTTACCTGATGGTATCCTAACCTAAGATCTATCTTTGAAAATACATTTTCATCCTTTAATTGATCAAAGAGATCACCAATCCTTGGCAGAGGATACTTGTTCTTTATAGTCACTTTATTCAACTGTTTGAAATCAATGCACAATCTTAATGTCCCATCTTTCTTCTTCACGAAAAAGACTGGGGCACCCCAAAGTGACACACTTAGGAGTATATACCCCTTATTTAGAAGTTCTTCAAGTTGCATTTGCAACTCCTTCAGCTCTGGTGTACTCATTTTGTAAGGAGTCTTTGACACTCGAGCTGCTCCAGGCATTAAATTTATAGAGAGATCAATATCTCTCTTTGGGGGTAGTCCTAGTACCTCCTTGAACACAACTTCAAAATCTTCCAGGAATGCATGATCTTCCAAATTTGGCACCTTATATTTAGTTGTCTCTTTCATATGAGTTGCAAATAATTTACACCCTTTTCTATAACATTTCTTCAGCTGCAATGCTAAAATTTCTCTGATGGTTACTACCCTAAGAATTCCTTGCACTTTCCTTATGTTCTCTTCCTCATCCAAGCAAGTAAATGCCTTGTTATGAAAGTCTAGGATAGTATTATGTTGTTCCAACCAATCCATCCCAATTAGACATTCATAGAAACCTAAAGGCAAGATGTTCAAATCTACCCTTGTGTTCAATCCATTCATGTCCATAAGACATGACTTAACCATCTCATTAAATTTTCTTTTGGCTCCAGTAGCCAGATGCACCAACCAATATTTTCCATGCTTTCTTCTTGGCAAATGAAAAATTTCCACCATATTAGGATCTATATAACTATGACTAGCTCCGGAATCAATTAAAATAACAATGGTTTGGTTGTTGATCATACCTTCCACTTCAACCATATGTGACTGATACTCTGCTTGTTTGTTGTCTAGGGCTGCATAGATCCTTGGTACATTTTTTCCCATGTCCTCCATTGTTTCAGATTGTTGTACATTGTTAACTGTCATCACTTTTTCACCTATGTGAGGATAATATCTGAACATATGATCTCCTTTACAACCCAAACATTGAATAGGTGGTTGACTTGGCCTTTGACCCCCTTTCTCAATCGTTCTGGGTTGTCTAGAAGTTGGTTGCCCCTAAGGATTATTTCTAAAGAATGGTGGCTCAGTTCCCTTCTTCCTCTAATTCATCTTAAATTTCTTTTTTTCTTCCCAATATTTTTGGAAAGTTGGCCTTTATTTTTTGCTGGTCATATAGGCATTTATCTCACCTTATGGTCTCCTCCAATGTCTTGGGATCATCATATTGTATTTTGTCACTGGTGAAAGATGGAAATCCACTCAAATACCTCTGAATCTTAATTGTCTCCTTCTTGATGAAAGAAACATACTTCAACAGTTCTAAAGCCCTTCTCTCATATTAATTTATGGTCATACTCCCAAGCTTGATTTCAAAGAACTCTTTCATTTTCTTGTCATGGTATCTCCTAATCAAGTATTTATTCTCAATATACTTCTTGAATTCCCTCCAAGTAACACTTTTCTCTTTAATGTGATGCACTTGCATAAGTTGAACCCACCACATGGATGCCTTTTGCTTGAGTTGATAGATGAAAATTCTTCCTTCTGCATGAGATGAATAATTATGCAATTGAAAATACTTTATCATGCCCAACAACCATGTCTCTGCATCTTCATCCTTCTTGTGCTCACCATCAAATGTAGGAGGTTTGATTTTGTTCATTTATCCTCATAGCTCATCCAACACAGAACTCTTATGATTCTTGACAAGGGATGGACTTGAGCTATTGTGTGCCCTCTTATTAGAATTCCTCGGGGAGTGATGGTGATGTCTTGTAACACTATTGTTCTTCTTTTCTCATTAGGAGACCTGTGACTTCCATATTTTCTTGAGCCACTTTCCTTATCCAATTTATTTTCTATTATGTTCAAGCTCTACATTAAATTCATGTTGAAGTCCTCTTGCTACTCCTTGGCTCTCATAATCCTTTCATTATCATCTTTATGGCTTTGGACATGCTTCTGCAAATTTTTAATAGTCTCTACCATATTCATGTTTTCATCCCTTCCTTTTCCATGTCCATAGAGTTTGTTCCCTCAATGCCCAAATGGACATCCATCCCTCTGATATCATCTTTATAGATCTAATTCCCCTGTGTAATTACATTCCTATGGACTATGTGTTGATCCTAATATTATCTAGTTGTTGTTGACTCTACAAAATGTGCAGCCAACAAAACTTCGTCAGGTTAACTGACTCAACAATTTCATGAAAAATATGAACCATTCTGGTTCAATAATATATCTGAATTATTTATTTTGATTTCCTGAACAATTGAATGCCCAGATCAATTTTTTATGTGAATATTTATATTCTACTATCTGATACCTTTCCAACACCTACTTCCATGCTCAATTTCGATTCTTGACCAGAAAATTATGGTTGTTTGAAAATTTCCCATTAATTGTTTTGTTCACACTTCAACTTGGCGCAACTATGCACTGTAATTATGCATTTTTGCACCTATGGAATTGGATTTTTTATAGGATCTCAATTGGGTTTCTTCATATACATTTTTTGGAAAGTCTTTCCAAGTTTCACCTCTTTCTGGGTTATGGGTTGCTAGTTACAACATGTTGAAGTTCTAGGCCAATTCGTGTTTTTGGTTTGGAATGCTACAGGTACCCTATTTTCCATCTTAAAATTTTTTAACATTCCCAGAAATTTAATTCAGCTCTAGGAATGTCTTATATGGTTCAATATCTTTCCATTTAATTCTCCTGCACCTCAATATGATTCCAGAGCAGAAAGTTATGGCTCTTCGAAGTTAGTTGGGTCTTAGAATTTACCCTCTATTGTTTGTGATGTAACTTTATCATAAAAGCTCTATTTGACGAATGGTTTACACCATCAGAAAGATATCTCTAGGTTCTTTTATTTGAGCTATAGAGACATAGTGTACTTAGGTATAGTCTGTTGCATGGTTTTTTGAGTAGCTAAAAATGATCTTAAGGGCCTAAAAACAACGCTACAAAAAGATGATGTTCAAACAGTATAAAATGTCACGGAAATTTGTTGGGTTTCTGATGTTTTTTACCATCCAAACTACTTCACGTGCACAAATTTCAACCTATACACCCATATTTTTCATGCTCAACAACACCACAACGTAAATCGTGCTCTGTGCACCTATAACCATTGTGCATCACTTCTCTATCAAGTCAATAACTGGCATGCACTACTTTTTTTCCGCGTGCCAATATCCACCGCGTAAAATTTTGGTTCTTGCACTATTACCTATTGCGCACAATTTTTTTTTGTCACGTGCTAATTTTATGCATGCATTTCACTCTACATGTTCCACCATGCCAATGTTTAGTACGCCCTCACCGCGCACCAATACTCTGTGTGCACCATTAACTAAACTATTGCGTGACAACATAAACTTAATATATTTTCTCTATTAATGCCATCCCCCCACATTGCACACACACCAAAAAAAATTCTTTGCGCTCTTCCAATACCGTGCACACCACGCACACCATTATTATGCATGTGCACACTGTGCATGTCAGTATTACGTATGTGTCACTAAATATGCACTGCCCATGCTAAATTTAGTGTGCATACCCGCATGCCAATATTTTTATTTGCGGCACCAAATTTTAGCGTGCGTACTCGCACACCAATATCTTTCCATGCAACACCCAATTTTAGTGCCTACACCCGCACACCAATAATTTTCTGTGCAACACCAAATTTTAGCGTGTGCACCCACACACCAATATTTTTCCATGCAGCGCCCAATTTTAGCACATGGACCCGCATGCCAATATTTTTCTGCGCAACACCAAATTTTAGCGTGCATGCCTGCACACCAATATTTTCCCGCGCAACGCCAAATTTTACATATCATAATATTTCCACTACACATCATGCCTTTTTCATGCGCCCACCTGCACACATTCATTTTTATGTGCATCGATTCCTCATGAATTCTGCTGCAAAAATTTGGGCTTTTTCTAACATTTTCCCCAATTTACCATAGACATTCTGCAACTATGAAATTTGTCCATTTTCACCCCGATAACACCAATGCAACTTATGCAACAAAAAATCGCTATGGGTTGACATTTATCTAACGAATTTTTCCCAAACTCATTTCACGAATTGAGAATTTTAATTCCTAATCTCGCTCCATCTATCATGGCTTCACTGTAACTTCAAATTCAACCAATTCTAGGTCTGAATTTTCTAGAACAGATATTAAATCAATAATAACTCACCACTTGGCCAAATTTCTCAATTTTCCCATGAATTTGACAACAAAAATTGGGATTTTCCCAATTCCGCACAATTGTTGTTACTTTTTACCATGGACGCTCTGCAACCTAAAATTTGGCCACTTCCAAATCAATCCTCTGTGAAATTTCTCATGAACTCAACTTGCTCGGCCCATCCAAGCTTAGTGTTGAAAACTGAATCTTCAATACCATATTGTAACATCCCCGTCCACCCATGTCGGGCCATGCTACTCTAAAAAACAC
This sequence comes from Picea glauca, assembly GCA_000966675.3. Lineage (NCBI taxonomy): Eukaryota > Viridiplantae > Streptophyta > Pinopsida > Pinales > Pinaceae > Picea > Picea glauca. The sequence continues at coordinate 257,153 of JZKD02S1957848.1, forward strand.
TTTCATTCTCTGCTCAACATATTGTAACATATCCAACACATCCAACTGAGCATGCCACATAAATTTTTTGAACTGCATGCAATTAAAACATATACACACAGAACTCTTGTGGAACTTTATATATAAAACATAAAAAAAAATACATTTTGTAAATGCACGGATTCATACTAAAATAATAGTAAACATATACATGCAGCATATGCTGGCAATACCCATAAATATAAAGACAGTTATAAACCATACATACGATAAACCCATAAAAATGAACATGTAAATAATATCACACAATTGACACTTATCTTGGTAATAATATCACCAGCTGCATTCATACCTTCCATGAACCTCCCAACCATATACCACACTGCTCATAACTCTCAACAGTGGGTCACCCCTGAGCTGGGACTAAACTCCACCTGGGTAAAGGGATTCTTAACCAGGATGATGTTTCATAGACAATGGAAAAGACTCTTTCACAGGTGCCAACTCAAACTAATAGCCCATATTCCCTCATTCCCCACATGCATGTCCCACCCCAGGAAGTGTGCCCCTTCTCTGCTCAACAGTTCTTCGACTGCCCCACTTCCTTTTCGGGATATAGAAACAGGCTAGACAGGAAGTCTTAGAGCTCTGTAGTTGTAGTTTAGCACCTTCAGGAAATCAATTCCCAACAATTTTCTCACCCAGAGATTTCTCATGGGCCTTACAACCCGCCTCTTCAATATCCCACAGGCTTGACAACCCACTTCTTCAGTCCATCGCCCAAGCTAACCATCTACACAAACAGGTATGGGTATGGATACATGTTCAGGTGCAGTGACATGAAGGTACAAAGGACAACTTCCTATGTGAGTGAATTATCATGGAATTATTGAATGGATGACTGAATGATGGAAGGAATCCCAAAATGAACTAAGTCCAAACTATATGTATGCATGTTCCCAACTTGACACTTGTCATGTTGGGAGCTACTTTGGCCCACTTGTCCCCATCCTTAGAACTTAGGATAAAATAAGTATCCATACTTTATACTTTAAGGAATATTAATATAATATTCCTTTTTGGATTAATCTCCCTATCTTATCCATTTTCCTTAACGTTTAGGGGCCCCCTTCCCCAACTAGTGAATTTTAGTCCCCCATACTCTTTTATCATGGTCGATCTGCGCACAACGATGTATTCTATATTAATGATAAGAAACATACAAAAATAGGCTCACTGGACTTTAACATCTAGGCTCTCTGGCCTAATCATCACAAAAATGGCTCACCAGCCTATAAAACACATCATATACACAAAGTCTTCCCTGGCCTCAAAATCACACACACTTAAGTTGTTCCGCGTGGTATTCTGGAATGTGCACACTCCATCGTTTTACTGCGCAATACATGCATGCACTATGCCATGAAAGGTGGATACAAAAATGATATCAGGTAGCTCACCAACTTAAGTACATTTTCATTTTACATTTACAATTGGGTTCGGTCTAGGGGTATTACATTTTCCATTCCCTCTCACTCTGAAATGGCATGGTTATAAAGATGCAGAAAGGGATAACCACTAGGATAAACCATGATTGTAGTTGAGGATAGGGTGTATTAGGTTAGGATTTCAGTTATCTTCATGGTTATAATTTCTCTCAATATAGGATGGAAGAAGGATCAAATCACATCTTGATGAAAACAAGAAAACAAACCCAGAACTATCCAGAAATTCCTCGAAAATTGCCCCTAATTCATGGGATTTGCCAAATATGCATGGACTCTCCCCCAGAGAGGTGTACAGGGCATTGAGGATGCCCCCCTGGAACTAGATCAGAAGTATGGACACTCCCCTGGCATGGAAAGGGGGTGTCCATTGTCAAACAAGGTCAGGACTAAGTGAAAAATCTCAAATTTGCAGGTGTTTAAAGGTCTTTTCCTCTTCTTGATTCTCAAGGGAAAGTAATGGATCATTCATGCATGGTGTTGAGGTGGTGATAGTTAGGAAAATGGTGACAAACAAATTACAACACTTAGAAAATCGAATCATAGAATTTGTGAAACTTGTGACACTAAGCACAATGAAGTGTGACACTTACGACATTTAGCAAAGTGGAATGTGACACTTGCAACACTTAGGAAAGTGTGAAAAAATGGTGTATAAAATGTTCCCAAATATCCTATGAGGATTGTTTTTCTTCACATACAATATTTTTCTACATTCCTTTACCCATAGGAACATAGGAAACTCCCGGTCATATATCATAGCCTTGGTAGAACCATTGATGGACTGATTCTTCCTCTCTGCAACCCCATTTTGTCTAGGGTTGTATGATGTTGTTAGCTCCCTCTTGATCCCTACCTCCCTGTAGAAATCGTTGAAGTCATTGGAGGTGTACTCTCCCCCATAATCTGACTTCAATATCTTGATATTCTTCTATGTTTGGTTCTTTACATGAGCTCTAAACTCCTAAAACTGGTTGAAGACCTCATCCTTAGTCTTCATAAAGAATATCTAGTTTTTCCTAGAAAAATCATAAATAAACATAACATAATATGACGATCCCTATAATCATGCTTCTAACATTGGCCCACTCACATATGAATGGATAAGATCCAATATTCCCTTGGACCTATGCTCGCTGCTAGGAAAAGAAGCCTTGACATTCTTGCCAAGTCCACACCCTATGCACACTCCTTGATACTCAATTATGAACTTTGGAAGACATGTAACAATATCCCTTAGAATCTACAATGCCATATAGTGTAGTTGTCCCAACCTCCTATGACATAACGCACATAGGTTGTCTATGTCGTGTACTAAATCCTAAACAAGATTTCCCTGCAAACTGTATAAATTTCTTTCTCTAACCCCAATGACCACTATGTTGTCCAAAATAGCTTTCTCTAGATGTATGATTACATTCCATCTCTGAAACATAATGAAAAATCCCATGTCCTCCATAGTTGAGGCCGAAAGAAAATTATTCTTCAAACCTGGTACATAAAGCACATCCTAGGAATCCAATTAACACCTTGAATCGATATGGAATGTAACTATTCCCTCTCCCTTCATTGGATACCTAGCATCATCACCAGGATCCACATGAACATATGAGTTATTCAATATCATATTGCTAAATATCTCTTGTGTTTACTTTGTATGACAGAATGCACCAATGTCTAAGAACCAAGCACTCCTCGTAGTTGTGTGGGAAGAAAGGTATGAAAACAATGAATAATCTTTTTTAAACTTCGCTACAAACTCATCAAGTTGCATATCTACTGATGCTACTATATATGTATTTTCATTTCCCTTATTCTTATTCTACTAACACTTATATGCATAATGTCCATTCTTATGAAATGAGAAATAATTGATTTTACTCGGGTCCTTCTTATTCCTTGGATGTGATGAACCTCCACCACTATTAAACTTATTGCTAAAACTCTTTCCTTTTCCCTTCCTTGTCTTACTGCCAAGAGACAAGTTCTCTTCACTACCTACCTATTTGTTTATCTTATAAGTGTCTTGAGTCTCTTCCTTGATGCAATCATCCCGAAGTCTCTATCAATATGGGAGACTTTCCTGAGCGATGACTCCCTTGAAAAATGGTTCCCAAGACTTCAGAAGACCATTTAATGCCACATTCATGAGCTCTACATCCTATGTTTTATCCCCTATG
>JZKD02S1957848.1:264435-290629 GCA_000966675.3 Picea glauca
ATTGGATACCTAGCATCATCACCAGGATCCACATGAACATATGAGTTATTCAATATCATATTTCTAAATATCTCTTGTGTTTATTTTGTATGACGTGATGCACCAATGTCTAAGAAACAAGCACTCCTCGTAGTTGTGTTGGCAGAAAGGTATGAAAACAATGAGTAATCTTTTTTAAACTTCGCTACAAACTCATCAAGCTACATCTCTACTGATGCTACTATATATGTATTTTCATTTCCCTTATTCTTATTCTACTAACACTTATATGCATAATGTCCATTCTTAAGACATGAGAAACAATTGATTTTACTCGGGTCCTTCTTATTCCTTGGATGTGATGAACCTCCACCACTATTAAACTTATCGCTAAAACTCTTTCCTTTTCCCTTCCTTGTCTTACTGCCAAGAGACAAGTTATCTTCACTACCTACCTGTTTGTTTATCTTATACGTGTCTTGGGTCTCTTCCTTGATGCAATCATCCCGAAGTCTCTGTCAATATGGGAGACTTTCCTGAGCGATGACTCCCTTGAAAAATGGTTCCCAAGACTTCAGAAGACCATTTAATGCCACATTCATGAGCTCTACATCCTATGTTTTATCCCCTATGTCTGTAATCGGATCATGCACATGTGTGATCCTCATGAGATAGATGGTAACATTATCATATATAGACATTTTCACCAATAGGAGTTTGTTCCTTAAGACCATCTTCCTATTCATGTTTGTGCTCTGGAATAACGATACCAAGGCATCAAACATCTCTTTGGCCATATTCTTCTCATATAAGTGAGGAATAAGATGATACTTCACTGAATCCAATATGACCCTCTGTGATTTGATCTCCTTATTGTTGTGAGCTTCCAAAGCTGTTGGATTTGTCGGGGGAGTAACAAATTTGTCCACTAACTCCCAAAGGTCATAATCCTTAAACACTAAAGTTACTCTTGCTTTCTAAGAGACGAAATTGGATGCTCCATATAATATGTCTTTAACTCTTAATAGTTTTGTTTCCATCCCTTAGACCTAATAACCTGTTGCTGAAAAGAACCCCTATACCGACATGTATGGAATTGTATTTGATTGTCACCACTAGATCTCACATATGTACCCAATTGTGATCACTGAAACCCACATATGAACATGATTGTGATCATTGAAACCCATGTATACATGATTGTGCTTGAAGTCTCTAGTGTATATACGTGACTATGATTTATGTGATCCATGTACACCTACAAAAAAAAACATTTTACCTTTATACAAATGTTTCCCAGAAATCCATCCTTCAATTTCCTACTGTCATTTATCTATTTTCTATGGATATGAGATATGGCTTCCCCTCATGGAACTTTCTCTGATACCATGTTGGTTTTATCACTTCAACCCATCACTTGAAATTTATCTGAAAATAAAATATCTTTATCTAGTAAAATCACAATTGAGTAATCAACTAAACATGCAACATACGCATAAAATAGGAAACTAGAAATATCACACACAAGACACCAATATTTTTGGGTAGATACCCATGAAAAAACCCTAGAGGGAAAACCAATGTTGAGAATGATTTTATTATGCTAAAATAAATTCTCATGTAATATGGATACTAGCCCACTGAGAGAAATAAAATTGAAGACAAACATGGAAAAGTTTGATTTTTTGTAGGACCCAAAACTACATGCTTTTAGAGGTGTACGTGACTTTGCTTCAGAAAACCTATGTATGTATGTTATTGTCTCCACTGAGACCCACGTACATGTATGGAAAACCTATACAGAAACTTTTGTACAACACTGCACTCTCATGTGACTTCCTATGATTGAAACCCACCCACGTGATCCTTTTCTCTCTCTTGTCCTTGACTTGATATCTAGATGGAAGTTCTTCTCCACCTATCCAACGTCTTTAATAGCATTCCTTTGTGACCCAATACTCTCTTTCGACTCCCTTAACACCTTTGAAGTAAAAAAATATACTTTTTCCTTCACCCTATCCTTGCTTTTATAATCGTGAGTTATAAAATATTTCTAATCTCCAAAATGATTGATGGTTGAGATTACTTCTCACACTCACTTGAGATTTAGAAACATACTAGTTTCTTTTATCACTTTCCTTAAATAACAAAATTAACTAATTACATAATCAAAAAAAAATTACTTTAATTAAATCAAATTAAAGGATATAATTATTTGGATGATTTCCACACATATAGACACATAAACCTATGTGGAAATATATTTCTAATGCTACCACTAGAATCAACAATTTTCTTACAAGCAGGAGCTATAAATAATCTAGCAGGATCATTTCCTCATTATCAACAGATAGGGAGAGGAAGAGTATTTGAACCTCAAAGTCAAGAGATCAATGTAGCTGCAGTAGAAGATAGATTAGGAGAGGTAAATCATGGAGGTTGATAGGAATTCAATAATGTTTTGTTGTATTGGGCTATTAAACCCTCATCACTTTTCTTCTCCATTGTAATTGATCCATTTTCCATCTCTGTAATGTACTCATATTATTAATAAAAGCATCAACAACAATTTTTGGCCCATATTTTTTCTGTATATATATATATATATATATATATATATATATATATATATATATATATATATATATATGGAATTCGATGAATAAGATTGATTTCATGTATTTTGACGAATATTGATTCATGCATTGTTTATATTATCCATCTGTCTATAGTGTATCTATTGCATGAATGTATTGGAGCAATTCCCTGTTGAAGTGAATATGATTTACAATTGAATGCATAATTGTGAAAACTATTGAATTCTCTAATGCTCAGTACACTATTCTTTGTTCAAAATCGTAGAAAGGTTTATCTTTGTTGGATACCTTTTTTGCGCTCTTCTCTTTCCACATGATCATTCATTCTTATTCCTTAATTATAGTGTAGTAGAAAAAAAATCACCCTATTAGTCATATGAAATATCGATCTTCCTTTATATAGCATTAGTGAGATGTGAGGAGAGAAGAATTATGCATACCCCCCTCGATAAAGAAAGGTAACCTTAAAATTAATTTATGAGTTATGGTTCAAAGGATCCTTGGCATCATTCCTTTGGAAAAAAATAATATCTCAAGGACTAACAAATCCCTTCAAGGATGAGGTACTGTGTGATGTATCCCCACTAGAATTTTGTGATGTTCTGTTAGTCCAACCATATATGTGGAAGCATCATGGTGTTTATGAGTCTCAACCCCATAGTGTCATTGTTACTCTGGGGGGTCAGCTCTATAGGGTACCAAAGGACGTTTCGACTATTGTCCTGACAAACCAGTGTTGCAAAGTAATCTCTCATACCACCAATTTTTTCCTCTTCATGATCGGGTCAGAACATGAATAAAAGGACACTACGACCACTACATCCTCAACCCAAAACCTTTCTATGCAACAAAAGTAGGTTGAAAATATTGTATAAGAGAACAAAGCTATGGTTTCTTCACCTATGAGGGTTCCTCCGCACTGCCTAGACAAACAAATCTATAACAGAACCCATCATAGTTTTATTGGCCACAACCCTTTTTAGGTGTGCTTAGGGTTCCAACCAGTAGCCTCCATTGATATAGCTCCTCAAGATGCATCTTCACCAATAGAATCCTCCCACCCTTAGATAAATTATATCATGCATCTAGATTGGTTTAATGGATCCAACCCCTCCAACATCAGGTTCATGAGAACCTTCAACCAACTAATGCCAAGTACAAGCATGATAACTTCTTTTGAGCAAGGGAAGAAACTCACCAAGATTCAAAATCATCAAAAGCTTCCCCATATCTCACGGGAACTCGATGCAATGGGAACCATTTCCTCCTAATGGGTGAAGTATGATCCAAGTGGATATTGGTGGTTGTTCAGCCCTATTTTTTCCACATTTCTCACATAATAAAATAATCATTCTAAGCCATTTTTCCATATTCCATCCATGATATATAACCATGTATGTCATCAAACCTTCAATTAAGCCTAAATACATCCTTGTGTTTAATACATCTAATTTTTTAATGTCTTTAGTGATTAAAGAGGATTTTTACAAAGGTTTTACTAATGACAGTTTATGAAGAATGAATCTTGTATCAACATTCTTGTACCATCACTGTAGTTCTGATACCCGGCATTGTAGCTTAGCCTATAGGTGCATGTCCAAGTGAAAATCGAGAACATGGGTTTTCTCTGCAACAATGTCAATATGTTTTGGTATGTCTCAAAATGTGCCCAAGTCTCACATGTGGGCCTCCATATCAGAAAAAATAATTCATCCTGAAATTAGAAACATTTCTAGATAGTCAACTTCCACCTCGATTTTTGTTCCGATGTTGTCCAATATAAAGAATCTGAAACATGGGTTTTGTTCCCAGTACGAAAAATTGAGTATTGTCCGAGTGGTTTTTCAAAATAGGCTATGGTTTGAGAGTTATGCTTAGTTCTTAAATGTTAATTTGCCCAAAATGCATAAATTTGCGTAAATTTGAAAAAAGCCAAATACAACGCCCATATTTCATTTGATCTATTAGTTCTGATTTTGGGGGATTTGATTTTATCCTTATCAATTATCTATATAAATGAACCTCCAAAGGGAAGAGGAAGGGAGTATGTTTCATTATGGAGAGATATCTAAACATGCAGATGATTCTAGTATTGTAATTGTGCTTGCAACTATGTGAGGTAGTGATTGTAATATGAGATCATTGTTATGATGTTACCTTGAAAGTAATTTTTAGAAATTTGTGATTATGTTCACAGTAATGTTTTATGTTTGATTTATATCCATTAATGACAAATTTATTTCCTATTATGGTGTGCTTATTCTAATTGTGTGAGATTGTGTTTTAGCTAGCTCACTGTCAAGTTGGGAGGGCCCACCAACCTGGATAGTGTAGTCACTCTTTACTATAGCTAAGTAATACTGGTGTGTGTGTGTTTGTGTGTGTGTGTGTGTGTTAATGTCCAACTTTTTTGAATATTCTCACATAGTTTATCATCCAAGTTTTTACTGTGGTTTTGTTCCTTTTTGCACAAGTTGTTTTCTGAATTTGCATCATGGTTTTAATCCTCTACATACAAATACATCATAGGTTTCCATATCAGATTGCATTGTGGTTATATTTCTCCATACATAGAAACACTATTGTTCCTATAAGACGCACTGTGATATCACTTCTTTAAATGCAGAGAGGTCATGCTTATGTGTTTGGTAAACCATTTGTATTTCTTAATTGTATTAATTGATAAATCATTGAATCAACTAGAAATTAAAGTATTGTTTGTAATGCTCGAGCATAGAATATTTTGCATGATTTGAATAAGTGATTTCAATATCAGTTTGTGTTTATATTTCATTGATACAGTTATATTTTTATTGTTTCTTGATGGAGGTACAATGATTAGAATTCTTTAGTTGTATGAATTAATCATTGTTGTTAAGTACATGAACACTTGTCTCTACATGTGAAATATTGTTCCCTAAGCTTGTTTATGAGATTCAAACCAAGGAACTAATGACTAGTTTTAGGTGTGATTTATGCTTATAACATTTTTGTTTCCTTGCACACTTAGTTTATATAAGTCACTACATGATTCTTATTGAAGATTTGGGATTCAATATGCTACAAAAAAATAATCATAAAAAAATCCTTAGGAATGAAATATTGTGTTTTAGAGTTGAATAACATTGATATCCTATATTCCAGTGATAGTCAATCCTTTAGTGTTATATATTAATTCCAGTGGTTTGAATTTAAATTTAGTAGTCTAAGTTGCATTTTGATTCTATTATTTTCTCCATTGGTTCATGACAAAGGAAACTTCTAAGAGAACAACATGAATATGGTAAATGTTTAAAACATAGATCCAATTTATCAAGATATAATTTCCATCAAGTTGTTTATGTCAAATTAGTGGATTTTCCAGTGGTTTCTTGTCTACTCGATTGTTTACCTACTTGATTTTATAGCAATTATTGACATGGGATAGGATAAGTTATCCTTTGATCCTATATTTCTTGTTCTTTCACCTTGAAGTATATGAACTCCCATATTGATAGATTAAATGTCAATGATTTATACGTATAAATAACTCGACATTTTTGGCATTGTTGTCAGGGAGGTGCTAAAGAGATTAGAACACAAGTAAGATTTTTTCACATATTCTTTATCTTGTGTTTAATTTAGCTACAATTACAACTTGGGGGAGGAGAATTGGTAATACACAAAGGTTCCCTTTCTTCATAATTTCTAAAGGGGTTCTAGCCTGACACATTCACTTTGGTGAGTTTCTCCAAAGCCTCGTTTTCATTTCTTTTATGCAAGTGTGTTTTTTTTTAGTTTGATTCATGAAAATAAGAGAAGCATAACTTATGTGAATAAATAACTTCGTGACAATGGGATCTTAGTAGCTTAGTGGTGTTTCGAGTACATGATTAGTTTGCTTGTATTTTCTTTAAGTTTATTTCCTTTTCATTTCGTCAAAATTTTAAATTTTTTGGAGCTTTAAGATTCCTCATACACTAGACCCTATGCAAGATAGGACCTACTAGATGGAAAAATAAGGTTTTTCAATAGTTTTTGAACAAAAGAGGATATTCTACTTCGAGATCTTTGTCAAATCCTATAAATAGTCGATATCTCTACCTCTTAGGAAGAGAAAATATTGACAACAATCAAGAACATACCTATACTTTGGGAAGTTATAGACAACAAAAATTTCCATGAGACACATCTAGAAGGTCTCTTCGATCATCCTTGCGAATTTACAGAGGAGATTAGAAAACCATGGACTACATCTAATGGAGAGAAAACAACAGAACCTAAGACTAAGGAGTTTCCACCATGCCCATCATCAAATCCTTTATGCATTCAAGAAGTCAATCAAGAATATATGTATGGATTGGTATAGGAGGACATACATAGTGGTCAAAATGAAGAAGAGAACCAAGTACATTGTGAATATATTGAACATTGGTTCCATACGACCATCAGATTGAAGCATCACTCTCTTCTTCAAAAAATCTCCACATCATATCATTCGAAGCAGCTGGAATATCATGCGTTGGTATACATTAAAGAACATTTTTCAAACATGAGTTTGAATATATTTGTAATCCTATTATGCACATGGATTCACTGGAAATACTCCAACACTTGAGGAAGGGTTTCCTTTTTCAATTAGATTAGGATATTGTGGTAAATAAATAAATAGAATATTAAAGAGAAAAATAAGTCTACTTGTGAAAACCAAGTAACTGGCAAAGATAGACATGAATCTTGCTTGAAAACCAAGATGTAGGGAAGGAAACATTCACAATACGTTATGTACATTTATGTTGGTCAAATTATTGTATTTTATTCTTCAAATCACCTATGTTTTGCACTCACGTTGGATGATGTGGAATTCCTTAAGGTCCACCTTCCAATGAATCTTGTCCCATTGACATCAACATATCATCTAGGATCAAGTTTAGAGTCATTTGTAGTACCTTGGAGTTTACATTCCTTAATGGTAGAATTCATTGTTGAATAAAATGGGATACATCAATGTCTCTTGATCCTCGGAACCTACAGGGTGATGGAAACAACCCCCTTCCCTCCCGGGGATTCTGCAACCTTCGAGTCTTGGATCTTCAAATTCCTTGAACCAAATTGGTTCTTCAAACCTTCAACAGACCCTAAGAAGTTAATACACTCACAGGTCCCCTTGATGTCGCGTTCAAGTTTGGACTACTTGAAACACTACTCTCTGGCATTGGGTGACACTGATTTTTGAGTACTAGTCTCGCGCTAGAATCTTTCCCATTAATGTGACCGTGAGCTATAACCTTGGGCCAACCCTTCGCCTCTTCAGGCTCCAGAGATAATGCAATCCCCTTCTGTGGTTCCTCCCAAAACACATTTCTCTGAATTTCATGGATCTCTGCCACGTGTCTCCTTGGATCTAATGGTCCAACTATATTCGAGTTTCGTGACTTCATGAAACTTCACATATTCCACACTTACTTCCTTCGGACCTCTGACTCCTGGATTCTCTAATCCACTGCCATGTGTCTCCTCATAGCTAATGGTTTAGATTCGCCTCGCAGCTTCGCAACTTTAATGATCCCACCTTTCAATACTTAGATGTGTTTTGAACTCCGTACTCTGAAATACTTCACGACTAACCTTCATGAAAATCCTCCCAGATCTGGTGGTCTAGAATGATCACAATCCCTCCTGGACGGATATCGCTTTGTTGAGTTTGAGAAACATCAAAGGACTTCTCCTTTAGAATATTTCTCGCCACTCTTCCTTCTGAGCTTGTTCTTCCTCGAACTCTTGTCTCCTTAGAATATTCTTTTCGACACTTAGTCGAATTTCATCCTGTGCAAGCCTTGCAACAGGTTCTCCTCTGAAATCCAACAACTCTGTGGGTGGTTCTCACTATTCCTCCCAAGATTCTAAGTCATAAGAGTCGGTCACACACTCCTTGTGTACAAAATTCCTTCAAGGTATCTCTTCAGCACTTCCTGAACCAAAATGCATTGTCTCACGCACACCTTGCAGATGTTATGCACTCCTTGCACATATAATTTTACGTTATCTCTTCTGAACTTGAAATATACATATGTCCATACACTGCTCTTGGTAGCTTTCCACTCTCGACTACAATGTCAATAACTCTCAATAACTAGAGTGCCAACAACAACACTTCAACAATAACCTATACAATAGATTCAACAACCTTCTCTGGGAAATAATACAAAGCTTTATACAAAAGGTCTCTTCGAGCTCTTCCCTCCAACTACTCTAAATCTATCCTATCGAATTAAAATCTATCAACTACTAGAACTTATTACAATAAATATTTGTGATAGACAGATCAGATTGAATACATTGAATCTATACTGCACTCAGCTTTATTAAAAGAAAATACATTATTCGATGTCCTCATGAAATTATCCATCTCTACAACATTAAAGATTTTCTTTAATTACAATCTCTTTTCAAAATATTTGTGTGATACACTTTCTTCAAAATTTAAATTTCTTGAAAATGTGCACTAGTGTGCCTAGCTGTCCTCCGTTTGTGCTTTGTTGGTGATGCACTTGCATCATACTCCTCTGGCTAAAAAATTCATGGACTCCTATCCATGAGCTCCTCCAGTAAACTTCCATGCTTATGGATATCCACTTCACTTACCCAACTAACATCTTCTATTGTTCTTCCTTTCCACTTTACCAAATACTCAAAGTAATTTTTCCTTCTGGTCTTCTTACCAATTCGTCGATCTACGATTTTCTCCATCTGCAGATTTTCAACTATAGGTGTCTACTTTTTCCACTAGATATCCTTCTGATCTTCGGGTCCTTTGGCTCCATCTTCCCTGTAAGGATACAAGTCTACAATGTTGAATATGGGCGATATAAACACATGTTTTTTAGTTCTATTTCATAATCATTCTCACCAAATTTTCTTAGGATTTTTCACGATCCTATCTTCTTCAATTTTAGTTTATTATATGTTCCCCTTGGGAACTTATTCTTCCTAAGATGTGCTAGAACTTGATCTCCAACTTCAAACTCAAGTTTCCTCGTGTGTTGATCATCTGTGTGTTTGTATTCATTATTTCTCTTCTTCAAATTCTCTTTGATTTGATTATGAAGTTCCTAGATTTCTGCAGTGAAGTATTTAGCTCCAACGCTCCTAAATTCGCTCTGCTCCATATCTCTCAACTCTGACACTCCCATTAGATTAATTTGATACACTATTTGAAATGGAATCTTTCTGATACTTCTGTCCACTAAGTCATTATATGCAAACTCTGTTTGTGCTATAATTTGATCCCACTGGCTATGGTGTTCAGTGACCAAAATCTTCTGCAAATATCCTAAACTTTGATTCACCACTTCAGTTTGTCCATCTATTTGAGGGTGATATGAAGAACTAAAGGATAGTTATGTTCCCATCTTCTTCCATAATGTTCTCCAGAAATGACCAACAAATTTGGTATCCCTGTCTGAAACAATACTCATGGGAAATCCATGGAGTCTTACAAGTTCTTTGAAAAACAAGTTAGCAGTGTGCCTTGCATCACTAGTCTTATGGCATGGGATAAAGTGCACCATCTTTGAAAATCTTTCCACTACCACAAATATGGAATTGATTCCTCTTTGTGTCCTCGACAATCCCAACATGAAATCCACGCTTATTGCATCCCAAGGCCTCTCTAGAATAGGCAATGGTTGATACAACCCAATATTTTGTCTCTTTCCCTTTTCATACTAGAAAATATTGCATTTTTTCACAAACCTTTTCACCTCTTCTCTCATACCTGGCCAATAATATGAATCGTTCAACTTTTCAAACATTTTTTCATGGCCGAAATGTTTGGCTATACCTCCACTATGATTTTCCTTCAACAAATTTTCCCTCATCGAGCACTTTGGTATGCACAACTAGCATCCTTTGAACAACAAACCATCATGAATCAGATATTTGGCCCACTAGTTTCTGTCTCTGAGTACATGATTCACACATGCTTCATATGCTTCCTTGAAATCTGGATCATCATGATAAATTTCCTTAAGGTGTTCAAACCCCAAGGACTTCACTTGAAATTCTTGCAGAATTAGGCATCTCATGCTCAATGCATCAATAACCTTGTTAGCATTACCAAAAATATGTTTAATGACTTAAAGTGAAATTTTTCATAAACTCTATCCACTTGGCATGTATTTGGTTTAACTTCTCTTGTCTAGTTATGAATTGTAAATCCTAATTATCGTTATACAAAACAAAATTCTTTGGAAGAAGATAATGCCTTCATTTCTTCAAGGTTTGAATTATGTCATAGAACCCTGTATCATATGTGGATTATTTTCTCTTAGAATCATTCAACTTCTCAATGAAATATGCAACAGGCCTATTATCTTGGCTTAAGACTGCTCCAATTGCAGCTCCACTCGCATCACATCTCACCTGAAATGTATTCACGAAATTTGGTAAAACCAGAATCGGTTGTTATGTTATCTTCTCCTTCAATATATTGAATCTCTTCTCATCCTCTTCTATATATTTGAAATATTTATGTATTTTATTCACTATATCCATCATTTGTGCACCGATTTCACTAAACTTTTTGATAAACTTCCAGTAAAAAATTACCAATCCATGGAAACTTTTTACCTCGAATATGCTCCTTGGTGACTGTCATTCTTTGGTTTCTTTCACCTTCTCAGGATCCATCTTCAATTCATTCGAAGAGATCACAAAACCCAAATAAATGAGTTATGTCTTCATGACAGAGGATTTATTTAAATTGATCAGCAACTTCTCCCACTGTAACCTCTTCATCACTAATGTTAAGTGCCTTAGATGCTCTTCCTCAGATTTACTGAAGACTAGTATATCATCCAGATATAGGATCAAAAATTTCCCAATAAAATCCTTCAACACTTCATTCATCAACCTCATAAAAGTACTCGAGGAATTCGTTAAGACAAACGGAATAACAAGACATTCATATAATCCCTCATTTGTCTTGAAGGTTGTTTTCCACTCATCACCTTCTCTCATCCTTATCTGGTGATATCCACTTTTCAAATCTATCTTTGAAAAATAGTTCGCTCCACTTAAACAATCCATTAAGTCATAAATCCTCAGTAATGGAAACATGTACCTAATGGCGATCTTATTTATGCCCCTTGATTATGTACACATTCTCCATCCTACATCCTTCTTCAGATTCAACACAGTTTGTACTGCGCATGCACTCAAAATTTCCCTAACTAAAACTTTGTCTAACAAGTCTTGAAATTTTATTTTCACCTCCTCATTCTCTTGAGGTGTCAGTCTGTACGTTGCTTTGATCAGTAGGATTTCTTCTGGTATCAAGTCAATGTGATGGTTGATATTTCTGATAGGTGGCAATGAGCTTGGAAACTCATCTACGACTATGTCAGCAAAATTCTCTAACAACTCCTAAATTTCCTTAGGTAAATCCTCCATAGAAGTACTTGTAAGGATAAATTTCATCTTTCTCACTATAGCAAAATGCATCTCATGTTCCTTATTAAATTCACTCAGGAGTTCCTTCCCACTCATGAGAAGTATACTTGTGTTGGATTCTTCCTTCACTTTCTTTTCTTCAATTGGCAGCAATATGTGTGTCATACCATTCTTCTCCAAGGTATAAGTATTTCTTCTCCTGCCTTGAATGACATTCTTGTAATACTACCATGGTCTTCCCAAAAAAACATGACATACATCCATGGGAATCACATCACATAGAATATCATCTCTATATCCTCCTATTAAATTCAACCAGGCATTGTTTAGTCATTGTTACCTGATGACTTTTCTGCAACCATGAGAATTTATACGGCGTCGGATGTGTAGTCGTCTCTAGCTATAACTTATCCACCATATCTATGGATACTAAATTATCAATGCTCCCACTATCAATTATCACCTTGCAAACTCTAACTTTATTCTTGCAAGTTTTCCTGAACAAATTGTTCCTCTGCACTGACTTTTCAATCTCTAGCTCTGGCTTTAAGAGAAATTTATTCATCATCAAAGATCTCCCATATTGTGTGCCTTATTCCTCTAAATCGTGCTTCTACACTTCAGAAATGTGAGCTTCACCTCCTTCTTTCTTTCTCTCAAGACATTCCCAAGACATGTGTCCTACCTTTCCAAAGACATAACACTTTATCTCTCCTCCCCTATGTCTTCCTCTTCCTCTAGGAAAAGAGTTTCAACCACCACTCTATCTTCATTGGGAACTTCCTCCTCTCTCAAAGTGACTATGTGGTTTCTCCACCTCACCTTTGGGCTTTTGTGGCTTGTCATGGGCAATTCCTTTGCCACTATTCAAGCTTCTACCTCAGTTTTGTTGAATCTTCTTTTGGCCAAATTCTCCTCTGCTTCTAGCGCAATCTGGTATGCATCCTCCACCATCCTTACTTTCATCATGTTGATCTCATCCTGGATTTCATATCTCATGTCGTTGATGTACCTAGAAACTTTTTCCTCGTCTCTCTCTCTTTGTCTAGCCCTGATGTTCAGTATGTAGAACTCCTTTGTGTATTCCTTCACAGTCATTCCCTTTTGTCTCAGGTTCTACAATATTCTGAACAGATTTATCTGGTAGTCCTTGGGTATGAATTTTTCCTTTAGCTTGGCTACCATTCGATCCCAATTCTTAATCTTGTTTTTTCCTTTGCTCCTCCTATCAACCTGCATTTCATCCCACCACAGTGTTGCATGTCCTTTCAACCTGGTGACAACATGTTTCACCTTTTTCTCCTCATCAACATCTTCATAGTCAAAATACTTGTCCATTGCTCATATCCAATCAAGCAATTCTTTGATATCCAAATTACCTTCATACATTGGGATGTCTATCTTTTCTCTAGCTCCCAACTTAACAATCACTTTCAACAAGCGTTCCTCCGCAGCATCCTCCGCTACAACTTCTTAACCTTCCACTTTTTCATTTTCTGCATCATTGATGTCTCCAACATTGGGTGCTCTTCTTTGTGTTATTTCCATGGCATCCAACCCTACTATGAGTTCTCTCATCTCCCTTTCCATAGCTCTATTTTCTGCAGACGGCTCTGCACATCTCCTAGGAAACATTGTACTGATGTATCTAATACCACTCGATGATATCATCCTACTTATTTGTCTCCTTTACTTACATAAATCAATTTTGAATCTACTCTGATACCACTTGATGGCAACAACCCCCTTCCCTTTTGGGGATTCTGTGACCTCCTAGTCTTGGATGTTCAAATTTGTCTAATTGAATTGGTTCTTTGGGCCTTCAGCAGACCCTAAGAAATTAATACACTCATAGGTCCCCTTGATGTCGCGTGCAAGATCGGACTACTTGCAACTCTACTCTCTAGTGTTGGGAGACACCGATTGGTGAGTAATACTCTCGCGCTAGACTCTTTACCCTTAATGTGACTATGGGAAATAACCTTGGGCCAAACCTTTTCCTCTTCGGGCTCCGACGATAATCCAATATCCTCATGTGTTCCCCCCTGAAATATCTTTCTCTGAATTTCACAGATCTCTTCCACGTGTCCCCCTATATCTAACAGTCTAGCTGTATTCGGGTTTCGTGACTTTTTGAAACTTCACATATTCCACACTTACTTCCTCCAGACCTCTAACTCCCAATATTGAATCCACTACCACGGATCTCCCATCAGCTAAATGTTGTAGTAAAATCTCCCTACGGACAGGTAGATTGCCTCAAAGAGCTAGACCCTAAACTCTAAGACAAAAAGTGCTTAACGTGGACACTAACTTCCTTTCAAATCTATACAAACTAATGCATGAGGAGGAAGAAGAACAGAAGTACCTCTTTATCGATGTTTGTCCCTGCATGCTCCGAGTTGAGCTCCAATCTTTCGCTCCTCGACAAGCCCTGTAAACAAACAAAGTACGACCACTTCCTACTCTATTTATATTAGCTTGAAAACATATCTATCTATCAACGATAAGTTCATGTAAGATCAGACACAAACTAGAAAGAAACAGGCCAAGCATGTCATATTAATGAGAATAATGACAGCAGTACTTACAATCGTAGATGCGAATGCGACAGCTTTGTCAAGTCCCCTTTGTCTAACCCTTGCTCGAACGATCCACGACCTGGATGATAGAAGCTTCACTGATCACTCTCCTTTAGTTCACTGTGTGTTTCCTATGAGATCATAGGTTTCATGCTAGAAATTCTTCCCCCTTTTCACCATCATAGAGCTTGTTTATATAGGTTAAGAGAAGCTTAACCTCTTGAGGTATCTTTAGGGTAGGTTGAGGAATTCTCTCCTCAGATCAGGGATCTTCTAATTGAACCAAGAATTCGAATGCAAATTCCTTCCAAACTTGAAAGATCCTTCCCTTATTCTCCTCAATGGGCCAACCACTACCCAGATTAGACAGCGCTCCCTCAAAAGCGGCATCAGGGCACTATAGCGCTCCCTAGGAGGCTCAAGGGGAGCGCCAACACTCCAAGGATGGATAGCGCTCCTGCAGAGAAGTGGTTTGTCGTTATAACGCTCCCCAGTAGCTTGTGGGGGAGTGATGCAGGAGCATCCGCAACATCCGCAATACATCATACGAACCAGCGCGAGGAGAAAGAGATTGTACAGCTGGACAAGCCAGCAAACCTTTTCGATTTTGAATTTCACCTTGGTATTGTTGCACCGCCGTTTACTAAAGGCATTCAAAGCTGAGCGCATTTGTAAAATAATGTAGATAAGGAGGCATTTAACCGTTTTAAATGCTGGTAGATAGGGTTAGCTGTAGATTAGACAATTTCATCTTTCGGGAGGGAAAATGAATATAGGCACCCTCCATTGTATGGTTGTATCATTATTCACACTTGGTATTATTCAGCATTAGCAGGAGAAGAGAAGAAAAAGAACAGAGCAGAGAGCTTGTAAAGAAACTCCATGTACAGACATTGAATAAATAGGAAGGCTTTTGTTCAATTCCATGGATGTATTCAGTCTCTTTGGGTTGTTGATATTTTGTTTTTTCATACTTTCTTCCTTTTATTCTTATCTCCTATATGCTGCTTATGTGATAGCATATCAGGTTAGAAACCTGAGAGAATGAATTTCAATTGTTTCTCTGCTTGAGCCAGGAGATTCCTACATAGAGTGCTGTTGAGTTCCTCCGCATAGAGTGCGTCGAGGAGGCTAAGTGGTGAACTTTGTTCTCTGTTGCCCAGGGCTAAGTTAGATTTTTCAAGTCGTGCAGGTGAGTGCAGGTTGGACGTGAGGTTTAGTAGCAAGCCTGGGTAAAGAAAACCCGGAAATACTTCAACACTTTGAAGGTCCTCGAAGTCGGCACAGGAAGAGCATGAAAGTCCTTTGAAGGAGTCAGAAGGACAAAGCTCAGGAGAGATAGTTCTTTGCTTCACTGCAGGAGCCGACCCCGATGAAGTTCTCACAGGACGAAGGTGGTGGAGTAGAGGATTCTCCAGAGGAAGAGAATCTACGGTCGAATTCTCTGTGAAGTTCTGCGAAGTCCCAAGGACCGTCAGATCATGGAGAATATGCACGGAAGATAACCCATGAACACAGGTGGAGAAGAGAACCAAAGTCCATCGGACTTCGGGATCTCGGCATTCGGGGATTGAGGAGGTGAGGTTTCTACACCTCAAGAAATTGCGAGTTGCGATTTCCCGAATCGATCGGAGCCGTCGATCGGAGGGAGGACACGTGGCGGAAGACCTGGAGGAGTCAGGATTTGGGGTTTTGCAGGGTCTGTGACCTTGTGTATCAGGAGGCGCGCACTCCCGAATCGCGAAGTCTCGAAAAGGACGCGGCAGCATGGGACCCGGAAAATTAGTAGAAGACACGTGGAAGTATATCGGCACATTGATGTTCAGGGTTTCGAAGGGTAAGTATATCACTGCCTTCATCCGCCGATTTCTCGATAGGGAAATCCTCGATAAGGAAGGAGCGCTGACCCGCTGACTACTCGGAGTTCGGGACTCGGAGGTTGGAGCTACCAGTGGTTTGTGCTCGCATGAATCGTGAACCCCCGAGTCGCGATATCCCGATTTCCGAGGAAGGAGTTACTGTGGGTGACTCGTGATCTCCGAGGGAAATTGGAAGAGCTTAGACTCTTCGACCCCGTGTGTGAAGAAGGTCCTGGTGGAGCGGCTCGCTCGGTGAGGGGCAGGTGGCGTCAAAGTGGTATCAGAGATGAGTTGGAATTCTCTTTGTTCAGGTAGCAGAGAGGAGAGACATAATTTCGCCGCGAAGAGAAAGGAAATCTCCTAATCGCGAAGACAGGGATGCCCGGAGGAGGGGTAGACTAGGCGGAAATCTAGCAGGAAATGCAGAGATGGAGCGTCAGATACGAGATCTCAGGGAGAGACTCGAAGATATGGAGGCCACCCAGAGGTATGGGACTGACGCGGGAGAGTTCAGCGATCCTGAGATTGAGGAGGAAGCTGGACATGATGAAGGGGAGGTCGCAGCAGAAGATGCCTCAACAGAGAGGTTGATCAAGGCCATTTCGAGGATGAGCTCGAAGACGAAGATGGACATTCCCATTTATGAGGGAAGTATGAATGCAGAGGAGTTGCTGGATTGGATCCGAGCGCTCGATACATACTTCGATTATGAGGACATCGAAGAGGACAAGAAGGTAAGGCATGCCGTCACGAAGCTGAAAGGACATGCAGCTTTATGGTGGGATGAATTGCAGGCAGATAGGCGCTGCAAAGGAAAATCAAAGATTAAGAATTGGGATCGGATGATCGCCAAGATGAAGGCGAAGTTCATCCCGAGGGACTACCAGATCACTCTGTTCAGGCGCATGCAGAACCTGAGGCAGAAGTTGATGACGGTGAAGGAGTACACCAAGGAATTCTACAGGCTCAACATTCGAGCTGGTCATCGGGAGAGTGATGATGAAAAGGTGGCGAGATACCTGAATGGCCTCAGGTATGATATTCAGGACGAATTGAGCATGGTCACCATCCGCACAGTTGAGGAGGCGTACCAGATGGCCCTAAGAGCCGAAGAAAGGTGAGCCGCAAGCAGGGACAGTGAGGGCGAGGCAGAAGTCAGCCCAGAGGCAAGGCTATTGCCCAAGAAAGGATTCAGAAGTCCAAGGAGGATTGGAAAAGACCTCAGGGTAAAGCTGAAAGGGGTGGAACCTCACAACAAAGGCAGCAAAATTCTGAGCCGAGGAGGCAGCAAGATGATCAGCAGGGTGGATATGCTGACGCAAACACATTTCCTCATGCCTGAGGCAGAGGAAGAGGTCGAGGAGGAGTCATCACATGTTTCATGTGTGGTAAAGACAGTCACAAAGTTGTGGACTGTCCAGAGAGAAAGATAGACAGAGGAAACGCTCATGTTGCTGAGGCATAGAGGCGTGATGTTGAAAATGAGGACGCTGGAAGTGGGAAGTCACTAACCGTGCACAAAGTTCTCTTGAAACCTGAGAAGGAGATAGAGGACACAGCGTAGAGATGCAGACTATTCCGGATGACTTGCAAGACCCAGGGCTGGAAATGCAAGGTTATAGTGGACAGTGGGAGCACAGATAATCTCGTTTCGACCGAAATGGTGGAGAAACTGGAGCTGAAGACGAGAAAGCACCCAAGTCCATACAAGGTGACATGGCTGCAGAAAGGACACCAGGTATGTGTTACGAGACAATGCTTGGTAAATTTTAAAATGGGTGAATATAGAGATGAGATCTTGTGTGATGTCATTCCTATGGATGTCTGTCATGTTTTATTGGGGAGACCATGGCAGTATGATAGACGTGTGGTTCATGATGGGAGGATGAACACATATACCTTGGAGAAGGATGGTAAAACACACATACTGCTTTCGGGGAAGGATAAGAAGGTGGAGCCGAAAGTAACCAGTACCATACTTCTCATGAGTGGGAAAGAACTTCTCATAGAGATGGAGAAGGATGAGGATCCACAATTCTTTGTTGTCAGGAAGTCGAGAATTGTCCTGACAAGCACAAGAGTGGACGACTTGCCAGAGGAGATTCAGGAACTGCTTGGAGAGTTCGTTGATATCATCGTGGACGAACTACCTCGTTCGTTGCCACCGATGAGGAGTGTGAGTCACCACATTGACCTTATACCCGGAGCGAGTTTTCCAAATAAGGAATCGTACAGGTTGACACCTCAAGAGAACGAGGAAGTCAAAAGGCAGGTACAGGATCTGCAGGACAAGGGACTAGTAAGGGAGAGCCTAAGTCCGTGTGTTGTTCCGACAGTACTGAGTCCAAAAAAGGATGGAGGCTAGAGAATGTGTACAGACTCCAGGGAAATAAATAAGATTACCATCAGATACAGGTTTCCACTGCTGAGAATGGACGACTTGATGGATTTCCTGAGTGGGGAAAATTACTTCTCCAAGATAGATCTCAAGAGCGGATATCATCAGATCCGGATGAGAGAGGGAGATGAATGGAAAACAGCATTCAAAACAAATGAGGGATTGTACGAATGGCTGGTCATGCCGTTTGGGTTGAAAAACGCGCCAAGCACTTTTATGAGGCTGATGAATGAAGTCCTGCGAAAATTTGTTGGCAAATTTGTGGTGGTGTACCTGGACGATATATTGATTTTCAGTAAAACCAGGGAAGAACACTTGAGGCATTTGGCCATTGTGATGAAAAGACTGCAGCAGGAGAAACTGCTAATCAATTTGAAGAAGTGTTCCTTTATGCAGACAGAACTCATATATCTGGGGTTTGTAATATCGGTGAATGAATTGAAAATGGATCCTGAGAAGGTAAAGGTGATCAGGAATTGGCCATCGCCAAGGAATGTTTTTGAGGTGAGGAGCTTCCATGGACTGGCTAGTTTCTATAGGAAGTTCATTCGGAATTTTAGTGGAATCAGTGCGTCAATGATGGAGACTGTGAAGAAGCGGCATAAAATTTTTCAGTGGACAGCCGAGGCTGAAAGAAGCTTCAATTTGTTGAAGCGAAAGATAACTGAGCAGCCGGTGTTAGTGCTGCCTGATTTTCAGAAGACCTTCTAGGTGAAGTGCGACGCTAGTGGGTATGCTGTTGGAGGAGTCTTAAGTCAGGATGACCGACCTGTTGCATATTACAGTGAGAAGCTGGATGATGCAAAGTTGAAATACTCCACGTATGATAAAGAATTCTATGCCATCATACAAGCATTGAAAAAGTGGAGGCATTATCTCATACCCGAAGAATTTGTGTTGTACAGTGATAATCACACACTGCAATTCGTGAGTCAGCAGGAGAAGCTGAATCAAAAGCATGCAAAGTGGGTGGAATATATGTAGAATTTCACCTTTGTCATAAAGCACATTTCGGGGACTGCTAATAAGGTAGTTGACACCTTGAGTCGAAAATGTTTATTGTTGCAGGAGTTCAGGGTCAAAACCTTAGGTTTTGAAAATTTAAAAGATATGTATGCGGGTGATGCAGACTTTGGCGAGGCATACGAAGTAGCCGAGAACCCAGTTCTCAGGGATAGGAGCCTGTGGATAGATTTCTTGATACAGGATGGATTGTTGTTCAAAGGCAACCAACTTTGCATTCCAGATTGCTCCATGAGAGAGAATTTGGTGAAGGAAAAGCACAGCGGAGGCTTAGCAGGTCATTTCGGACATGACAAAACATTCGCCAAGTTGAGCGAATCGTATTTTTGGCCAGGCATGCGTGCGGATGTGAAACGGTTTGTTGACAGGTGTCGAATATGTCAACATGCGAAGGGCCGAAAACAGAACACAGGGTTATATCAGTCGTTGCCCATACCCAATAGGCCATGGGAGGCCATTAGCATGGACTTTGTGTTGGGCTTGCCGAGAACACAGAGAGGCATGGATTCCATTTTTGTTGTGGTGGACAGATTCTCGAATATGGCACATTTCATACCATGTCATAAGACCAGCGATTCCACACACATCGCAAATTTATTTTTCAAAGAAATCGTGCGACTGCATGGACTGCCGAGAAGCATAGTCTCGGACAGGGATACGAAGTTCATAGGTCACTTTTGGAGGACGCTATGGAAGAAGCTGAGGACTGACTTGGCGTTCAGTTTTGCTTACCATCTGCAGACAGATGGACAAACGGAGGTGGTCAACAGAAGCTTAGGAGATCTGTTGAGAAGTTTGGTGACGGAGCATCACAGCAGTTGGGATCAGATCCTACCACAGGCAGATTTTGCGTACAACGATTCTGTGAATCGGAGAACAGGTAAGAGCCCGTTCCAAATTTTATATGGAACACAGCCGAGAGGAGTGTCTGAGCTCAGGGAGCCAAAACAGGCTGAAACCAGCAGCGCGAGAGCTGAGGAATTCGCTAAAGCAATGCAAGAAATTCACACAGAGGTGAAGCAGCGATTGGAGAAGACAAGTCAAGAGTATAAGCGCAGGGTCGATCAGAGAAAAAGACAACTTTAGTTTGAAGTTGGTGACATGGTTCTGGCGCACTTGAGGAATGAGAGGTTCCCGAGAGGAACATACAATAAGCTCAAGATGAAGAAAATTGGGCCGTGTAAAATCCTGAAGAAATTTGGGGAGAATGCATATGAGCTTGAGTTGCCAGAGGGCATTGGAATATCTCCGATTTTCAATATTTTGGATTTATACCCATATAAAGTCGGAGATGCACGAGCTGAAAATGTTGAGGAACCAGTCATCCAGTGGCAGAATCAGCTACCAGTGGCACAAAAACCTCAGATGGAGTGCATACTGGATAAAAGACTAGGGAAGAAGACCAGGAGAAAGAAGTATTTTGAATACCTGGTGAAGTGGAAAGATCACCCAGTGGAGGATGCCAGCTGGCAGACAGAAATAGTGATTCAGAAGCATGGGCAGACCGTGCAGGAGCTCATGGACAGGAGCCCATGAAAATCTTTTGAGCTGAGGAGTATGATGCAGGAGAATCCGCAACATCCGCAATACATCATACGAACCAGCGCGAGGAGAAAGAGATTGTACAGCTGGACAAGCCAGCAAACCTTTTCGATTTTGAATTTCACCTTGGTATTGTTGCGCCGCCATTTACTAAAGGCATTCAAAGCTGAGCGCATTTGTAAAATAATGTGGATAAGGAGGCATTTAACTGTTTTAAATGCTGGTAGATAGGGTTAGTTGTAGATTAGACAGTTTCATCTTTCGGGAGGGAAAACGAATATAGGCACCCTCCATTGTATGGTTGTATCATTATTCACACTTGGTATTATTCAGCATTAGCAAGAGAAGAGAAGAAAAAGAACAGAGCAGAGAGCTTGTGAAGAAACTCCATGTACAGACATTGAATAAATAGGAAGGCTTTTGTTCAATTCCATGGATGTATTCAGTCTCTTTGTGTTGTTGATATTGTGTTTTTTCATACTTGCTTCCTTTTATGCTTATCTCCTATATGTTGCTTATGTGATAGCATATCAGGTTAGAAACTTGAGAGAATGAGTTTCAATTGTTTCTCTTCTTGATCCAGGAGATTCCTGCATAGAGTGCAGTTGAATTCCTCCGCATAGAGTGCGTCGAGGAGGCTAAGTGGTGAACTTTGTTCTCTGTTGCCCAGGGCTAAGTTAGATTGTTCAAGTCGTGCAGGTGAGTGCAGGTTGGACGCGAGGTTTAGTAGCAAGCCTGGGTAAAGAAAACCCGGAAAGACTTCAACACTTTGAAGGTCCTAGAAGTCGGCACAGGAAGAGCATGAAAGTCCTCTGAAGGAGTCAGAAGGACAAATCTCATGAGAGATAGTTCTTTTCTTCGCTGCAGGAGCCGACCCCGGTGAAGTTCGCACAGGACGAAGGTGGTGGAGTAGAGGATTCTCCAGAGGAAGAGAATCTACGGTCGAATTCTCTGTGAAGTTCCGCGAAGTCCCGAGGACCATCAGATCATGGAGAAGATGCGCGGAAGATAACCCGTGAACACAGGTGGAGAAGAGAACCAAAGTCCATCGGACTTCGGGATCTCAGCATTCGGGGATTGAGGAGGTGAGGTTTCTACACCTCGAGAAATTGCGAGTTGCGATTTCCCAAATTGATCGGAGCCGTCGATCGGAGGGAGGACACGTGGCGAAAGACCTGGAGGAGTCAGGATTCGAGGTTCTGCAGGGTCTGTGACCTTGTGTATCAGGAGGCGCGCACTCTCGAATCGCGAAGTCCCGAAAAGGATGCGGCAGCGTGGGACCCAGAAAATTAGTAGAAGACACGTGGAAGTATATCGGCACATCGGTGTTCGGGGTTTCGAAGGGTAAGTATATCACTGCCTTCATCCGCCGATTTCCCGATAGGGAAATCCCCGATAAGGAAGGAGAGCTGACCCGCTGACTACTCGGAGTTCGGGACTTGGAGGTTGGAGCTGCCAGTGGTTTGTGCTCGCATGAATCGTGAACCCCCGAGTCGCGATATCCTGATTTCCGAGGAAGGAGTTACTGTGGGTGACTCGTGATCTCCGAGGGAAATTGGAAGAGCTTGGACTCTTCGGGCCCGTGTGTGAAGAAGGTCCTGGTGGAGTGGCTCGCTCAGTGAGGGGTGGGTGGCGTCAGGGAGCGCCAGCGCTCCTAAGGCTGATGTAGGGGAGCACTCTCCTTCAAAAACTTTGTTTAAGAGCTCCTTTCAGGTGGTAAGAGTTTCTTTACTTCAGTTAATCATTCTCCCTCCTCCAAATCAAGTGTCTAAGGCATTCTAAATGTCTCCTTGGTGTCGTCATCGTGGAAGTATGCTTTGTTTGATGTTTGCGACACTTGTGAATGACATGCGACACTTGCAATAGTTGGGAGGAACATGCAACACTTACGACAGTTGAGAGGAACATGCGACACTTATGACACTTATCGAAGCGAACAATATTGAGGTGTAACAGATTGCCCCCCAAAGTATGAAGTTATAAGATGCGAACTGATGACTGAAATGCTTTGTAGACTTTCAAGCAAGGTTATAGACTCAGAGAACCTGATGAAGGATGCACACAAACATCCAAAAAATATCATGAAATATTTCAAAACCCAAGGCAGGCATACCTATGCTTGGGTGATCAAAACTTGCAAGATATGGCCGCCATAAAATACATTGCGGATCCATAATTGTATTGATGAAAAGTTATAGCCATTGGGGATACAATGTGGATCTATACACTGATGACTTGGATTGATCGTAGCCACGAAGAATACACAGTGGATCTACGAGGTGACAAGATATAGCCATGACCAATACAAAGTGGATCTATGTAACAGTGCATGCATCATTTGTCCAAGAGAAACTCCTTTGCAACCTGGGAAAAGTATATATCAAAGTGATCACTCAACCCAGGGTCTACTTACCAATCCCAATGTGGTACGATTCTAACCATGTGAATAGATGTCTTGATGTCGAACATGGAATAAACCACTTGATTACCGGTCAATGGTGTGAACCGTTAACAAGTGCGAGGGAGATCACCATTAATGTCAATGATTCCCAAGGTACCCTAGTACATTCCAACGAATGTGAATGGATGAGTTGGAGTCAAACATCCGTGGAACCATCCGATCAGAGGCCGATGATGTAAACCTACTGTCGAATGTGAGGAGGCCTTCCATTGAGGCATGCAGGTCCCAAAGTACTAACTGGTTTCTAAGCCTAATTCCCGGATAATGTGTTGAGGACGACAGGAATAGGCTCGTTGAAGGAGGGCCTTGATGTATCCCCCATCAATGACACAAAACAGACATAGAGATGTAATTGGTGGATAAAAAGGACGTGGACTGACATAGGATTTGAGGCAATATATTTGGGATGGTTGACTCTAGAGGCAGATACTTCCCTTGAACACTAAGGGACAATAGCAAAACATGACATGGACCAAAAATTGATGATGCAGTGGATGTTGTGACTTGCGTCGGGTGATCCAAAGGAGTGAAAGAAACTCAAAGGATTGGCTCAGTGTAGAGGTTCAGCGGGTTATAATGTGTGCAAAAGACAAAGTGTTGTGTTCAAGGGAAACTCTAAGAATTGCTTGGTGATGTTCTGAAGAGACCGTTTGGCTTTCTTCTTTCAAATTTTCCCCCATCCAGATAGACAAGTACCTCTTTTTGATTTAATGAGCTCGAGGAGGATAACACATGCTCGATATAACTCACCTTCGATAAGTTCCTCCTCCTTTGTTTAACGAACTGGAAGAAGTAAGGGTTCGATCCCGTATGGGCCTGTCGATGTGTGTTTTAGCGAGTCCAAACACAGAAAACTCGAAGGTTTTTTAGGATTATAGATTTTGGAAAAACACTTAAAAGAGAACTCTCTCAGTTCCTTTTTCGTACAGTAGTCTAACGAGACCAAAAAAGAGATAAACTATCGCTCGAAAGACACCCTTTCAAACCTTTTAATGAGTGTGAAAGGAAGCAAGGTCACTCGACAATCTTTTCATATTTAGAGAGTCTGAAAAGGGTTTAAAGATGACTCCAGGGGGGTTCCTTTTTCATGTGTCCATGCGGGTCCAAAAAAGAGATAAAAGTCTACTCGGTGCGTTCTCATATTTTCGAGCTTGAGAATGAACCAAGACTATGCTCATGAGTGCAACAAGGTAAATAACTCATCAGAACTACCAGGAAACCTGTGATGTCAAAACTACAAACCAGGGGTTTAGTGAAGCCATTTTATTGTTAGAGAAGCCCATAAATGACCATACCTTATAAAAAATGGAAATTTATAAATAGCAATACAATGAAAATTCCATTTACCATTTCATTTTGCACAAGGATTTTGGAGTAGTGGAGATTCTCATTTTGGAGGTGGATCTTATTTCGCTTGATACCGGAGCTACGGTTGACCGTTTCTCTTGTTGTTTGGACAAGGTAGGTCTTCATCTCTCCTTCTTTCAATTACATGGTTTAATATTCATTTTCATAGCAGCATTTAATTTAAAAAATGAATCCCTAAGTTGCCCCAAAAGATCAAATCGACCTCTTTTACAAGTGATGGGAAAAGGGCATTCTTTTTGCAAAAACGTTTTAGAAAGGGATAGCCATGATGCCAATGCCTTAATAGCTAAGTGGATGGGTCATTTATGTCAAAGAACCCATGAAAAATTCTCACATATGCCCACGCAGCCATAAGGAAATCGTTTTCATTATAAAACATTTTTATTATTGTGTGATGGACATTGAATGGCTAAGAGAGGGAATGATGATCATAAAAGAGGGCGTGGTCTCTTTAAATAATGTGGGCATTAGATTTCATGTTTTTAAATTGCTTTAAGAAATTGCCGAAATTGCCAAAATATTGGAATAATGAAATTCTTTATTTTTTGTTTTGTAGGTGACTTCGGCAACCATGATCGAATGGAAAGAACGAGAGCATGAGATTGATGACTTGGCTGCCTTGCAGAGTCCTCTCACACGGGCTGCATTGCGAGCTTGTGGCTTACTAAAATTCTTCAAATTGCAAAAAATGAAGAAGGAGATTTTGTTGCTTCAGCACATGATCGGCTTATGGGATGTCATGGAGCAAGGATTCCGGATTGGCACATAGCTTCTAACCATCGAGTTAGAAGACGTGTATTTTTTGACTGGCCTCTTGAAAAGAGGGGTTCCTGTAATCATCCCAAGCCATTATGCAAGGATCATCACTGTTTTGGTGTCTTTTTAAAACTTTTTCTGAGTGAGGTATTTCGTCAAACACTTTGTTGATGTACCTTTTAGATGTGTTTATATGT
>JZKD02S1957848.1:305332-323007 GCA_000966675.3 Picea glauca
ATGGTGATAATGGGGTGCATCGTAGTAGGGTGGGTGCGTGCCTTCTTGTTAAATACTTGGCAGGGTGGGCATTTTTTGACGGCCTCGATACAATCTTTGAAAATCGAGGGCCAAAGGTAGCCGACACGTAGGATTTTTTGGGTTGTGTCCATCCCAGAAAGCTGACCGCCATAGGCACCAAGGTGACAATCGTTCAAAACATGTTCAGCCTCCTCATGAATCAGACATCGTCAAAGGATAGTGTTAATTCCACGACGATACAATGTGTCACCAACAATAAGATAATGACGAGAGTGGTGACGGATACGTTGACGCTCTTCACGAGAAATGTTAGGCTAAAAGCGTTGGGTTTGAAGGTAAAGGAGGATGTCTCTGTACCAAGGATCATAGGTGCTGATGAGGAAAAGAGATTCATCGGGGAGAGAATCTATAGGTTTGATGTCTTCATCGGCATGAGGGAGAGCACAGATAAGCTCTGCAAACACCAGGGACTTTTTGGCTTTGGACTTTGTAAATTCAAGATAGAATTCCTAAAGGATAACGATCCATTTAGAATACTTGCCCTCAAGTACTTGACGTTTCAGGACGTGGTACATGGGGTTGGAGTCCGCAATCACCGTGGTGGTGCGCATAAGATGTAATGGCAGAATCTCTGGACAGCGATGACGACTGCCAGAGCCAGTTTCTCTACATGTGAATATTGGAGTTCGAGTCCAGATAGACTCTTGCTCAGGTAATAAATCACATGTTCTTCACCGTTGGGATCCTCCTGAACTAACACCATTGCAATAGTGGAAGCGGAGGCGGCCAAGTAAAGGATGTAGTCCTTTGTATACTCCGGAGGTTGAAACAAAGGTGCATGGTTCAAGGCGTGCTTGAGAGCATCAAATGACCATTGGGCGGTGTCATCCCAGATGAAAGGGGTGTTTTTCTGCAGTAACCACATGAATCCTTTAGTTATCTCGACGTAGTTGCAAATGAAACGGCGAAGGAAGTTTGCTTTGCCTTGCAAACTTTGGAGTTGGGTTAAATTGGTAGGTGGGGGTAAGGCTAGAATGGCCTTAATCTTTAAGGGATCCACCCTGATCCCGTCTTTGGAGACAATGAAATTGAGAAGTCGACCGGATTCGACAGCAAAAATGCACTTATGTGGGTTCAAATGAATATGGTAGAAATGACATTGAAGAAAATAGCCCATAAGTGATCAACGTGATCGGATCGATTGGATGAGTGGGAAAGTAAATCGTCGAGGTAAGGCTCTGCGATATGCTTGATATCGTGGAAGGCATACGACATGGCCTGCTGGAAAGTAGCACCAGCATTTTTTAGGCCAAAAGGTATCTTTTGATAGGCGAAAGTTCCCCATCGGCAGATAAAGGTTGTCTTATGTTGATCAGTAGGTAAGATTTCAATTTGGTTATACC
The DNA here is from genome assembly GCA_000966675.3 of Picea glauca. Taxonomy (NCBI): domain Eukaryota; kingdom Viridiplantae; phylum Streptophyta; class Pinopsida; order Pinales; family Pinaceae; genus Picea; species Picea glauca. Next base: position 306,757 of record JZKD02S1957848.1, read on the forward strand.
CAGAAAAGCCATCCATGAAAGAGAAGATTACACTCCCAGCGCAATTATCGATGATTTGGTTGATGAAGGGAATAGGGTAGTTGTCCTTTGGACAAGCTTTGTTGAGATCCTGATAGTCAACACAAACATGGATGGTTCCCTGTTTTTTGGAAACCAGAACAAGGTTGGAGACCCATTCTGTCAAAGGGATAGGATAGATAAAGCCAGATTTTAGAAGTTTCTCAACTTCTGCCTTTATAGCTGCAATTTTCTTGGGATGAACCGGGCAGAGTTTTTGTCGAACAGGTTTTACGCCAGGGTAAGTCTTGATTTCATGTACGACGATCGAAGGGTCGATCCCTGACATTTCCTCATAGATCCAAGCAAAGACATCGCGGAATTCTTTAAACAAAGAGGTGTAAGAGACCACTTCTTCGGGTGTGCAATTAGCACCAATATTAATGTTTTCCACAACACCTTCTTTGATCAAAATATCAATAACGATCGTGGTATATATGTTACCCATATTCCCCTTAGAGAGAGTATCTTGTGTGAGGATAGGAGATTGCGGAGCATCGGTAACATCGGGAGGGAAGACAGAGTGTATGTCTTGGTGAATTTCTTCCAAAGGCGGAAGAAAAGAGGATCGATGATGGTTATCATCCCAAGGTAGATCGTCAATACTAAGCATTTCCATAATAGATTCATCAGAAGGAAAAATTTGGGAAATGTAATCGATGGAAGACGATAGGGAATCCAACCATGAGGGCATCGAGTAGGCATCAGGTGCCACTAAATGTGGGTTGTTCGGAGAGGGATAGGCATATTGAATAGCTACGTATGTGGCCTCGTCTAGGCTAAGTGTCATAGTGTCACCGAGCACATCGAATTCTATAGGACTAGGTACAACCCAAGGATCAGATGATTCCAAGGATTGATAAGGCATAGTCGAGATCATATTGATGGTAACAATATGATGTGCAGTAGGTGGAAGTGGTGGAAGGTACCCATGAGGCTAGAATATTTCAATAAGCCAACACCAATGCTTTCATACGTAATTGGGTGGTCTCCCAAAAAGGGAATGTTGTTGGTGATAGGGATGCGAGCGTCAAGCGTACAGAAATCGAGTTGATCGATAGTGACAATTTTTCCTTGATGGGGGAATTTTACACATCGAAACACCGACGAGGCGACAACAGTCATAGCGTAGGACCAACTTCTTCCAAGTAGTAGGGTGTAATCGAGGGGGGCATCGACGACCTCAACATCAACAGTAACAATTTTTCCGCCCAAATGAACAGTTAAGTATTGTAATAGTCTGTGAGGATGAAAACCTCATCCATCGAAAGCACGTAACATCATAGGGGATTTGTTAAGGGTAGGTGATTTTAAACCTTTTCAACAAGCTAAAGACATGACACAAGTAGAGGCTCCCTCATCCAAGATAGTTCGGTGGATTTGTTGATTGTGAACAACAACATCGATTTGAAAAGCTAGCTAGTGGGAGATTCATGGTTGATGATCATCCAGATTAAACGTGAGGTTATTTGATGACTCAGGGTCGAAAGCATTGATAGCAACTAAGAGTGTTCTACGTTAGCTGGGACAGTGTTGTAGAACTTCCAAAGCAGACATAGCACACGGTGCTTGAGCCAAATCCTCAACAATGTTGTAGTTTTGGGCAACCCGTGAACTAGGATTGAAGGTAGATTTTTGGATAGTTCTCTTAGGAGGGCGTAAGATGGATTCAAACAAAGGTTTCTCAATCTAAAGTGGCCCGGATGGAGGGCTAGCAAATGAAGGACCAACGGAAGATGGTAATGGGTCTGGTACAAAACCTTTAGTAGTCTTCGGCTTATCAAGTTTAACTGGTGTGTCATATGTCGCAGTGAGAGTAGTCAGATTGATCCCGTTAAACATGTAAATGTGGGCACTTGTTGAAGCCTCACCATGGGATTGGTTGGAACTGTCCCCTGCAGTGGGGGTTTGAGCAACCAAAGATTGTTGCTGCGGAAAAGGCTGAGTGAGCACAGTGGGTTATGAATTTCCCTTGAAAATCTTGGCCACTTCATCGCAATGTGGGCAGTCTCGAGTGTAGTGATCATCACCACAAATGAGACATGGGAATTTTGGTTTTCGTTGTGGTTTTTTTCCGGCAGCAGGGGTTTGCGGTAGATTTTTTGGTTGTTCATTGTTATTGTTCTTCTTTGGTTTATTTCTCGCTTTCTTCTTGCCCCCGATTTGTTTTGAAGGGGTCAATTGGACCGCATTCACCTTAGAAACCTAAGTTTGAGGGGGGGTAGAACCAGTGGAGTCGCCAGTTTCTGTTATAGTAAAATCTCCCTGCGGATAGGTAGATTGCCTCAAAGAGATAGATCCTAAACTCTAAGACAGAAAGTGCTTAACGTGGAAACTGACTTCCTTTCAAATCTATACAAACGAATGCATGAGGAGGAGGTAGAACAAAATTACCTCTTTATCGACATTTGTCCCTGCATGCTCCGAGTTGAGCTCTAATCTTTCGCTCCTCGATGAGCCCTGTAAACAAACAAAGTACGACCACTTCCTACTCTATTGATATTATCTTGAAAACAAATCTATCTATCAACGATAATTTCATGTAAGATTAGACACAAACTAGAAAGAAACAAGCCAAGTGTGTCATATTAGTGAGAATAACGACAACAATACTTACAATCGTAGATGCGAATGCGACATCTTCTTCAAGTCCCCTTTGTCTAACCCTTGCTCGAAAGATCGACAACCTGGATGATAGCAGCTTCACTGATCACTCTCCTTCAGTTCATTGTGTGTTTCCTATGAGATCATAGGTTTCATGCTAGCAATTCTTCCCCCTTTTCACCATCATAGAGCCTGTTTATATAAGTTAAGAGAAGCTTAACCTCTTGAGGTATCTTTAGGGTCGATTGAGGAATTCTCTCCTCAGATCAAGGATCTTCTGATTGAACCAAGAATTTGAATGCAACTGCCTTCCAAACTTGAAAGATCCTTTCCTTATTCTCCTCAACGGGCCAACCACTACCCAGATTAGACAACGCTCCCTCAAAAGGGGCATCAGGGAACTATAGCACTCCCTAGGAGGCTCAAGGGGAGTGCCAGTGCTACAAGGATGGATAACACTCCTATAGAGAAGTGGTTTGTCATTATAACGCTCCCCAGTAGCTTGTGGGGGAGCGCCAGCGCTCCTAAGGCTAATGTAGGGGAGCGCTCTCCTTCAAAACCTTTGTTTAAGAATTCCTTTCAGGTGGTAAGAGTTTCTTTACTTCATTTAATCATTCTCCCTCCTCCAAGTAAAGTGTCTAAGGTATTCTAAATGTCTCCTTGGTGTCGTCATCATGGTAGTATGCTTTGTTTGATGTTTGCGACACTTGTGAATCACATGCAACACTTGCAACAGTTGGGAGGAACATGCGACAGTTACGACAGTTGAGAGGAACATGCGACACTTACGACACTTATCGAAGCGAACAATATTGAGGTGTAACACCAACGGTTCATATTCACCTTGCAGATTCATGACTTCAATGATCCCACCTTTTAATACTTCGAAGTGTTTTGAACTCCAACCTTCGAAATACTTCACGATTAACCTTTGTGCAACTCCTCCCATATCTGGTGGTCTGGAATGATCCCAATCCCTCCTAGATGGATATTGCTTTTCTGAGTTCGGGAAACCTCAAAGGAATTATGCATTTGAATATTTCTCACCACTCTTCCTTCTGATCTTGTTCTTCCTCGAACTCTTGTCTCCTTAGAATATTCCTTTCGACACTTAGTCGAATTTCATCCTGTGCACACCTTGCAACAGGTTCTCCTCTAAAATCTAGCCACTTTGTGGGTGGTTCTCACTATTCCTCCTAAGCTTCTAAGTCAGAAGAATCAGTCATGCACTCCTTGCAGACAAACTTCATTCAAGCTATCTCTTTAGCACTTCCTGAGACAAAATGGACTCTATCACGCACACCTTGCGGACGTTATACACTCCTTGCACACATAATTTCACATTATCTCTTCTGAACCTGAAATATACATATGTTCATACACTGCTCTTGGTATCTTTCCACTCTCGGCTACAATGGAAACAACTCTCAATAACTATAGCGCCAACAACAACACTTCAACAACAACCTATACAATAGATTCAACAACCTTCTTTGGGAAATAATACAAATATTTATACAAGAGGGCTCTTCGATCTCTTCCCTCAAACTACTCTAAAGCTATCCTATCAAATTAAAACTATCAACTACTAGAGCTTATTAAAATAAATATTTGTGAAAGACAAATCAGATCGAATACATAAAATCTGTATTGCACTCAATTTTATTAAAAGAAAATACATTATATGATGTCCTCATGAAATTATCTAGCTCTACAACATTAAAGACGTTTTTTAATTGCAATCTCTTTTCAAAAGATTTGTGTGATACACTTTCTTCAAAATGTGCGCTAGTGCGCCTAGCTGTCCTTCATTTGTGCTTTGTTGGAAATGCCCCTACATCACAGGGGACTTTACATCAACACATATATCCATACCTAATTGGTTGTACTCTAGTACCTTGATGCACATTGACATAACAAGTGAGTGGTCTCGCATTGGTTAACAAATTCCATTATTGATCGGTAATCCAATGAGGTTTTTCCATGTTCAAATTCAAGAATATTCATTCACATGGACTAACTTGTACATACATGTGGATAAAGGATGAATACTATATGATTTCATGGTATCAACAAAATATTGCAGCAGTTTGTTTTCTCGTAGCATATTTTTACAATAAAATACTACCACTCAGTCTTAAGAAGTTTGCATCAGGGCATGCAAACCTTTGGTTTTGGGGGAGATATTCAGATCCCTTCCAGATATTCATATCCATGAAAACATATCTAGTAGTTTGAGTTCATCTCAGCCATTTTTTCCTTCCTTCATACTCTTTCAGCAAATTCATCTCTCATCAGCTTCAGTTGTCTCTCACATTCTCAATAGTTCTCAGCCTTGATCACCCTCATATTCAGTGTTAATCTAGAATACATCATCCCCACACAATTTTGACAGCTCATCAAAGGCAACCCGAGGTAAAGAAGGTATAAATCTCTTTAATTTACTAAGAATCTAGGAAAATGATGCATAACCACTCCACATTCCACTGCACATCATCACCACTTACAAAGTACCATCACCACTACTTAGAAAAATTCCATTTGCACTCCATCATTCATAATCAAATATTTATTCTAATCATAAGACCAAGCAATGAAAATGAAATATGTGGTATACAATTACAAATTCAAAAGGTAGCATTCATAGTGTCTTCTCCTTATGCATCAAAAAAATTCCTAAGGTTATCATCTGAATGTTTTGAATAAGAGGATGAATTCATTAATTCCTATTCAAGAAAAGAACCACAAGTAAATATTGGCCTTAAAAGGAAAGCAAGGTACAAAGTATAAAATTGTCCAAGTTCGTATTCATATTGATACCATCTCCATCATTTCCATTCATCCACCATCCCTCATAATACCATCATTTAAGAAAAATTGAAAAAATCGTAAATGAAATGATACCTCATATTATGGGGTAGGATGTTCGGATGTCCTCTTTTCCATGTAGGCATTCCACAATTTCAAGTTCTTGTGGACTTTTATTGATTCTTATGGTATCATCAGACATATATTTTCACATAGGTCTATGTGTCTAGATGTGTGAAAATCATCCAAAGCCTTCTACCTTGGTAACTTTACTTTAATTAAAGGAATTATTAAAGTAAAATTATTTTATTAATTAATTATGTAATTATTTAATTGATTTATTTGAGGAAAGTGATAAAAGTACTTATCATGTAATAAATGCATGCAATCTAAATATCAAGTGAGATTAGAAATATATTACAACTCACAATTATAAAAGAAAGGCTAGGGTGAAGGAGAATACACACTTTAAACACTTGATACTTGATAGTAGAGGATTACTTTCAAGAGGAATGAATCATGAAGTATTGTGACTCAATATCTTGGATAGGTGGGAAAGGACCTCCATCTAGAGATTGGGTAAAGGAGAAGAGGGAATAGAGGAAACACAGATGATTTTCAGTCAGAGGAAGCCACATGAAGTATCACATCATACAGAACTCATTGTACATGTTTTTTTTACATGTATGCGAGTCATGGTAGATATAGTTGCATACATATAGGGATCACAAGAAAGTGAATCACGTACACCTAGAAAAGCATGCAATTCTAGTTCATACAATAAGTCATACTTTTCCTTGTGTTTTTGCAGTTGTATTTGACTTAGCGGGTCATTATCCATGTTATGGGAGCCCTGATTTTAGCATAATAAAATCATTCTCAACATCGGTTTTCCTCCAGGGTTTTTTCAAGGGTGTCTACTGAAAAATATTAGCGTTCATGTGTGCATGATTTGGTTTCCTTTTTTTCTTCTGCTCCATGTTATTGAGTTGAATATTTCAATAGTGTATTTTTTTTTCTGAGCTTCTAATCTGATTGTAGTAAGGAAATCACTAGATAACAAAGTACCAAGTTGTTGGAGTAATATTTGAAACAACTTCCTCTAACCTTCCGAACCTCATTTTCTCCATCTGGAGCTCTCCATCAAACATCTTTGTGATCACATCCATTTTGATTTCTTTTCTAATCTTATTAATACAATCCTTGGTTGAGATATTTACTTTGACATGATTTATCAAATATTTGTGGAGGCCACCTTGATATAATTACTCAATCTTATGTATTTCCTCTTTCTTGGTGTCTGTGAGTTCTACGACATATTTTAACCTCTAGTTTATTGGGGCATGCTTCTTCAAGATGCACCATTGGTTATATCCCAAATATTCTAGTGTTTTGTCTGAAGAGTTCAATATGTTAATGCATGCCTTGGTTCCCATGTCTTTAGCTTCCTTTACTTTATAAAACATATCTTTATATGAATCCAATAAAATTTAATTCATCATATGTTGTTTTGCATCATACCTAGGTAGACCTTCTAGAGCTTGAGTGTGTCTTTCTTTCCAGTATGCCACCTTATCAAAGGCATACTAGAATTCACTATACCAAATCCTATGTTCATTTACTTGGTCTTGCATCTCTACAAGGTCATTGTAATGTATATGAATATCTCCTATTGTTCGCAACACCTGTGATTGTGTTTCTCTTAGATCTTTGTTCACCTCAACTTCTCAATTTCTTATAAATATCAAAATGTTTATCTCTTGCTTATTATTTTCAATGGTAACTCTAATCTGTTGTAGTTGGTGCTCCATATCAAATATACTTTGTTTCTTCTTGTTCAAGAGATCAACCTATTCCCAATACACTTTTATGAGGTAGATTATTTTTTGTGTATGTTTGTTCCTGAGGTCATTGGCTTCAACATTATGCAATTTTCCCTTGTTTTTCATGTTCTGGGTGAAGTGTATACCCATATGTTCCTCTTGTTGTCTCAATTTTCTTATAAACAGGATACTCACATTTTGCAATCATCTAGACTAGCACTTAAGTTTCCAAATTCCCCCCTACAAATGCATGAAAGGATGAGGCTATCTCTATGGCATTTTATTTAAGGTCACTTCGCATCAACCAACTAATGAACTTCTCCTTTTCTTCTAACTCTATTGGTTCTCCCATGAGTTTCTAGCATTTATTCGTGCTAGTGGTTATATTCCTTTGGGTTTTTCCATAAAAGTAAGTTCCCACATTTGGTGAGGTATCTTCAAATACCACTACCTCTTTGGTAATGATATCTATACCTATTGGTAGGATATTTAGTGGGGTTCTAGGATCTATGGGTGGGCCTAGTGTATGATCATTTTAAAATGATCTTATAAGTGCAACTCTTTATTTCTCATCTTTCATCCTTTGTGCAAAAAATGTTTCTTGTTCATTTATTTATTTTTCTTCTTCCTCTTTCCTTTTTTCTTCCTCTACTTCCCTCTTATTTTCGGCCTCATCTGTAACTTTCTTCTTTGTAGATTCATCTATTTCTTTCTTATTTTCAACCTAATCCATTGTTTTATTTATCTCTACCTCCTTTTGTTTCTTTGTTTTCTCCTTTTCTTCCTTTTGTTTGTTAGCTTTCTTCTCCATCATTTTCTTTTATTTTTCTTCAGATACATTTTTGGTTGCTCCATGATCTGTACCTTTAGTTGTTGATGTTACTTCTTATTCCTACTTTTTCTTGTAAGTGTCATTGACATCCATGGACTTATTTGTATCATCCCTAGCCCTCAATCTATGACATTCAATACAAAAATTTCGACTCTGATACAATTTAATTACAAAAAAATTATCTTCATATGATTGAAAATGCTTTCATAATAACATACATATACATGGAAGAATATAACAGAAAAAACCACAGCATATTCAACTCAATTAAACACACAATAATAAATAGAATACATAAGAAGACACTTGTATTTTGTAAATGATCACCAAATACATTCCTACTTCATACATTCCTCCCTAACTTAGACTTTGCTTCTTATAAATTCTCAACAATAGGTGACCCATGAGATGGGATAAATATCCAATAGGGAAAAGGAATCTTAAGCCAAGATAAGGTATATCAACAAAAAAACATGCTCATACTAAGGTGACAAATATAGAAAAAAACCTACAACCTCTCATTTCCCACATGCATGTCCCACCCCTAGGAAGTGTGTCCCATATTTTCACAACATTCCTTTGTCTTCCCCTCTTACTTGTCAGGGATTCATAAATAGGAAGTCTTAGATCCTTGTAGATGCATCTTGGAACCTTGGGAGAACAATTCCCAATAGTTCTCTCACCTAGAGAGAATGCTTATGGGCCTAACAACCCGCTTCTTCAATGGAACATGGGCCTGACAATCCACCTCTTTATCTAAAAATACCGAGGTTACTGGTTGAAAATAACCGCAAAGATTTTCTATTGCAAATATGGCTAATGGATGCATAGTGGTACGAATGGTAGATGAGAATATTGAGGAATTCATGAGAGAATACACTAAGTCCCAACAATATATTTGCATGATAATGACTTGAAACTTGTCACCTTATGAACTATCTTGGCTCCACTTGGTGACTCATTCCCCATCCTTTAGGAACTTAGGATAAATTTATATCCCATAAATTAGACTTTAAGTAATAATGCTAAAAGTTTCCATTGGGTTAAGCCCCTTAGGCTTAGCCACTCTTCCTATATTCTTAGACCCCTTTCCCTTCTAGTGGATTTTTAACCCATCATACTCTTTCCTCTAACTAGGTCTATAGAAATAATGTATTTTTATTAATAATCCGAGTGTGATTACATATCACAATGTTAGGCTCGCTAGCCTTTTATCATCTAGGATATCCATCCTAAGAATCACACATGCACTGTGGCCTCAAAATACATATACAAAGGTGATCTGGCCCAAAATATCCTAGCTTAATACCTTATGTGCACATTACAATTGGGGTTCAGCCTAGGGGTATTACATCCCCCTCCCTGTTATTTATGCATTGTGCTAAATGCATTATATACGCAAGTACAAGAAAAATGCTTCAAAAATATTCAAAAAAAGGTGGGTACTCTTTTCACATGTCATCCTCATGCTCCTAGCTTATGTATTGAGGATTGTAACAAGTCCACTAGACCTTTACCATCTCGATTTCTCAATTTTTGAGCATCTTGAATTTCTTATCCAATGTGCACACCAACTAAACTCTGAAGTATCCTTCTTACTCCACCCGGATCACATTCCAATCAATTACATGATTAGCATCAGGAACATACATTTTAATCAAAGAGACATGATATACATTATGAATGCACATGGATGGAGGTAGTGCAAGCATGTATGCAATAGGACCAATCCTCTCAAGGATTTCAAAAGGTCCACAATATCTCGCTGCAAGATTTGAATAGTTCCCCAACTTTAAGAAACGTCTTGTGGTATTCACTTTTAAGAATACATGGTCACCCAATTTAAACACTTTGTGAGTTCTTCCCTTATCTACATAGTTTTTTTTCCTTTCTTGAGTAGCATTTAAATTCTTCTTTATTTTCACCATCTTTTCTTCCATTTCTCTAAGTAATTACGACTCAACCACTTCTTTGTTTGTTGGGTTGTCCCAACTCACTGGTGTATTTCATTTTCTTCCATATAAATTTTGAAATGGGATAATATTTAAGGATTCTAGATACCCATTACTATAATAAAAATCAACCAAGTGTTTGTAATCATCTTGTTTCAATTGTTTGTCCATCACATACATCATTAGCATGTCCTCGATCACCTGATTGAATCTCTTTATTTTCCCATATGATTATTGATGATAGGTTATGATAAATTTCATGTTTGTCCCAAATACTTTGAATAACCCATTCCCAAAATTTGATATAAATTTGGGATCTCTATTAGAATAAATTTCCTTAGGCACACCATATAGCCTAGAAATTTCTCTCCTATAAATCTTTGCAATTTTAGTTTCTTTGTGAGTGAGATTCACTAGAATAAAATGATAAGCTTTAGCTAGCTTATCCACCACCACCATGATGGAATCATTCTTCTTTGTTGTTCTGAGAAGATTAATGATAAATTCAATTTTCACCACTTTCCATTTCCATTCAGGAATGGACAATGGTTGTAGCAAACTAGCTGGGTGTATGTGCTCAGCCTTGACCTTTTGAAATTCTAAACATCTGGAAATAAAATCATCCACTTCCTTCTTCATACCTAGACAATAATGTTAATTATTGACAGTTGCAATTATTTTCTAGTAACCTGGGTGCCCAACATAAGGAAAATTGTGCATTTCTTTTAATACCATATTTTTCATCTCCTGAAAATTAGGTACATAAACTTTGTCCCTATACATGAAGATTCCATCCTCCCTTAGCTTATAATCTTGAAATTTTTGTTTCTTAATTCCTTTCTGTAATTTCCCTTTTATTTCCAAATAATGTTGATCTAATTGTGCGACTTCCAAAATTATGTCTTTTAAATCATAATTATACATGCTAATGGTTGTAGCATGCATCTCATGCACCCTCTTGTGCATCTGCCACTTTTTTTTCCTACCTTTTGATATGATTTATCTCAAAATCATACTCACTAAGAAATTTCAACCATCTAATTTTCCTAGCACTCAAGGTTGCTTATCCAAAAACATATTTCAGACCACTATGGTCTATCCTCAACTCAAATCATTTCCCCATGAAATAATGCCTCCACATCTTCAATGCCTGCACTATGGCTACCAATTCTAAATCATGAGTGACATAATGTCTCTCATGCTCTTTTTACTTCCTTGACACATAACATATCACATGCTCATTTTGAATAAGGACATTTCCAAGTCATTATTTGCATGTTTTTCTACACAAAACGAAATCGTCATGTAGATATGCAATTCTCAAAATTGGTGCACTTGCCAATAAATATTTCAAGTGATGAAAACTTCTTTCAGAGTTAGGTGTCCACTAAAATCTCATGATTTTGTTTTGTAAAGATATGATTAGGTGTGCAGTCTTTGAGAAACCTTCAATAACTCTTCTATAGTAACTTGTAAGCTCCATGAAAAATCTAGATAACTATGACTAGATCACTCTTTGTATAAAGTGTTGAATATTGAGGACTATGTTGTCTTAAAAGATTTTGAATATGTATTTAGAGAAATATTGGGGTTGCCACCATCTTAGGATCTAGATAATTGCCACCTTCCACTTCAATCATGTGGACTGAAATTCAACTTTCTTGTTATCCATGGCTACATAGGTTCTTGGTAAATTTATGCACATGTCCTCCACTGATCAACCTATTGTACATTGTGAACAATATTCACTTTTTCACCTCTATGAGGGAAATATCTATACGTGTGATCTCTCTCACAACCCAAACATTTCATAGTTTTCTTCCTTGGTCTTTACCCCATTGTTTATGTCATTCTAGGCTCCTATCTTGGAAGTTAGTTGTCCCTGAGAATTATTTCTGAAGAATGGTGGTTTGGTGCCCTTCTTCCTTTGCTCCATATTTCCTTTCTTCTTGTCTTCCCAAGCCTTTTAGAAAGTAGATCTTCCTCTATGATGATCATAGAGGCACTTGGATCTCCTTATTGTTTCATCCAATGTCTTGGGATCATCATATTATATATTATCACTACAAAGTGATGGTGTCCCACTGAGGTACCTTTGAATCTTGACCTTCTCATCCTTGATAAAGTCAAAATATTTCAGTATATCTAATAATATTCTCTCATACTCATCCATAATCATATTACCGAGCTTGATTTGGAAGAACCCCTTCGTTTTTCTATCATAGTAACGCTTGGTTAAGTACTTCTTTTTAAAATACCCTTGAACTCCCTCCAAGTAATATTCTTCTCATCAATGTGTTACACTTGCATGAACTGGTCCCAACACATTGATGATTATCCTTTGAGATGGTAGATTGCAATTCTCCCTTTTTCATGTGAGGAGAAATTGTATCCAGAGAAGAAGAAGGAGGAGGGTAATGGAAATATGTATACAGTAGCATCAACATAGACACAACTGGATGAGTTTGCAATGAAGTTTGAGAAGGATTTATCACTAGCTTATTTCCTTTCCACCAACAAAAAAATAAGGAGTGCTTCATTTTTGGATAGTGGTGCATCTCATCATATGACATAAACATGGGAGATATTTAGCAGTCTGATGGAGAGTGACAAAAATCTTCATGTGAAAATTGATAATGATTCCATGCATGTAGTGACGGGGGAGGGAAGAATTACATTCCAGCTTGAGTCAGGGGGTTCGTTGGATTCCCATAATGCGATTTATATACCAGATTTGAAGAAGAATTTGATTTCACTCTCAGCTATGGAGGACAATGATTTTTCCATTACTTTTCAATGAGGGAAGGTATTCATACGTCTAGAGAAATATATCCTAGAAAATGCAGTAGTTGATGTGGTTAGAGAAGTAAATTTATATAGGTTGTAGGGGAAGGTTGCTCAAACCTTGGTACATGACAATGACAACCTATGTGAGTTGTGGGATAGGAGGTTGGGACACCTACACTAGAGGGATTTTTTTATTCTGAGGGGCACTGTTATAGGTCTTCTAGAGGTCATGATTAAGCAACAGGGAGTGTGCAGAGGGTGTTCACTTGGAAATAATGCCAAGGCTACATTTCATAGTAGTGAGAGTAGGTCCAAGGGGATCTTTGATCTTATCCATTCATATGTGAGTGGGATGATTTTAGTAGAATTGTTATAGGGATATTCATACTATGTGATGTTTATTGATGATTTTTCCAGGAAAACCCGGATCTTCTTTATGAAGGCCAAGGATGAGGTATTTAGTCAGTTCAGAGAGTTCAAGGATCAGGTAGAGAACTAGACAGGTAATAATATAAAGGTATTGAGTTTAGATAATGGGAGAGAGTACACATCCAACGAATTCAAGGATTGCGTCAAGAAGGTAGGGATCAAGAGGGAGTTGACAGTCTCATACAACCCTCAATAGAATGGGGTTGTAGAGAGAAAGAATATGTCCATTGTCAGTTCTTCTAGGGATATGATACATGAACATGTGTTTTCTATGTTCTTGTGGGTAGAGGAATGTAACATCGTGGTGTATGTGTAGAACATGAGTCCTCATAAGATATTTGGGGAAAAAAATCCAAAGGAGGCATTCTTAAGAGTGAAGCCAAATATTGGTCATTTGAGGATCTTTGGTTGTCCAATTTACATCCATATGCCTGTGGAGAGAGGATGAAGTTGGAGTATTCATAAAAAGAGGGTGTATTTTTGGGGTAAAACGAAACCTCAAAGGATTAAAATATATTCATTCCAATGAAAAAGAAGACATCAGTGATTAGAGATGTTAATTTTGAGGATAACTTGGCATATATGAGTACTCAAGAGTCATCAACAGTGACAAAGGACAGGGAGTAGTAGGATATGAAGGATGAGCATCAGTCAATAGTTCAAACTTTAGGTGTAGAGGAGGATTTATCCCCTTGTAGTCCTATTAGGATACCCAGGTGGATATTGTAGACATTATGCAATGTTGGTGAGGCTCTGAGGAGTGCAGTTAGAGAGTGGAGGCCTCCAAAGAATTTTCCAAACTATATAGTGCTTATGCGTAGCATCATTGATGTTGAGCCTTCTATTTTTGAGGAAGTATAAGAGTAGTAGGTATGGCGAGATTCCATGGTATAGGAGTACGCCTTTACTATGAGGAATGTTGTTTGGGACATAGTGCAAAGACCAGAGGGGGAGTTAGTTATGAGTTCTAGCTGTTTCTACAAGATCAATCATGTTGTAGAGAATACATAAGTTCAAGGAGAGGTTTGTGGATAGAGGTTTCTCCCAAAAAGAGGGAGTGGACTACGAGGAAAATTTTTCTCCAGTCGCCAGGTATGCTTCTATTTGAGCTGTATTTTTTATTTCTTCAGTTATGAGGTGGAGGATACATCAGATGGATGTAAAAACAACTTTCCTCAATGGGATCATTGAGTAGGAAGCATACATAGAGAAACCTCATGGATTTTAGGTACATGTGAGGGAGTTTCATGTGTGTAGGATTAAGAAAGCCTTTTGCGGACTTAATCAAGCACCCAGGGTGTGGTATTCTAGGATTGATCGATACTTGCGGAGTATGGTATTTACCAAGAGTGAGGTGGATCCTAATTTGTACTTGATACTTGTTGGAGAGGATCCTATCATCTTGGTTCTATAGGTTGTTGAATTATTTATCATGGGTGCAGAGGATCTTATTGCAAGGTGAAAAGAAGATTTATCTAGTGAGTTAAAAATGAAGGACATTATCTTGATGTATTATTTCTTTGGGTTAAGGGTATGGAAGAAATAAAGAGAGCTATTACTTGGACAAGGGAGGTATGCAATAGATATCTTGAGAAGATTTAGGATGGAGGACTATAAACCATTGGCTACTCCTATGGTTACCAATCTAAAGAAGATTGAAACTTCATATTCAAAGTTGGCGGATCCCATGATGTATAGTAAGTTGATAGGTTCCTTGATGTATTTGTTCAACACCATGACATATATATATATTTTTTTTGTGAACACCTTGAGCGAGTTCATGGTGAAGGTGAGGTAGGTGCACTAGACTTGCAAGAAAGCGTGTTCTTAGGTACTTGAGAGGTACATTGGAGTATGGATTGAGATATCTTGGAGGAAATGGAGTGGATTTGTAGGGATATACAAACTCATATTGGGAAGGAAATGAAGTATAAAGAAAGAGAACCTTAGGATGTTTCTTTATCTTGGGATCAATAGTGATTAGTCGGTTTAGAAGGAAGAAGACTTTTATATCACTTTGTTCAACAAAGGCAGAGTATATGGAAATGAGTGTGGCTAGTTGTGAAGCCATTTGTCTTATCGAGTTGCTCACATGTTTATTTTATCAGGAGTTGGAGCATACAATGATATAATGTGATAATCAGAGTTGTATCTGTTGGATCACTGAGAGGGGGGTGAATCAGTAATAGAGAAATTTAATCCTTTTTAAACACATAATCCAAGTGTTATATCAATGTAGCATTATCATCCAATAACTGCAGAGTAAATATGCAATGAAAAAATGAACAATAATACACATAAACATTATAGTATTGTTTTACGTGGAAACCCAGAGTGGGATAAAACCACAGAATTATTTTTCTTATATGTCTTGAAGAATTAAATTCATTGGAAGCACCAACTTCCTTTGTTTTCCAGCTACAATTGGAAGGAGGCTCCAACCCCCTATATTCTCAAACTACAATCTGAGGGAAGATCCAACCCCCCAAATCTCTGGATACAACCAGAAGGAAGCTACAACCCCCTATGTTCTCCGGCTACAAGAGGAAGGTGGCTA
Organism: Picea glauca; assembly: GCA_000966675.3. NCBI lineage: Eukaryota > Viridiplantae > Streptophyta > Pinopsida > Pinales > Pinaceae > Picea > Picea glauca. The sequence continues at coordinate 322,606 of JZKD02S1957848.1, forward strand.
CAACCACCTGTCCTTGCCCTATCCAATCGCCCTGACGTATAAGTAGAATGATGGGACCATTTTCACACTATCAATGTGAGATATAATATTGTAAACCTGTACCAATCAACCTGTACCAAACAACCTGCACCAATAACCTAAACCATGCATCAACCTGTACCTCAACCTATAATCAACCTGTACCATAAACAAGTGCATCAACCATGCACCAACATGTACCAACCAACCTATAATCAACCTGCACCATAAACAAGTGCATCAACAATGTACCAAGTATGTCCCAATCATGTGTCAACTACTCATCAAATATGACTCATCAATATGTACCAACATCATCAACTATACACCTCATGAATGTGCCAACTCATCAACTACTTGTCTCAACCATGTACCCAACATGTA
>JZKD02S1957848.1:323877-342389 GCA_000966675.3 Picea glauca
TGAACACCTTGAGCGAGTTCATGGTGAAGGTGAGGTAGGTGCACTGGACTTGCAAGAAAGCGTGTTCTTAGGTACTTGAGAGGTACATTGGAGTATGGATTGAGATATCTTGGAGGAAATGGAGTGGGGTTGTAGGGATATACAAACTCATATTGGGAAGGAAATGCAGTATAAAGAAAGAGAACCTTAGGATGTTTCTTTATCTTGGGATCAATAGTGATTAGTTGGTTTAGAAGGAAGAATACTTTTATAGCACTTTTTTCAACAAAGGCAGAGTATATGGAAATGAGTGTGGCTAGTTGTGAAGCCATTTGTCTTATCGAGTTGCTTACATGTTTATTTTATCAGGAGTTGGAGCATACAATGATATAATGTGATAATCAAAGTTGTATCTGTTGGATCACTAAGAGGGGGGTGAATCAGTAATAAAGAAGTTTAATCCTTTTTAACCACATAATCCAAGTGTTATATCAATGTAGCATTATCATCCAATAACTGCAGAGTAAATATGCAATGAAAAAATGAACAATAATACACATACACATTATAGTAGTGTTTTACGTGGAAACCCAAAGTGGGAGAAAACCATAGAATTATTTTTCTTATATGTCTTGAAGAATTAAATTCATTGGAAGCACCAACTTCCTTTGTTTTCCAGCTGCAATTGGAAGGAGGCTCCAACCCCCTATCTTCTCAAGCTACAATCTGAGGGAATATCCAACCCCCCAATTCTCTAGATACAACCAGAAGGAGGATACAACCCCCTATGTTCTCCGGCTACAAGCAAAAGGTGGCTACAACCACCTGTCCTTGCCCTGTCCAACCGCCCTGACGTATAAGTAGAATGATGGAACCATTTTCACACTATCAATGTGAGATATAATATTGTAAACCTGTACCAATCAACCTATACCAAACAACCTGCACCAATAACCTGAACCATGCATCAACTTGTACCTCAACCTATAATCAACCTGTACCATAAACAAGTGCATCAACCATGCACCAACTTGTACCAACCAACCTATAATCAACCTGCACCATAAACAAGTGCATCAAAAATGTACCAAGTATGTCCCATTTGTGTGTCAACTACTCATCAAATATGACTCATCAATATGTACCAACATCATCAACTATACACCTCATGAATGTGCCAACTCATCAACTACTTGTCTCAACCATGTACCCAACATGTACCTTAACCAAAAGCCCTCATCAATTTCATCATCCAAATATGATTTGTAACTCTGTAATATACCTAGTGTATATGATCACATACCTGCAAACCTTCCTTAACTTTAAACAACAAGAGACTACAATTTTCATCAAACTTTTCTTTAGTCTCACATGACTAGTTTTGGATTAGTCAACAACCCTAACTTGAAACAATCATAAGTTTGTACCTGTAATGAATAAAGATATGAAACTTATAAACAATGTTCTTCAATGTGTTTTATGCAATTCCTTCAGTTTTCACTACTTGGAACCTCTCAACAAAGGATTTATAGCAAAAATGTCATACCTTGTTGAATTTTGGTTTATTCTAGAGAGCGACCTTGTAGAGCGTGCCCCGCACAAAATATTTGTTGAATTGATACAAAACTATTACACAACATACTACAAAATGTACTATAACAAACACATTTTTTCTCACTAAATTGTTATCTATTATGAATAAGTTATGACGTGTTTACCTTTTAGACTAGTTTCAGGACTAACCACAAACCCTATTTTCCACGGAGTGTAACTCCAAAAATACAACGACCCACAAGATGAATTTTTTACCACAGATACTTGGATATGTTTCCTCAATGGAATAGAAATTTCATGGTATCAATCATTCTAGAAAAAACATTATTGTGAAAATGGTGATATGACATGTAAATAACATACCTTAGAAAGCATTATCAAAAGAATTGTATCCTTCCTTGAATTCTGGCCTTCTTTTCTTCACCTTCCCTCAGAAATTTGTCTTAGATATCCTTTTGTTACCTCATACACCTATATATATTCAATATGCTTAAGTTTTATGTAAAATGAGAGAGCCTTGCCTCATATTTATATTCTCCAAGTAGCTTCCTTAAAAATATCTTCTAGGTCACTTTGCCCACTTTCCTTATTTTAGGGTTAACCCACTTCTAATTTCTCCATTAAATTTATTATTTAAATAATTTATTTCGTATTCACTTTGAATTATATTACACTCATCACTTAACTTTATTATTTACCATCTAAAATCATTTAAACCACTTTGACTACTTTGACCTTTTGGGGCTTCTAGATGGCATATGAGGGTCCTCCAACTTCGTAAGGCCATAACTCTCAAACCGTGAGGAGTTATGTGATGTTCCACATACCACCAGAAATGGAATGACATGTACTATAAATTTAGAATAGTATTACCTTAAAATGTATCAAAACTCATATCGTTATCCATCAAACAAACTTGGGTCCATTACCCAAACATGGGTTGTCCAACTTCTCATGGCCATAACTCTCTAACCGTGAGGAGTTATGTGATGTTCCACATACCACCAGAAATGGAATGACATGTAATATCCATATAGAATATTCTTACCTTCAAATATATTAAAAATCATACCATTATACATGAAACAACCTTGGTTCCATTACCCAAACCTTTGTGCTACCGAAATTCGCTATCGGACTTTCTCCAAGGGTTGAAATCAATCAATAAGTGTTGACATCAATATACAATATCACTCTCCAATGGTTGAAATCAATGACAACCAACCATCCATACCAACTATCCATCAAACTAAGCCAATTGTCTGACAATCCCCCCCTTTGGCATTGATGGCAACACTAACATTGATGGCAACACTTAGTCATGATAAAATTCATGCTTATACTCCTCATCAATGTTTCTATCTCTCCCCCATTTACATCAATGGAAAAGGGTATCTCCCTTTGGGGATGCTCCCCCTGAATGAACTCTCCTTGGGGCTTCCCCCCCTATCCACATGCCTTTGATTTTTCTTTGTGTTTATAAGCCTCTAATTACTCTCTCTCCATTCATATGAATAATATCTCCCCCTTTGACAAAGGGTATCACTCTGAAGTCATATCATTCATTCTTCCCTTGTGACAATCGCTCCCCTTGGAAACATGACTTTATGCTCTCTCTCCAAGCATTTACCTTTGCATATGATAAATCTCTCCCCCTTTTCCTATTTATGGTGCTTCCTCGTGTACATCTAAGACATATAAGATAAGAGTTCAAAAGAATTCATTTTGGAGTAGAAATTACTCCTAGTCTCTGGCAAAGATACTCAAGGGTTTCCCATGGAAGCGGTTTTATAAATATGTATTCCACTTGTTCTTTTGTTCCCACATATTCAACTATGATGTTCTTCTTTGCAACTTGTTCCCATAGAAAGTGATACTTGATTGGAATGTGCTTTGTCTTAGAGTGTATCACTAGGTTTTTTGAGATACTGGTGGCACTTGTATTATCAATAGATAGGAATGGGCTCATCATACTCAATCTATATATCTTTCAAATTTTGTTTCATCCATAGAACCTATGTACAACATGTTGCTACTGCAATATACTCTACCTCGGCTGTAGATAAGGATATTGATGATTGTTTCTTGCTTAGCCAAGATACTAAACACTCACCCAAGTAGAACGTTGCTCCACTGGTGCTTCATTAGTCATCAGTGCAACCTGCCCAATCTACATCTGAGTATAAAATTAGTGATAGATCATTTCCTTTTGGATACCATAATCCAAACTCTTTTGTTCCTTTGAGATATCTGAAAATCCTCGTCACTTCTAATACATGTGATTCCTTTGATGTTGCTTGAAATCGTGCCACTTGTCCAACTTCCTGCATTACATCTGGTATGGATGTTGTCACATATAGTAGGATACCAATCATTGACCTGTATTGCCTTTGATATGTAGACTTTGAATCATCATCTTTTCTCAACTTGCAACTGGTTTGCATGGGAGTGATAACTGGTTTGCAATCTCTCATTCCAAACCTCTTTAGTATTTCTCTAATATACTTGGTTCAAGAAATAAAAATTCCTTGGTTTCTTTAACATACCTGAAGACCCGGAAAGAAGGATAGTTCTCCAAGTAATGAAATTTCAAATTCATTTTGCATATCCTTTGAAAATTTATGGCTAAACCTGTCATTAGTACTTCCAAAAACAATATCATCAACATAAATTTCAATTAATAAAATACTACCTTGAGTTACCTTGATGTAGAGGTTGTTGTCTGTGCTTCCTTTCCATAGTTCATAGGGAGTTTTGTCATTGTTGTTTCTGAGCATTACTATGTTTTGAATGAGAACTGTTGTATGCACTTCTTGTGTCCAAAAAAATATCTGTCAATTTGGAATCCATTAGCATTATTCGAGCCATTTCCTGTGTAATTATCATCCATTATGATAATGTTCCTTTGTCTCTGAACCACTCTTTGAAACAATCTATGAATCCATGCTCTCGTCCATACTATCCAAGAATCTACTTGCGCAACTGTCCATAATGTTGACCCATTTATCACTATACTATCATGAAGTCTTGATTAATCCATCAAATTGTACTTATGCTAACTGATTTCTCTAGATCTTTCTTCTCAAACTCTTTAAGTTGCTCGAAGGATGGTTCTTTGTTCTTTCACAGCTATCGCATAGACTCCCCCTGTCTAATATCCATATTACCTGGGAGTCTCTAAGTTGGATGGCTCAGAACAATTCCTTCTCTAATGTGTATTCATCATCATCTTCATTCTTAGATTCATAATCATCTTCATTGGTAGATTCATTATCTCTTTGATCTCTGACTTCTTTATTTCTATATGTGGATTCATATTTCACTACAATGCCTGAAAGTACAATCTCTTGAACCTATTCCTTATTTACCTGTCCTTCCTTTCTTTCAGTTATTTTCCAAACCTTTATGTATCTCACATCTTTCTTTTTCTCTGTAGAATTTTCTTCATCTCATTTTATTGCTAATCTTGTGATCTCTGGTACCTGGTCTTTGTTCACATGTTCTTCCTGTTTTTCTTATCCATACTTTCTTATATATAATATCAATATTCTCTTTCATGGAAGTATCGATCATGCTTCTACAATCACTGGCTATGTATCCATAGTTATGACATTTGTAACACTCAATTTTACATGCAACCACATACACACTTCTTGCTTGAACATTTCTTTTATGATCCTTGCAATCTGCAACCTTAGGTCCAAAGTTAGTACAATAAAAACAATGACCATAAAATAAATTTGCATACCTAGGAGTGAATGATATTATTTGTGGTGTAGTACTTCTGAATTTTTTCTTTGACTGATCACGATCATGATTGAAGCTTCTTTGTGTCTTGAACATGGATGGTCTTCTTGAAGATGTACCTTCAATAGTTTTCTTAGATTCTAGTTGACCATGATTCCTTCCTTTGAGTACTTCTGCATAACTCTTTCTATTTTCTTCATTCTTCTATTCTAGGAACGCTGAGTGTTTCTCTTCATTCTCTACAACTGATGTGGATGTTTCTGTCTCTTCAACGTTCTTGTGGAGCTTGATGATTTTGACTCTTAGTGTGAAAACTTAGTCTTCAAGATTCTCAACCTCTTCTTCTTTCTTCATTATCTGATACTTCATGACCTCTTATGTTATCTTTGCTTCTTCAAGTTGGATTTTTAATGTAAGTATTTCTTCTTCCAGTCTTCTCTCTTCTTGACCAAACTCTTCCTCAAGTTGGTTTAAGTCATTGGTTCTTTCCTTGAGATGATCAATCAATATCTTTTCTCTCTTTTTTGTTTCTTCCTTTTGTGTTGCTATGTTGGATTCTAAACATTTCTTTTGATATTTTAAGGTTTCTTCAATTCTTCTGGCCTCTTCTAGTTGATCTCTTAAATTCTTGATGACCTGCTGATCATTTTCAGAACCTTGAACACTTTCCTTTTTCTTCATCAATTCTTTCTTGGATGACTTGTTTTCTTCTCTTTATTTCCTTAGATATTTAATTGCATTGATCAATTGTTTTTTGTAATCAACTTCTTCTTCTTTAGAATATTCCTCTTCTAAATCTATCTGACATGATGAGCATATTTCTTCTTGTTCTATATCTGCATCTTCTTTGGAATTTTCTGAATCTATGATGGGTGAAGAATATATGTCATGTAACTTATCCCAAATTTCTTTGGCTAATGAACATTTACCAACCTTTTCTCTTACCGGATTAGGTAATCCTTCCCAGATGAAATCCATTGTTATTTTGTTATTCTTCTTCAATTCCTTCTTGGCTGCAGTCTTTTCCCATTTTGAAATATCATATCCTATAACAACTGATAGCCAAATATAATGTCCATGCGCCTGTAAAAATACTTCCATCCTTCTACTCCACATATCATACTTAAAACCATTCTGACCATTAAAAATTGGTACTCCATTCTTAGAATAATACATGATCTCCTTCCAGTGGTTAAACTGTTTCCTGAAGGAACCTTTCTCTGATACCAATTGTTGGATTATTGAGAGGGGGGATGAATCAGTACTAGAGAAATTTAATCCTTTTTAACCATATAATCCAAGTGTTGTATCAATGTAGAATTATCATCCAATAACTACAGAGTAAATAAGCAATGAACAAATGAAAAATCATACACATACACAGTACACTAGTGTTTTATACGGAAACCCAAAGCAGGAGAAAACCACAAAATGCTTTTTCTTATATGTCTTGAAGAATTACATTCATTGGAAGCACCAATTTCCTTTGTTTTCCAGCTGCAACTGGAAGGAGGCTCCAACCCCCTAGTTTCTTGGGCTACAATCTCAAGGAATCTCCAACTCCCCAGTTCTTTGGATATAATCAGAAGGAGGCTACAAACCCCTATGTTCTCCGGCTACAACCGGAAGGTAGCTACAACCATTTGTCCTTGCCCCATCCAACCACCCTAACATATAAATAGAATAATGGAACCAATGTCACACTATCACTATGAGATATACTATTGTAAACATGTACCAATCAACCTATACCAAAAAACATACACCAATAACCTAAACCATGCATCAACCATTCATCAACCTGTACCTCAACCTATAATCAACCTGTACCATAAACAAGTGCATCAACCATGCATCGACATGTACCAACCAACCTATAATCAAACTGTACCATAAACAAGTGCATCAACAATGTACCAAGTATGTACCAATCATGTGTCAACTACTCATCAAATATGAATCATCAATATGTACCAACATAATCAACTATACACCTCATGTATGTGTCAACTCATCAACTACTTGTCTCAACCATGTACCCAACATGTACCTTAACCAAAATCACTAATCAATTTCATCATCCAAATATGATTCGTAACTCTATAATAGACATGGTGTATATGATCACATACTTGCAAACCTTCCTTAACTTTAACAACAAGAGACTAGAATTTTCATCAAACTTTTCTTTAGTCTCACATGACTAGTTTTGGATTAGTCAACAACCCTAACTTGAAATAATCATAAATTTGTACTTGTAATGAATAAATATTTGAAACTAATACACAATGTTATTCAATGTGTTTTATACAATTCCTCCAGGTGTTACTACTTGGAACCTCTCAAAAAAGGATTTATAGGAAAAACGGCATACCTTGCTGAATTCTCGCTTATTCAAGAGAGAGACTTTGTAGAGTGTTCCCCGCATGTAATATTTGTTGAATCAATCTGAAAATGTTACACAACATACTAAAGACTGTACTCTAACCAAAAAAAATTGTCTTACTGAATTTGGATCTGTTATGAAGAAGTTATGAATTTTTTACTCAAAACACTTGTTTTAGACTAGTTTCAGGACTAGCCAAAAACCCTATTTTCCACGGAGTGTAATTGCAAAACTGCAACGACCCACAAGATGATTGTTTTTTAAAATATACTTGGATATGTTTCATCAATGGAATAGAAATTTCAAGGTCTGAATCATTCTAGAAAAAAACTTATTGCAAAAATGGTGAGATGACCTATAAATAACATACCTTAGAAAGCATCATCAAAACAATGTTATCCTTCCTTGAATTCTAACCTTCTTTTCTTCACCTTCCCTTAGAAATTCGGCTTAGATGTCCTTTGGTTACCTTAGAAACCTATAGATATTCAATATTCTCAAGTTTGATGTAAAATTAGAGAGCCTTGCCTCTTATTTATATTCTCCAAGTAACTTACGTAAAAACATCTTCTAGGTCAATTTGCTCACTTTCCTTATTTTAGGGTTAACCCACTTCTAATTTCTCCATTAAATTTATTATTTAAATTATTTATTTTGTATTCACTTTGAATTATAGTATACTCATCACTTCACTTTATTATTTACCTTCTAAAATCTCTTAAACCACTTTGACTACTTTGACCTTTTGGGGCTTCTAGATGGCATATGAGGGTCCTCCAACTTCGTAAGGCCATAACTCTCAAACCGTGAGGAGTTATGTGATGTTACACATACCACCAAAAATGGCATGACATGTAATATCCCTTTAGAATATTATTACCTTAAAATAGATCAAAACACATACCATTATCCATCAAACAAACTTGGGTCCATTACCCAAACATGGGTTCTCCAACTTCTAATGGCCATAACTCTCTAACCATGAGGAGTTATGTGACTTTCCACATACCACCAGAAATGAAATTACATGTACTATCCATACAGAATATTCATACATTCAAATATATTAAAACTCATACCATTATACATGAAACAACCTTGGGTCCATTACCCAAACCTTTGTGCTACCAAAATTCTCTACTAGACTTTCTCCAAGGGTTGAAAGTAATCAATAAGGGTTGACATCAATATACAATATCACTCTTCAATGGTTGACATCAATGAAAACCAACAATCCATACAAACTATCCATGAACCTAAGCCAACTGTCTGACAATATCAAACTCTCGAAGAATCTTGTTTTCCATGATACATCAAAGCATATTGAGATCATATATAAATTCATGTAGGATATGATCTATAAGGGAGAAGTGAATCTTCAATATATTTCCAAATATTATTAGGTTGCAGATATTATGAATAATCCCTTTGAGAAAGGGAATCTTGTATTCTTCAAATTTAGACTTGGAGTGGTGCATAATACCTTCCTTTCTAAGAGGGAGTGTTGATGCTTGTGGTAGCATGACATATGTATTTTGACATAGGTCTATTTGTCTAGATGTGTGGAAATCATTCAAATCCTTCTACCTTAATAAATTTTCTTTAATTAAATGAATTATTGAATTAAAGTGATTTTATTAATTAATTATGTAATTAGTTAATTGGGTTATTTGAGGAAAGTGATAAAGTACTTAGCATGTATTCTTAGAATGTAATCTATGAATACAATATACATCTCAAGTGATATTAGAAATATATTATAACAATTATGAAAGCAAGGCTAGGGTGAAGGAGAAGACACGTTTGACATAGTTGATACCTGAGAGTAGAGGATTAATTTTGAGAGGATTGAATAATGAAGGAATATATTCAAGATCTTTGAAAGGTGGAGAATGATTTCCATCTAGATATTAGGTCAACGAAAAGAGAGAACATAAGCAATGCAGGTGGTTTTTAGTTAAACGAATCCACATGGAAGTGTCAAATCATATGGAACTTGCCATATATTTTTTCCATACATGTATCTGGGTCACAGTGGAGACAGTCACATACATATGTGGGTCACAAGAAGGAGAATCATGTACACCTCGAAAATCATGCAGTTTTGTTTCATACAACAAGTGATACTTTGTCAGGTTTGTCTGCAGTTGTATTTTTCTCAGTGGATCATTATCCATGTTATAGGAGCACTGATTTTAGCATAATAAAATCATTCTCAACATTGGTTTTCCCTCTAACGTTTTTTCAGGGGTGTATACGCAAAAATATTTTTGTTTATGTGTGTATGATTTGGTTTCATGTTTTACTTATACTATATGCTATTGAGTTTAATATTTCAATAGTGTATTTTTATTTTGTGAGCTTCTAACCTGATTGTAATAAGGAAATCACTAGATAAAAAAGTAACTAGGTGTTGGAGTAAGATTTCCAACAACTTCCTCTAACCTTTATAACCTCATTTTCTCTAGTTGGAGCTCTCCATCACACAACTTTATGATCACATCCACTTTTATTTCTTGTATAATATTATTAATATAATACTTGGTTGAGGTGTTTAGTTTGAAAATATTTATCAAATACTTGTGGAGGATTCCTTGATCTAATTGCTCAATCTGATGCATTTAATCTTTGTTGGTGTCCCTGAGTTCTACCACATCTTTCAACCTCTAGTTCATTGGGGAATTCTTCTTCATTATGTACCATTAGTTCTATCCAAAAATATTCTAGTATTTTGTCTGAAGAGTTCCATATCCTAATGCATGACCTGGTTCCCATCTCTTCATCTTCCTTCACTTCATCAAAAATATCTTTATATGAGTGAAATAAAAATGGATTCGTCAAATTTTCTTTTGTATAATATCTAGGTAGACCTTCTATATCTTGAGGATGTCTTTCTTTCGATTTTTCCACCTTATCAAAGGTGCACTAGTATTCATTATACCAACTCCTCTATTCATTTACTTGGTCTTACAACTCTACCAGGTCATTGTAAGGCATCTTAATATATTCTCTTCTCCAAAATACATGTGATTTTGTTTCTCTTATCTCTTCATTCACCTATGTTGCTCCATTTCTTATAACTCTCAAAATGTTTCTATCTTAGTTATTCTTTTCAATGGAAATTCTCATCTATTGTAGTTGGCGCTCCAACTCAAATATTCTTTGTGTATTTTTATTGGAGAGATCAACATGTTCCTAATACTCTTTTTTGAGCTATTTTATTTTATGTGTATGTTTGTTCTCAAGGTCATTGGATTCAACATTATGCAATTGTTCCTTGTATTTATTTTTCTGGGTGAAGTGTATACCCATATGTCCCTTTTTTGTCTCAGTTTTCTTCTAATGAGGATACTCGTATTATGTAATCATCTAGAGTAGCACTTGAGTCTCCAACTCTACTGAAGTTTTCCCCTACAAATGCATGAAAGGCTAAGGCTATCTCTATGGCGTTTTCTTTAAGGTCACCTCCCATCAACCAGATAATGGACCTATACTTTTCTTATAACCTTGTTGGTTATCCCATGAGTCTTCAACATTTATTCACCTTGGTGGTTATCTTCCTTTGGTTTTTTCTCTAAAAATAAGTCCCCACATTTGGTGAGGAATTTTCAAATACCACTACCTCTTTGGTAGTGATATCACTATCTGTTTTTATGATTTTTAGTCGGGTTATAGGTTCTATGGGTGTTCCTCGTGTATGAACCTGTGTGAATGATCTTATAAGTGTAGCTCTTTCTTTCTCATATTTCATCCTTTGTGCAACAACTATTTCTTGTTCCTCTGTTTTTTTTTCTTGTTCCTCTTTCCTTTTTTCTTCATCTATTACCCTCATATTTTTGACCTCATAAATAACTTTCTTATTTGTATCTTCAACTATTTATTTCTTATTTTAAACCCCATTTCTTGCTTTATTTCTCTCTTCCTCCTTTTGTTTCTTTGTTTTCTTGTTCTTTACCTTTCATTTATCATCTTTCTTCTTTGCAAATTATTCATTCTCCATCCTTTTCTTTTATTTTTCTTCAATTTCATTTTTGGTTGCTCTGTGATATGTACCTTTAGTTGTTGATGCTACTTTTTCTTCCTAATTTTAATTGTAAGTTTCATTGGAATCCATGGCCTTATTTGTAGAATCCCCTGCCCACAAGATGGGCCATGCCACAAAAAAAATTATGACTCTGATACCATTAAATTCTGAAGCATCACATTCCAATACGAATGTCTTTGTAAAGTTTGGGAGTTCTAGGACAGGGGTCGAGCACATAGCATATTTCAAGGCTTGGAAGGCTTGATCCACAGCTGGAGACCAAGTGAAAGCATTCTTTTTAAGGAGGGAAGTGAGAGGAGTTGCAATCTTTCCATAATTATGAACAAACTTCCTATAATATCCTATTAAACCCAGAAAACCACGCAAGATCTTAAGAGTTTTAGGGCAAGGCCAAACTTGCATAGATTCAATTTTCTTAGGATCCACTTGGACACCATCCTTGCCGACAATATGACCCATGTATTCCAATTTGGAGGCACCAAAGGAACATTTAGATTGTTTGAGGAAAAGTTGGTGCTTAGAGAGTAGATGGAGAACTTGATTCACATGGGAAAGATGGGATTACCAAGTTTTACTATAGATGAGAATATCATCAAGGAAAACTAAGACAAAATGACAGAGAAAAGGATGAAAGACCTGATTCATAAGACTTTGGAAAGTGGAAGGAGCATTACACAATCCAAAGGGAATTACCAAGAATACATAATGACCCTCATGAGTTTGAAATTTCATCTTGGGAATTTCTTCATCTCTCATACGGATATGGTGGTATCCAGAATGTAGATCCAATTTGGTGAAGTATTGAGCACCACTCAATTCATCCAAGAGTTCATCAATGACCAGAATGGGGAATTTTTCTTTGATTGTGAGTTTGTTAAAGGTGCAGAAATAAGGACACATGTGCTAAGTACCTTCTTTCTTGAGTACCATGACCATGGGGGAAGAATAGGGGCTAGTATTGGGATAGATAACACCAGCCTCTAGAAATTCATGGAAAATTTTCTCAATTTCATTCTTCTGGGAAAATGGATGACGATAAGGCCAAACATTGGGAGGAAGATTTCCTAGGATGAGAGGGATGGAATGATCATGGACTCCACTAGAAGGGGGAAGTGCTTGGCGGGTGTTAAAAACAAATTGGTTGTGGGAGAGGATAGATTTGAGGTTGGGATGCACAGAAGGTGTCTCAACAAAATTAATAGAGTGGAGTTGGGCTATAATTCCTGAATGACCTTTTTTAAGGATATTTTCCATGTGATGGGAACTGATGATCTCAGGGGATCTTGATGTGATGCCATATAACTTATATCGTTGTCCCTACTGATGGAATTGCATGGTTAAGTCCTTAAAATCCATGAGAATGGGGCCTAGAGTGTGTAACTATTCAACACCAAGAAAAATGTCATAACCACCCATGTCTATAGAAAACATACAAGATTTCAAGTGATACTGACCAATTTGGAGGTGCACATTTTCACATCGTCCCCCACATTTCATGGAACCAACATTGACAATCATGATTTGAAAATTGTTCATGGCACGGATGTAAAAATTGACTTCTTGGGAAATGTGGAGATGAATAAAGTTATGGATGCTACCATTGTCCACAAGGATGATGACTTTCCCATTTTTTATGTAACCAATTAATTTGAGAGTATGGGGAGCAAAAATCTAGTGAGAGAATTAAGTGAAATCACCAGGTCAATGTCGGGTGGGTCAGAGGTTGGGGTGAGGTCATATGGTGGTGGTAGTTCCTCCATGGGCGGAACAACAACATCATCTTCAGAAATATCCTCAGTCATAGCCATAAAAAGATTTTGTTCCTTACACGTGTGCCTAGGAAAATATTTTTCATCACAATTATAACAAAGACCCTTGAGTTGACGTTCATCCATTTCAACCCTAGTTAATTTCTGGATCTAGAGGGGAGTGGAAGGAGGGGAAAATTTTGTGGTTTTAGGGTGAGGAGGAAAGGAGGATTTGTGGGTCTGGGGGGAGACAATATGTTGGGAGTCCTTGGCTCATTGAGTAGCTTCGAGCCAATTCTTTGGGCGTGCCATGAGAACATGGGAACAAATTTCATATTCGAGGCCACTTATAAATGATTACCTAAAGAAAGCATCAAACATGCCCTCTGTTCTGAAAGACAAGTGCTCAAATGCGCAAATAAAGTCTTCCACTATCCCAAACTACTTTAACTTGGTCAAACGACCTAAATGATGGGTGTTAGAGTCAAAGAAGTCATAAAGTTTGGCCACAAACTATGTCCAAGCAAGATACCCTTGGCGTGGCTTTCTTCACCATTGCCACCATTTCCAATGTTCCAGATCCAGATGGAGGACACCATAATGAAGCTTGGCTAAATCATCAGTAATGCCATGCAAAGAGAAATAATGTTCCATTTGGGTGACCTAGATGGTGGGATCCAATCCATCAAATCTATTCACCTCAATCCTAGGAGGGTGTAGGTTTCGAGAAAAGTGGTTAGTATGAGGACCTTGGTAATGGGAAGAGTAATTGTCATCATGATAAGAGGGTTTCTCAAAAGAGGAAGGGTTATGGGAATGAGCCAGGAAGTGTTATTTGAGGTCTTTGATGTATGACCATTGTTCCTTGAGGATCACAATATCCAAATTGATTTTTTTAAGGATGGCATTGATAGTCTTGATGTCTTTCTGATTCTGGTGGTTTTCAGTAATCAAGATATTGAGTTCTTGGGCTCTGGTGGTACCCATTTCGGAAAATGGGAAGGAAAATCGTATAGGGGAAACAAAATAGTTTTGGAGGGGTGGGTGGGACCACTATGTAGAAGGGTGTCAAATGATAGGTACCACTGTCATCAGGGAGAAAAGGGGGGTCCAATGGGATAGTGGCCAAATAAGCTTGTCGAGGAAGGCTTAGGTCCACAAAAACAAAATTGTGTTAAGAATGATAGGTATCACTGGAATCGGGGTGAAGAGAGGAAACCCATGGGATAGGTCCCAAATAAGTGTGCCCAACTGCAGTGGTACTCTGACATGAATAATACTACAGTGACGAAATTATCAAATTCTTAACAAGAAGAAATGTGTAGTAATTTTACAACCTGAATGCAGAAGACATAGTTGCACGACAATAGATCTTATCTGTTTTGTTTTTATTTACATCCCAAGGGTTAGGGTATTCAAGGGTTTTATAGATAATGGTTTTCCTTGTGCTATAGCTCTCTGATATACGTGTCAGGTCCAACAGTAGTACTCGACCCAATATCTCAGGGCACCAACTAAGGAAGCTAGATTGTGCCCTTAGTCGTACTACCTGACTACCCAAGTACTAGAGAGTACTTTCCTGGGTGTTTTTCTTGGTGGCACTATAACAGTCAAGAGGCCAATCGGTTTATCTATGGATGGCTTCAGGAGATCTAGGTTGATATGTATACAGGTGTTGTCTAATGCACTACCACTCGAAGGGGTACCAACATGGGTTATAAGGGTGGCCAACATACGTGTGCTTAAGTACCACCTATATTTTCTATTATTATGAATCCCCGACCATAGGTTTATGCACATAACAATAGATCTTTGTAGCTTTAAGACGTCAAAATATGTCTCTACCTTGAAAAACATTAACCCACAATTTTTTGTCGAGGAAGGTGCTGTGATACCACTTGTAGTATTCCAATTATAAAATAGTATGCAAAACATAAATAATTATCTAGAAATGGCAGAGGAACAATGTTATAACCAGAAACATACCACAATAACACCAGAATAACACCAGAAATAGCACTTTGATTACTGAGACCAATGTTCACTTGCCTCTTCGAGGGGGAAACCTCCAGCAGAGAAAAGCTCTATTACAATAATATCCAAGACAAAACTTCTCATACCCTCTACTTCTATTTATACTAAATCTATCTATCCAAAAGAACCATCTAGAGGAAGATCTTTCTAGAAGCGAAAGCTTCTATTAGGTCTTCTTACATTTGATTTATTCTTCCTTATTTCTAGGCCTTATTGATATTGGCCTTTATTACATGGAATTATATTATTTTACCTATGTGAGGGGTTAGGGAGGTTAGTAGGGATGATTTTAAGGATGGAAATTTATTTTAAAATGTAGAAACCTTAGGGAATATTACTTATCCTTCATATGCCAACTATAAATGTTTAGCGATATTTTTGTACAAAATATTCAAATTTCTAAAGATTTTATATAGTTTTTATAAAATTTTGGCGATTTTTAAGGTAAAATAATTTTATCCTATAGAATTTGGGCGAATAATATTTAAAATAGTGAATCTCGTTTTTGGAAAAACCATGGAAAATTAGCCCATGAGCGAAATTTAGCCCCTAAAATCATCCATGGAGGTTAGGTCCCTAACACATAATCCTAGTCCATTATTGACCCTATCGAGCAAGCAACTAAGTTTTATGAGATATACGGTAAGGATTCCTAGTTGGATGCCATGGTTGAGGTTAATAGAGCTATGAAGACAACACTTCGCTAGTTCATTTCTATAGTCCAAACTGAGTATGTTTTATTGTAGCAGTTGGACTCCCTTGCTGACACATCGTGGAATACTTTGTTGTCTACAAATCTCGAGGTGCTTGATATCAACACCGTGCAAGAATTTGTTGCAGGCGCCTTGATTTTTGTAAGGAAATATCAAGATCGGGTGGCACACTATGACAGTTTTTGTGAGAAGGCCCTTGTAATTATACCAGATTTGGGCCCTTCATTTGAAGGATACCACAGCAAAATAGTACATGGTTGACTTGAGACGAGTCAAATATTGTGGTCAGGGCCTATTGGGCCCTTCATTTTAGAGAATGTTCAGTTTTGTGGAAGGATCACAGTTTTGGAGGAAAGTGTACCAGGGTAGTGGAAGGAAAGAAGTAATGGAAAGTAACTACGCTGAGCGAAAATATAACTACTACTATGCCAACACTAAATATGGATCAGATGCCAACTAAATATGGATCAGATGCCAGCTAGAGGAAGTTTTAGAAAGGTCTAGAAGCTTCAAACATAGGAAAAGACAAAGAATGAAAACAACATAAATGGAATCAGGAAACCATAGTAGTGGAATCAAGAAACAACCAAGGGACTTATACAAATTGGGGAAAATGTAATGGGAAAGTGCTAACTTCTAATTGCTAATTGCTAGTTGTTGATTCTCACTAGTGTTGTTGCTTAGATGTTATCGCTACTATTGTTTCCTAATTGTTAAGAAAACGAGCTAATTCTGAGATCTGACATTATTACTGATAGTTGTTAGAATGTTGTTGCTCAATTTTCATTCCTCTTTTTTCATTGATTTTGCTGTATAAGTCTTTAGTTGAAAGAAATACCCCATTTACGCTAGTATGAAATATGATAATACTTAACGGATTATTAGGGAAGCCAGAAAATTGTTATGATATGTATGAATGTATGATAACTCTCATGTGCAACCTATCATGTTTTATGTATTTTCTTATTGTGATACTTTTTAACAAGATTTTGTGATTTATGCACTTATCTTTATGATGTGCAACCTGGATTATCGAATGCATAACCTGGTTTAGAATTATAACGATATGATATTTTTCATTTGAGTATGAAT
Organism: Picea glauca; assembly: GCA_000966675.3. NCBI lineage: Eukaryota > Viridiplantae > Streptophyta > Pinopsida > Pinales > Pinaceae > Picea > Picea glauca. The sequence goes on from JZKD02S1957848.1 coordinate 341,176, forward strand.
ATACCTTGTAATATGTTAGATATAATGGTGTGTCCTTTTTAACTCATTTATTACACACAAGTCTCGAAAATGCTTCGGGTGAGACCTCCTTCCCTTGCAGAAGGTTGAATATTCCAGTGCTACTCAACTACAGTGGTACTTTTTTTGGTAACCACCAAGAACCCTGGTTTCCAATTTTGTGCCAACAACCACAAATGGTAAACCCTGAAACATAAATGGTTGTAGGGATAGAATCTAGATGTGTTCCTTATTCCAAATTGTGAGAGTTATAATTGGGACTTCTCATCGGGGGTAACCCCTGCTATTGATAAAGGTAATTTTTCCTGCATCAATAGAGTTGTACCATGATTATGAGTTATCTACTCCTTTGTCTGGTTAATCTTCCATTCATTATCAAGGGTTATTCAATGCCTCCTATGTTGTTTCATTATGCCATTAGTCATTTTGAGTTAATGATTCCCAAGTCATTATTATGTTGTTCCATATATTCAAGGGAATTTTAGCTTGATTCAACCATTTTGTAGAATTTTTTACCTTTCATGTTGGTCATCCCTATGTAATTGTGTACTTGGTGGTTTATTTCTTCATAAAATATCTCTATTCATGTTTTTTGTTGGTTGATGTGGGATATATTAATTCCCTCATTTCAATGTATCTCTTCCATTCAGCACTACATAATTATCTACGAAGTGCATCTAGAAACCTATGTAGTACCTTAGGGCTTGCAGACATCAATGGCAGTATTCCTTACAATTGATAGTGAGTTTCAATAATTGATCGATTCTATGAGTTTTTGAAATTATTTCCTGTATTCACACTGTCTATATTGTACTATGCACCTTGGGGTCCATTTTCATTACTGAAGGGTCCCCTCATGTATGTTAACAATTTTAATTAATGAATAGTAATTAGATGATATCTACCATGCCTGACATCAACTCATTTATTCGCATGACGTAGATTCATACAATTGCCAATTTTTAATTAAAGATCTAGGAGAACAACAATATGTCTCAAGGTAATATTCATTGATGTAATTATTTTTTGATAATATAGATCTACATTCTTCCCCCTCCAGTATATCTATGTTTATGGATCATTCTTGTATCTTGAATGGGATTTTGTTGACCTAAGTAATATTGAGTTACTATATTAGGAATTTATTCATGCAATACTTAATTTATTGTCTTATGAAATAATGAGGAATGTTTTAT
>JZKD02S1957848.1:343190-389973 GCA_000966675.3 Picea glauca
TATGGTGTTCTTCTTGGATTTCATAAAGGTGAAAACAAACTTTCATTTGTTCAACCATCTATTCAATACTTTACCTTTAACTTGACCATTAATCATTGGTATTTCGGTGTTTTCTTCATCTTCGAAAAATATACTAGAAGATGAAGAACAAATGTCACCATTACCTGAGTTCCGAAGATTCTTTCTTTCGAATCTTCTAGGCCAGCCTTGTGTTCTCCATGCTCATCCTCCATTAGTGTGCTTCCTTAACCTTCATTACTAGCCACTATGATACCATCTCTATCAATACAATAATTTTTTGTTGTAGTTGAGTAAACTTGACTTTTAAATCTTCCTTTCCATGCTCTTCATGGGAAATCCTCACCATGGTTGTTGTTGTCCTCCTTTGTAGTTATTTGGTATTCAGTATGGGTGTTTACATTACAGGTTTCTTCAAGTATTTTGACCTTGGGCTCTATTCACGGGGCCTCTTAGGCCCTAATAGTCATCATCTACATGTATTATTAGACATTGAACATAGAGTGGATGAAGTCAAGTACATATATATATATAAATGTATATAATAAAGGATAAAAATAATCTAACCAATGATTAGTTGGAGTGGGTGCAACCCCTCCAACCATTTACCTATTGCATAAATAACCCTAATGGAGGAATAAGAAAGCCGTTGGATATCCTTCACATTTATCTCCTTTATTGGGATTATGTGTGTATCTTGATGTGGTTTTGATGTGGTTTCTGTGTCTCTCCTTGAATGCCCCTTTTTATTCTCTAGATTACAACACTTTGGTTCTGTTTCCCTGTGGACAATTTGACAACACAACATTTATGTGATGAGAAAAATCTGGGAGTAGAATAGGATGAATTATTTCTGGGTAAGAAGGTCCAATATTTCAGTTGTATTATTTGTTTTGGAGGTTTAGATATATCGCAGAGAGAGATTTAGCTTTATTTGCATACCTGAGGAAACCTTATATGCAATCTTGTCACATTTCACATTATGTCTTTGAGGAATGAAATCATAATCATGATCTTGCATAGTAAAACCAATGATTAAAGAAAGGTTTGCTAAATATTGGAATTTAGCAAAAATTGAAAGAGTTCGATGCTTTTATTGGATGTCAGCATTGGTGTAAGCTTGAGAAAAATAAATTATATTGACTTCAGCATTGTTGTTGGTATACAAAAGAGGCTTGTTGTACCAGAGAATTGTCATGCAAATCAGTTGCACCTTGTAAAAATGGGCACCAGGGAATTCCTGTATGCAATTTATGCCAAAATGTCCATAAATATCTTGTTCAATGGCTCCATCCCTAAATATCTTGATATCTGTGCGTAATTGATAGAATCGAGGTTGAATAAAAATTATGTCGAGGGGTTTATCCATACCCACCATGCTATGTAATTCGGGCAAGCTGGAGATTCTTGCCATTGGAAACAATCTGCTCCAGGGATCTAATTCCTCCCAAATTGACCAATTTAAAATGTTTGCAACGATTGATTTATATGAAAAATGTTTATTGCTCCCTGCGCAAATTAAACACTTATCAAGATAACTAAAGGAGTAACCTGCTCCTGTCCATCTACAGTCTTTGTTCTTTCTATTCGTGGTTCCAGATAACTGCTGATGAGCATACGATGCAGTCTGACTCATATGATGCACATCTGATTTCATTTTTTATGATTGGCCTAGCTGCCCAACAATACTAATAATAGCAGTAGAAGGAAGGAAGCCAGAGAAAAATGCATAAGTGCATTGTTTACATGAAGAGTATTCATGTCCTCGTGTTTTTCGAAGAGAAGAGAATCAGATAAGTCACACAGACACAGCAAACACAGACAGGAGATAACACACAATCAATTTGTCTATCCTATTACATGCATGGGTATTTATACAATGGTATTGGTTTATACAATGGTGAGATGAACTGCATCGTTGATTGGTTTCAAGATCAATGGTTGAAATTATTTCTTCCAAATTTTTCTGGTTCTTCCAAGAAGTTATCGGAGTGTTGCAATAGCTGCATTTACTGCAGGCTTATCTCTATCAACTATGGGACTGATTGTTTAATTAATTGCTAACAAAATACATGGGTATTTATACAATGGTGAGATGAGCTACACCATTAATTGGTATCAAGATCAATGGCTAAAATTACTTCTTCACTTTTCTGGTTCTTCCAAAAAATTACCAGAGTCGTTGCAGTCTGTGCATTTATTACCCGCTTATCTCTATCAACTACGAGATTGGTTGTTTAATTAATTGCTAACAAAGAGGTATACCGTTTATCTTGGTTCAAGAACATATTTGAATTTGGCAAGTGTACAAGCACAAAGGAGAAATCGTAGGTGCAGCCTTGGTCCTCCACAGTCATGGCCTTCGTCGAGGTCGTGGTCTTCATCGAAGTAGAGGTCCACCTATGAGCAAGTCCAGAAGCATTCAATTCCTATTGGTCAATATGTGAAGTCTATGGATATGCCATACCTTTTTTCGGTCAATGGATATACTATTTTTTGTTTGATAGACATGCTATTATTATTTTTTTATGTGGTCCATGGATATTACCTATTTTTTTGTGGAAGTGTGCAATCTTATTTTTTGTCGACTAATGCACGCACAAACTATTGTATCGAGATGGACAAGTTTTTCTTAAAGTTGCAAGTATTTACTTAATTTTGGCATGCCTTGCATATAGGGCCTTTTAACAATTGGTGTGAATATGAAATAGAAGTTTGCAAGATTTCCAAGTATATTGGGATGAGTCAATGAGTTATTAAAGATAACAAAGTTATCTGAAGCTACAAGGTCAAAAGTGTTTTATAAAAGAAATGGGTCTTTTTCATATTCATACGAAAAATTGAGGATTTGAAGGAGTGGTATTCAAATGTTAGGGATTATGGTCTTATAGAATTAAATGAAGGATAAGTCAATCAAGTCTTAGAAAATGATGTCAATTGAATATGAGTCTTATTTAATTATATCAATATAAAATTGAGATTGTGTTTAATGAAAGGAGGGGTTAAATGTGCATCTTTCAAAGGCAGGTGATCCCCTCCACCAATATAATGTAAGTCAATGTAAGTCATTCTTTCGCTGACGAGATCAGTTCTTCACTGATGTAATTCATTATTATTTCGACAATACTTAGCTGATTTTTTAATGTTCGTGTAAATTCATAGTGAAGTCCTCCATATAATATCAAATGCAGAGACCAGAAAAATGTAAAGAAGCACAACCAAGTTTAATGAGCGAAGCAGAGTAGTTAAAGATTGAGTATTGATGATGAGTATGGGAAACGCTTAATGGAAGTCTAGAAAGAGACATATCTTAATAGACACACACATGAGAGACAAAAAAAAAATATGATGAAAGAAGAACGAATGGATTAATTGAACCCCCTGATATAAAAGTTGCAGAGTAGTTCATGAGTTGTCACCACGAAAGCCAGAAAAAAGAGAAATGGTAGATTGGCAAAGAACGGAGTAAGATACTCACATGGGAAGATGAACTATCCTGCTACGAGTGTTGTGTAGGTGCAAGATGAGCCCAAGATGGGCAACTCACCACTCTGAAGGCACTAGAGAGAAAGGTGTAACAATAGGATCAAGAGGACAATTGTTGGGTGGGAGCAAAGTGCTACAAGATTCACTGAGTGCACATGTCACTACTAGATTGAAGACAAAGGTCAAAGAGTAACATGTCATTAGTTATCTAAACACTTTCTCGAGATGAGAAAGGATTTGAGTGTGGGGTAGATGTTGAGGGGGGATCTTAGGCCCTAATAGTCATCACATACATGTATTATTAAACATTAGACATAGAGTGAATAAATTCAAGTATATATATATGAATGTATGTAATAAAGGATAAAAAACGCCTAACGAATGATTACTTGGAAAAGATGAAATCGCTCCAACCATTTACCTATTGTATAAATAACCTTGAAGGAGGAGTAAGAAAACGGTTGGATATCCTTCCCCACATTTATCTCCTTTTTTCTTGGGATTATGTGTGTGTGTTGATGTGCTTACTGTGTATCTCCTTGAATGCCTGCTTTTATTCCCTAGATTACAATAGGATCTCACACCAAATGATCAGTAGATGGTGGGACTATGCGTTACGAGGAAAATCTCTCTATGGCATGGGTTAAACCACAACAAACCGAATGAAACGCAAAAATCAACTTTAATCCCAAGTATGTTATATAATGAAATGCTAACAAGACAAGGCCAAGAGCCTACCTCGATTGGACATTCGATGAAGACCATCATTGAGCACACAAATCAAAGCTTTATTCCTGCAACTTGTCCTCAACAACCAAGATACGCAAGCATATGGTGATAATATATAATTTTAGCATATAGATTAGCATAATCCATTAACATACATGAAAAATACAGCCATGGAATAATAATTCAAAAATTTATAAGATATCAATTGGATGAGAAAAGAGTATTTCTATTAAAATAATCAACAGAAGTATATAGGTGACAAATTTTTGTAACGACATATATCAGAATGGAGAAACTAATTCCCTCTAGTTGGGCCTCCACCACTTCAATCCTCCACCAAATGCAATCTCATATAAAGGAGAAAATGAGATTCTCCATCACAAAGAAGGAAGAGCTTGGGGGATGAACAAGGGGTTCAAACTTTCAAGGATAAATGGATGCAGACTCAATATGAAGTGAAATTTCTCCAGAGTGTCTTTGTTCTCAAAGTTGAATTCTCTTTTTCAAATCTTGGATATGGCTCAATTTATAGCCTTAGAATGGAACTGAAGGGTCGAGTCAAAGCGTTTCCAACATATAGAAGGTTAAGGATCATGGATCTCGTGACATGGCATAGAAAATTGACATAATTTTTAATTTTGAGCACCAAACCCGATGTATGCGGGATGTAGTGGAGAAACCTGTGTATATGCATGTTGTCTAACTGATAGGGCGCGTATATGTGAAAAAATGTGTTTTTTTACTCTGGAAGGTACAAAAGGGGACTTCAAGTCTGCATAGGGAAATGGAAAGGCCATCCAACCAAATTTAATGGGGTGAGACAAATTTTGTTGTAACAAATGCCCCTTAATGTGTGAGCTCGAAGGAGTATCTGTGATGGCTGAAATACATTATAATTCTCAAAATGGAGTAATGGAGACTCAGGTGGAAGTGCTAGTTACTCATGAGAATATTACAATTCATAATGACTTTGTACACATGGTTGTCAATCTGAATTACACTACAGATCCATGTGGAAATATATCAAATAGTTGTTCATGTCCATGAATAAGCAATACAAAATTCCATAGGCTCTAATAGTCAGGAACAAGGAAAAATGGAATCCATTCTCAAAATCAATCTGAAGATATTTGTATACAATGAAGTACAATCTAATCTCCCATGATTAGTGAAGCCATACAGGTACTAGTCCAATGAAAGACAACAACAGATTAGGAAAGATGCTACTATAAGTTGGAGGTCTTCTACACTATCCGTCGAAGGTGCAAGTCTACTTCATGTGAATAGAGGAGTTGACATCGAACACAATGAGACTTTGTTTGATTACTGGTCATTAAGGTATATCGTTAACAAACATGAGACAACCTACCGATAATGAAAGTAGGTATCAAGGCACCGAGTACATTCTACAAGTGTGAATAAGGGTGTTGAGGTCGAACACTTGAAGAATCCATCGATCAAGAGACATTGATGTATTCCCAACTGTCGATGGCGGGAGAACCTACCACTGATGACTGCAAGCCTCTAGGTACTCATAGGACTCTAGGCCTCATTTCCATAATAGATGAGTTGAATTCGATGGAAAGAGACCCGCTAAAAGGAGAGCATTAGGGAATCTCTCATCAGTCAACACGAGGTACAAAGAAATAGCTTGATGATTAGGAGGAGCTTGGATGAATAGGATGTTTATGAACGAATGACCCTTTGTGTCTCTTGCATGCACCAGATGCAAGTAGTGCACAAAAGAGACCCTATGAATAGCAGCCAATAAAAAAAACTATCGACAAAGGCGAGGAAACCACCAATAAGGCTAATGGCATCCAAGACACTGCATGAATCCCAATGTGTGAATAGATATCTTGTCATTAAACACAAGGGAAACCCCCAAGTCAACGACCAATGAGGAGATGTCAATTGTTGGGTTCAAGGTTATCTACCCATAATGAAATTATGATCAGGGTGCATGGTAGGACTACAAATTCATGTGACTTTGAGATACGTTGAGGGTATGTCCGACATGCAAAGTAAAGAGTTCTGAGAAATGGCCGACATGGGCTTATTTACTTCCTTTGAACAAGAGCATGAGACATATGGGTAACTCAGGAACCATAGACTTGATGATAAAACTTCATGATGCAGGAGGCATCAACGAACTCTCCACAGGGATTGGAAGAATAACCAGTCAGAGAAGTAAACTCTAAGTAAGGAGCTTAGCTTCCTAAGGTCATGCTAAACCAAAATTTTGGATGAAAGTGGAATCAAAAGTTTGTACTATGTTCAAAGGCAACACGACTACTGCCAATATGAGATAATATTATTGTTCCTCCTGTATTTTTTTTATATAGGCAGAGAAATTCTATGATATAGGAGAGGAAATGAGTGTCATGAGTAAGCAACTAGCTCCAAACAGTGGAACATACCTATGATCAATGCAAGGAAGTGCATGTGGGGCATGGACACTCAGGGGGATGTTTCCTCTTAGGGTACAGGGCGTCAAGTTGCAAAGGATATAAAAAATGCTCTGCTTGGATAGTGATACAAATTTCCAAAGTAAGGGGATTATAACGAGAAAGAGGGAACCCGAAATAGACTCAGTACTGCAAGCATGGAGATGGAATGTGATTACAACTTAAATCCAAAGAATGTCATTTTTCATAGTTAGTCCCCTAGGCCTGAAAAAGTATAAAATAATAACCAGGAGAACTCTTCTAGCCAATGTTGACTAGAGTATTCATTTTTCATAAGTAGTCTACTTGGTCTGAAAAAGGGTCAAACTTACACCAAATAGACATCCTTTCAAATCCATTTAACAAGTGTGAAAGAGACAAGTTCACTCGGAAATATTTTCATATTTTAGAGAGTAAAAAAAGAGCTTAACTCAGACTCTAGGATATTTTTCTAAGAAGCATATTATGGGGGAGGCCAAGGCTCCCATGCAGGACTTATATTGCAAGCCAACAACTCATTGGTAGTTGACACAAGCTTGGGAGAACCGAAATCTTTCCAAGCTGAGGAGGATAAAATACTTGCAGAGGATCCTTCATCTACAATACAATGACGAATTCTCATTATCTAGAATGGTGTAGATGAAAGAATTCAAAGATCTACAAGATCATTCCAATCAAAGGAAACCATCCTAGGACTTGGAGGCATACTTGGAGAGAGTGGAATACTCCCTTGTTCAAAAGTTACAGAACTAAAAATGTTAAGTACATGGTCAAAAGACACATCACCCTCCAAAATAAGAGTGGGATTGACCGAATATTGCATCGGTAATGTCACTTCCTTAGACTTTTCACTCTCCAAGAGAAGAGTGGGATCGACCAAAAATTGCAGCAACACGAGCATTTTTTCAACCATTGGTTGAATAGGATACGAGAAAACATGGTTAAGAGATGCATCACTCTCCAAAATAGGAGTGGTATCGATCGAAGATTGCATCGGCACGACCGTTGTATCAACCAAAGAAGGATTGGATTGTTGGGAAACCAAAGATGAATCAAAACCCAAAGGGCCATCAGACAAGGACCGCACTTCTTGTACCATGACATTAGCAGGGAACAAACGAGTTAGGTGGCCTCCTTTGAAAAGTATACAAAGGAACTTGGGATTACTTCCTATACGTCTATGCTTCTCAATCGTATGAATGCCCCCAGCATGACTTACAGTGGTTGGTGACATGCTCCTAGCATGACTTGGAGGGGCTATTATTTGATCTTCAACGTGAATTGCAAAAGTTGTTGACCTATCCCCAACATGACTAGCATAGTTTGGTGATGAATCCCCAACATGACTAACAAAGGTTGGTGATGTTTGTGCAGTGTGACTAGCAGTGACTAAATTTGTGCCCCCAACATGACATGCAATGGTTGGTTGTTGGTCTTCAACATGACTTGTAGAGGTTGTTGACTTATCTCCAACATGACTAGCATAGGTTGGTGATATAATTCCAGTATGACTTGCAGTGAATAGAATTTTGCTTCCATCATGACATGCAGTATTTGGTTTTGGCATCAAAGACCAAGGTCCCGGGAAAGATTGATTTTGAGAGATTACGGGCCAGGAAGGGTTCTAGTATAAACCATGGCACTGTCTAGTAGGATAGTATCCTCATCCAAACTGATTCATATAGGATTGTAAGGGAATCATCACAGAGGAAGTTTCTTGCAAAGAGAAAGAGACATGACAAGGGTTACTCAGGTGAGGATATATGTTTCCCCCATACCAAGTAACTACGTGAAGGGGGTTACCCATACTATAAAATTGACTCCCTCGGATGAAACACCATAGGATAGAAGGAGGCCCACCATGAGAAAAGTGTGTGTAGTAACTTGCATAGTAGAAGAAGGATAGGTGGACAGGATGTAATAAGTAGAAGGACCTCCCATTTGAGTACTCAATCCTAGAAAAGTGAAGCTAGAATTGGGTCAAGAGGAAGGAGGATTCCAACCTCCTACCATAAGAGTTGGTTGAGGGATATGAGTCCCACCAAACGAAAAGGGATAATAAGGAGGAATCATGCCCCCAGACCCAAAAACAGGATTCACATAAGAAGACAAGATAGAGGATGGAAAGTGCGAAGACATGTCTGGCATACCAAAAGAAAAAGGATTAGAGGCCCAAGGCATTGGCTAAGTATCATGATTTGGCGTACCACTTCAAAATACAAAAGGATTCGTCCCCATGGAATGAGAAAAGACCATGGGTTGGGTAGTGCTAACTGAGGGAGTCACGGGGGTTCTACTAACCATAGCAATGAAAACTCACAACACAATACAAAATCCTAAGGAAACTAATAATTATAGAGCAAACCAAAGTAAAGCAAAAAGGCCAATGCACCAACATGATATAGTGGATGAAAAGGGGCCTCCCTCACTAGAGTAGGTATCTCTCACCCAAGAGGGGCCTAATAATCCCTTCAAAAGATTGTAGGTATTAGAATCAGTTATAAGTTCCCTCATGGGCTTAACAATGCAGTCAGTTAGATCCCCCTAGAGAGGTAATCCTCCATAAAGTTTGTGTGTTTTCCGACCCTTATATCACTCAAGGTACCTGTAGAATAACCTTTTCAAGTAACCTATGTGGCTACCTATGTCAAGAAACTAGAGTCACTAGAATATAACCAATGTGCAGGCGAACAGTCATAAGATTGGTCTACTATATGGGCAGGTAACAAAGCTTGAAATATTGAAAGCACCACCTCTCACGTAGGTAAAGGTACTATCAATACCCCCAAATACAAATAGAATTCCATAAATATCTCTCATGCTAAGAAGGTATTAGAGGGCTATCTCTGTAACCAACTTCGTGTGACCTTGTTCTTAACTTCAGTGTGAGTGGAGCCTCCTGACAACATTAATTATACAATGGGTTTCACCACTTCCTGGTCAGACACATATGTTTAGTTTAATATTTTTGGAGAAGTTTACTCACAAAATCTTGTTCCAAGGCCCTATGTCCTATACTTGTTTGTGTACCCTGAAAAATAAAATAATTTCTAGTCAATTTTAATTAATCAGCGTTACTTTTAATGGCTTTTGCTTACTCAAGAGGTGTGTTTGTGAAACTTATGGTATTACGACTAATCATATAAAAGAAGCGAATATAAAAAAACTGTTAATTACTAAACTTGAATTCCAAAGAGATGGTATGCTTCTAAATGCAACTTTTCATTGCAATATCTACAATTTCAATGAAATGCAATCTCTCCGCACGTGTCAAAATCAATGCAACATAATCAAAAGAGAAAATTCCATAATTCAAAATGAGAAAATGTTTTTGTATTTTCGATATAAAGAAAATAAAATGCAAGGATTGAATAGCAACTTCACATATAGACCCTACAGCAAGAAAAAAGAGACAATCCAATCAGGATACCAAGAAGCAAACACTTAGGTCAATGTGCAAGGAAAACAAATGAAAAATATGATAAGAAAGAATACTGCCTGAAAATTCAACAATAAGAAGATTTACTATCACTCTGTAAGCACTTAACAGTCAGGACAGAGACCCAAGAATACTCAACAACCAACCAAACTCACCCAACAAACACCAAACTCATCCAACAAGACTACAGAGCTGATGTATGCAATTGTTTGAGCAAAATCCGTGTATGTATGCACCTTAGAGAAGGAAAACTTGCGTATGTATGCATCTATCAAGGTAAAAACCGCGTATATATAGTAAAACACTTACATGGAAATGGTTAAGACAAGAAACTCGTATACAAAGTAAAAATAGGTTTTCAAGAAATCAGGCGACAAGGAAACTGAGACTAACAGAGAGAAAATCAAGGAGAACACACTCCAAACCAAAAAAAAGAAGATCAATCCCTAGTATGGTCGCCAATTTTGTTATGAGGAAAATATCTCTATGGCATGGAGTAAACCACAACAGATGGAATGACACATAGAAATCAACTATAATCCCAAGTATGCTATATAAATGAAATGCTAACAAGACAAGGCCAAGATCTTACCTCGTCCGGATGTTCGATGAAGACCGTCATTGAGCACGCAACTCAAAGATTTATACCTACAACTTGTCATCGACAACCAAGATATGCAATCATTTGGTGATAATATATCATGTTAGCATATAGATTAACATAATCCATTAACATACATGACAAATACGCCCATGGAATAATAATTCAAATTTTGTAAGATATCAATTGGATGAGAAAAGAGTATTTCTATTAAAATAATTAGCAGAAGTATATAGGTGACAAACTTTTTTAATGGAACATATAAGAACTGAGAAACTAAGTCTCTCTATCTAGGCCTCCACCACTTCAATCCTCCATGTAGTATTCCATATATAAAATAGTATGTAGAACATAAATAATTAGCTAGAAATGACAGAGAGACAATGATATAACCAGAACAATACCACAATAATACTAGAATAACACCAGAAAGAGCACTTTGATTACCGAGAGCAATGTTCACTTGCCTCTTCGAAGGGAAAACCTCCAACAGATTAGATCTCTATTAAAATAATATCCAAGACAAGATTTCTCATACCCTCTACTTCTATTTATACTAAATCTATCTATCCAAAAGAACAATCTAGAGGAAGATCCTTCTAGAAGTGGAAGCTTTTATTATGTCTTCTTACATTTGACTTATTCCTCCTTATTGTTATGCCTTATTAATATTGGCCTTTATTACATTGAATTATACTATTCTACCTACATGAGGGGTTATGGAGGTTAGGTCCCTAACATTCCCTCCCCCTTGAAGAACAAACATGTCCTAAAGGCTTTATATGAGGGAACTATTGTAGAATGGTGGTCGGCTCCCAGGTGGCATCTTCTGAAGGTGTGTCTTTCCATTGAACTAACACTTCATGGAGGGTGCACCGATGGAGACAATGCTCTCGTTGGGCCAAGACTTCTTGTGGATGCAACCATATGGAACCTTCTTCATCCAACTCAGGAAGACTATTTTTAGTTTGGCACTTATTTCCAATCACCTTCTTTAAGTAGGAAACAAGAAAAATAGGATGGAGCTTCGATTGACTAGGCAGAGCTAAATGATAGGCCACTGATACCACATGCTTGAGCACTTTATAAGGACCATAAAATTTGGGTGCAAGTTTCTGACAGTGGTGAAGTTTGAGGGAAGTCTTCTTATAAGGTTGCAGTTAAAGAAATACTTGGTCCCCTTCAACAAAATGGTGTTTGAAACGACCTTGATCTGCTTATTGCTTCATGCGATTATGATCCATGACAAAATTGTCTTTGAGGGCATGAAGAATAGCCTCTCGAACTGTAATATTTGTGTCAACCTCCTGAACCTTCGAGACCCATAACATATAGGAGAGAACTGATGGGGGATTTTGTCCATAGACTGCTTCAAAAGGAGTCATGCCAGTAGTTGTATGCTAAGATGTGTTGTACCACCATTCAACGAGGGGTAACCATTGAGCCTACCGATTTTTTCGCTCATATGAAAAACACCTCAAATATGTTTCTAAACACTTTTTGACAACTTCTGTCTAGCCACCCATATGGGGGTGATAGGCAGTGTTGATATGTAATTGGGTGCCCTATAGCTTGAACAACTCTTGCCAAAAATTGCTAGTAAAAGTGGGGTCTCTTTCAAAGACAATAGAATTAGGCATGCCATGAATCTTGAAGATATTATCCTTGAAGAATTGAGCCACTGTGATGGTTGTGAATGGGTGTTGAAGAGCAAAAAAAAGAGCATATTTGGAAAGATGATCGACAACCACCATGATGAATGACTTATTGCCCAATTTAGGTAAGGCTACAATGAAGTCCATAGAAATATATCTACAAATAGTAGGGGGAATCATAAGTGGTTGGAGTGTGCCTGGAGATTTGACCATTTCTCCCTTGTTGCATTGACAAACCTCACATTCAACCACAAAGGTGTGGACATCCTGTTTCATACCCTCCGAGAAAAAAGAGTGTTTGACTCTTTCAAAGGTTTTGGTAAATACAGAATGCCATACTATGGGTGAGGTATGAAGTTCAAAAAGAACTGTGGATTTAAGTTGGGATTGCTTGCATAAATATAAATGGCCTTTGTAGCAAATTTATTCATTATGCCATGAGTACCCTGGAGGAACTGAAGATTTTCTTTTCAATTGGTGGAGAAGGATAGAAATTTTTGGGTCTTGCAACCATTCCTGATGAACAACTTGGAGCCAATCTGGTACAATGAAGAAGAGGGAGAAAAGGGACCCATCTTCTTCATATTTCTGGGAAAGAGCATCAACCACTACATTTTCCTTGCCCTTCTTGTAAATGATCTAATAATCATATCCAAATAGTTTGGTCACCTATTTTTGTTGTGTCGTGGATGAAATTTGTTGTTCTAGGAAATACTTGAGACTCTGGTGATCATTTTTTATTTGGAATCATTGACCCAATAAGTAAGGGCACCAAAGATCCAAAGCATGTAGAATAGCTAACATTTCCTTTTCATAAATGGATTGGCCCAAATGTCACTCCGAAATTTGTTTGCTAGTGAAGGCCAAGGGCTTTCCATCTTGCATGAGGATAGCTCCAATTCCTTTCCCGGAAGCATCACATTCCAATACGAATGTTTTTGTGAAGTATGGAAGTGATAATACATGGGTCAAGCACATATAATGTTTTAAGGCTTGGAAGGAATGATCCGCAATTGAATTCCAAGTGAAAGAATTATTTTTAAGGAGGGAAGTGAGAGGAGATGCAATCTTTCCATAATTCCGAACAAACTTCCTATAGTATCCTGTTAAACCCAAAAAACCACACAATCTCTTAAGAGTTTTAGAGAAATTCCAATCTTGCATAGATTCAATTTTCTTAGGATCCACTCGGACACCATCCTTTCCAACAATATGACCTAGGTATTCCACTTTTGAGGCACCAAAGGCACATTTAGATTGTTTGAGGAAAAGTTGGTGCTTAGAGAGGAGATGGAGAAATTGATTCACATGGGAGAGATGAGATGACCAAGTTTTAATATAGATGAGAATGTCATCAAAGAAAACTAATACAAAATGACAGAGAAAAGGACAGAAGACATGATTCATAAGACTTTGGAAAGTGGAAAGAGCATTACACAATCCAAAGGCAATTACCAAGAATTCATATGACCCTCATAAGTGCAAAATGTCGTCTTGGGAATGTCTTCATATTTCATGTGGATTTGGTGGTAGCCAGAACGTAGATCCAATTTGGTGAAGTACTGAGAACCACTAAATTCATCCAAGAGGTCATCAATGAAAGGAATGGGGATTTTTTCTTTGATTGTGAGTTTGTTGAGGGCTCCAAAATTAGAACATATGTGTCAAGTACCTTCTTTCTTAAGTACCATGACCATAGGGGAAGAATAGGGGATAGTATTGGGATGGATAACACATGCTTCGAGTAATTCATAAAAAAAATTCTCAATTTCATTCTTCTGGTCAAAGGGATGACGATAAGGCCGAACATTGGGAGGAAGACTGCCTGAGATGAGAGGGATGGAATGACCATGGATGCCATGGGAAGGGGGGATTTCTTTGGGGGTGGTAAAAACAACTTGGTGGCAGGAGAGGATAGATTGGAGGTCAAGATGCACAAAAGGTGTCTCAACAGCATGAATGGAGTGGAGTTGGGCGATAATTCCTGAATGACCTTTTTTGGGGAGATTTTCCATGCGACGGGAACTAATAATCTCAAGGGAGCCAGCTATCATTCCTTGGAACTTATATTGTTGTCCCTCCTGCTGGAATTGCATGGTTAATTACTTAAAATACATGAGAATGGTGTCGAGAGTACGCAACCATTTGGCACCAAGAATAGTGTCACAACCACCCATGTCTATAGAAAACATATGGGATTTCAAGTGATACTGACCAATTTCGAGTCACACATTTTCACGTCGTCCCCCACATTTCATGGAACCATCATTGGAAATCATGATTTGAAAATTATTGACTACGCAGATGTAACAATTGGCTTCTTGGGAAATGCGGCGATGAATAAAGTTATGGGTGCTACCACTGTTGATCCAGATTATTTTCGACACAAAATGAGAGTGGAGATATAATAAAGAAATGCACAGAGATATTGCAAATATTCAATAATACAATAGAAATGTATCAGAGATGCAACCATAAACACATATATACAGTAATACATGATTTATATTAATGAAATAAATGCACAGAGACTATAAAAATACAGAGTGAAAGACTCTCTAGAATGGTGGCAGCTTATCTCTGAGAAGAGATGTGACGGCTACTCACATTTGCAAGAAGATGATTACAATGAGGTTCTGAAGGCCTTTTTACAATAAAAAAGAATGCCAAAAACCCTAGACATCCAAAAAATTAACCCTAGGAGATGAAGCACCAAAATTCATGTGGGCCCCGTTTGGGTAAGTTAGTTCATAAACTTCCCAAGGTCGTAACTTTTGCATACGATCTTCGTTTTAGGCGCATGATAGCCCATTGGAAAGGTATCGTGGAGGAGATTCATTTTGGAGGCTCAATCATGCCTTTGGCTGTCATTGATAATATCTATCCCTAAAAACCTTCATTTAGGCCCTCAAAATGGCCCTAGAAGTTAAAACTACTAAAAATAGTAAATTGCCAAAATTGCTAGAAAATTGTTTTGAGCCAGTTAGAAAAGGTGGGTGGCTAGCGATATCCACCTGGATCAATACTACCTCATTAGGAAGAAATGGTATCCATTGCGTTGAGTGCCCGGGGGAGAGGGAAAAGTGTTTGTTGAATCTGCATCTTGGTGAGTTGCTTTCCTTGTTGGAGATGTCGCGTTTCTTAGTTTGTGGAAGTTTGTCACGAACCTGTTGTTGGCGGGGTTGAATCTGTTCAACCAGTTGGGCTATCTGAGATGACTCTGTGCAGAAGGAATCCTTGCATTATGTTGCAATCTTGTCGACCTACTTCTATTGGATAGAAGGTGCCTGGGTCGAGGCTGTAGTGGTTGCAGTATCCTTCTATTCCCCTTTTGAACAGATTGAGAAGAAGATGAATTTTGTAGTATGAGATACTACCTTGCAACACTTTTTAGGTGGAACAGTAGTCGGAACCACCTCTGGTATTCTATAGAAATGACCCCCCAGAGAAAAAATGACATTGCGGGGTTGAGACTCATAAATAGCATGGCGTCTCCACATATATGGCTAGCCCAAGAGAACATCACAAACATCCGATGGGGAAACATCACATAATACCTCATCCTTGAAGGGCTAGATTCCATATGCCAATCGACACTTTTGGCTGACATAGATATCTCATCCTTGGCAAAGCCACCCGATGTTATATGGTTGCAAGTGTGGTGTTGTCAACAATCCCAATTGTTTGATGACCTCTGCTGAGATGAGGTTCTTTTGCCTTTCGCTATCAACAATAAAATGCAGTGGGGTCCCCTTCACCCACATTTGTGAATGAAAAAGGTGCTCCCCCTCTTCAGGATCTATTGGTTCTTCTAGTTGAATTGTTGTGGTCACGACAATAGAAGTGGGGTCTACGTCAATGATCTTTCCTTTACCAATATTTTCAGAATCAGTTTCTACATCAGGGTTCGGCTTTTTGTCTTTGATCTCGGCCACCAATGAGTGTTTTGAGTGACATTCATCAGTGTTGTGCTAGGGGATTTTGTGGAAATCGCACCATTTTCCAGTGTCCTTCGTTGTCTTCCCCTGACCCTTCTTTTCCTCTAGCTTGGACTGGTTTTCAGGAGACTGTTTGTTAGGGCCATATTTTTCATACTTTGGTTGTTTCGGATTTGCAGACCCGAACTCCCATTTTTTCTGGTGCTTAAATTTCTTCTCGATTTTAACAGCATATCGATAGGCAACACTGAGTGATGAGATGTCTAGAAAATCCATTTCAGTTTAGATGTATCTGTGTAGAGCCCCACAGTATTTCAGAACCAAATGTACTTTGGAGTCTTTGATACCAAGCTTGGTGCACAAGGTATCGAAGGTATTGGTGAACTCTGGAACTTATTGGCCCCTCTCTTTCTGCAGTGTGGTCCATCTCATGTATTGGTCTTTATAGTTTCCAATAGAGTAATATTGTTCCTTTACCACATCCACAAAAAAATCCCAAGTGGGCTCGGCCCCATATATTCCAAACTCCTCTGTGGAAATTTTCTCCCAGTAATTTTCCCACTAATGTTTGACATGGGGGAGAGCCTTAAGGATCATGAAGATGATATTTTCTCTATAGAAAAAATTTGTGAATAGAGAAATAACCTTCTAACAGATTTAACCATTTATCTAGGGCATTCGCATCTATCTGACCTTCAAAAATAGGAATATCAAAATTGACCTGTACCTTAACAGGTGAGGTTCCTCCAAAGTGGCCTCTTGATGAAGATGCGCCTAATGCTATCAGGAGGGGTTGAAGGATGTGGGAAAAAATCTCCATCATTTCATCCCTCTGTCGTGTGAGAGCTTGCTCAAGAAACAGACTTATAGGATCGTCTGCTCTGTTGTTTTTCTTTTCTTCCACCATGGAGGGTTTCCTAGGCGTGTGAGAGAGATTGTCTTCAATATAGACAATCTCAAGACTCAACTTGCTATACTCGGACCTCGTTGGGGACATGCACTGAAAAACGACCAAGAGCAGCCTGCTCTGATACCACTGATTCAGATTATTTCCGGAACGAAATGAGAGCGGAGATATACTAAAGAAATGCACAGAGATATCACAGATATTCAATAATATAATAGAAATATATAAAAAATGCAATCATAAACACAGATATATAGTAATACACGATTTTTATTAATGAAATAAATGTACAAAGACTGTAAAAATACAGAGAGAAAGACTCGCTAGAATGGTGGCAGCTTATCTCTGAGAAGAGATGTGGTGGCTACTCGCATTCGCTAGAAGATGATTACAATGAGGCTCTGAAGGAATTTTTACAATAAATAGGAATGCCAAAAACCCTATACATCCAAAAACCTAACCCTAGGATATGAAGCGCCAAAATTCATGTGGGTCCCGTTTGGGTAAGTTAGTACATCAACTTCTCGAGGTCGTAACTTTTGCATACGATCTTCGTTTTAGGGGCATGATAGCCCGTTGGAAAGGTATTGTCGAGGATATTCATTTTTGGGGTTTAATCATTCCTTTAGCTATCATTGAGAATCTCTATCCTGAAAAAAATTCATTTAGGCCCTGAAAATGGCCCTGGAAGTTAAAACTACTAAAAATAGTAAATTGCCAGAAAATTATTTTGAGCCAGTTGGAAAAGGTGGGTGGCCACCGATATCCACATGGTTCAATCCTCCTTCCTTAGGAATCAATGGTCTCCATTGCATTGAGTGCCCGGGGGAGAGGGAAAAACATTTGCTAAATCTGCATCTTGGTGAGCTACTTTCCTTGTTGGAGACATCGCGTTGCTCAGTTTGTGGAAGTTTGTCACAAACCTATTGCTAGTGGGGTTGACTCTGTTCAACCAGTCAGGCTATCTGAGATGACTGTGTGCAAAAGGAATCTTTGTGTTTTTCTGCAATCTTGTCGACCTGCCTCTGTTGGATAGAAGGTGCTTGGGCTGAGGTTGTAGTGGTTGTAGTATCCTTTTGTTTCCCTTTTGAACAGATTGTGAAGAAGATGAATTTTATAGTATGAGATACTAACTTGCAGAACTTTTTTGGTGGAACAGTAGTCAGAAATACCTCTGGTATTCTATAGAGATGACCCCCTTAAGAAACAATGACACTGCGAGGTTGAGACTCATAAATAACATGGTGTCTCCACATATATGGTTGGCCCAAGAGAACATCACAGACATCCAGTGGGGAAACATCACATAATACCTCATCCTTGAAGGGTTGGATTTCATATGACAATCGACGCTATTGGTTGACATGGAGATATCTTTCTTGGTGAAGTCACCCGATGTTGTATGGATGCGGGTGTGGTGTTGTTAACAATCCAAGCTATTTGACGACCTCTGTTGAGATGAGGTTCTTCTAGATTTCGCTATCAACAATAAAATGCAGCGGGGTCCCCTTCACCCACATCTCTGAATGAAAAGGTGAACCCCCTCTTCAGGATATGTTGTTTCTTCTGGTTGAATTGTTGCGGTCATGACAATAACAGTGGTTTCTGTGTCAATGATATTTCCTTTACCATTATTTTCATAATCATATTCTAAATCAGGGTTCGGCTCCTTGTCTTTGATCTCGGCCACCAATGACTGTTTTGAGAGACATTCATCGGTGTTGTGCCAGGGGATTTTGTGGAAATCGCACCATTTTCTGATGTCCTTCTTTGTCTTCCTGTGACCCTTCTTTTCCTCTGGCTTGGACTAGTTTTCATGAGATTGTTTGTTAGGTTCATCTTTGTCATACTTTGGTTGTTGGAGATTTGCAGACCCGAACTCTCGTTTGTTCTGGTGCTTAAATTTCTGCTCGATTTTAACATCATATCGATAGGCAGCACCGAGTGATGAGATGTCCAGAAAATTCATTTCAGTTTGGATGTATCTGTGTAGAGCCCCACGGTATTTCAGAACCAAATGTCGTTTGGAGTCTTTGATACCCATCTTGGTGTGCAAGGTATGGAAGGTATTGGTGAACTCTGGAACTTCTTGGCCCCTCTGTTTCCACAATGTGGTCCATCTCATGTACTGGTCCTCATAGTTTCTAATAAGGTAATACTATTCCTTTACCGCATCCACAAAAAAATCCCAAGTGGGATCATCCCCATATATTCCAAACTCCTATGTGGAACTCTGCTCCCAGTAAGTTTCCCACCAATGTTTGACATGGGGGAGAGCCTTAAGGAGCACGAAGATGATATTTTCTCTGTCGCAAAAATTGTGAACAGAGAAATAACCTTCTAATATATTTAACCATTTATCTAGGGCATACACATCTATCTGACCTTCAAATATAGGAATATCAAAATTGACCTGTACCTTAAAAGGTGAGGTTCCTCCAAAGTGGTCGCTTGATGAAGATGCACCTGATGCTATCGGGACGGGTTGAAGGATGTGGGAAAAATTCTCCATCATTTCGTCCCTCTGTCGTGTGAGAGCTTTCTCAAGCAACAGACTTATAGGATCGTCTTCTCTGTCATTCTTTTCTTCCGCCATGGAGGCTTTCTTGGGAGTGCGAGAGTGATTTTCTTCAATAGAGACAAGATCAAGACCCAACTTTCTATACTCGGACCTCATTGGGGACATGCACTCAAAAACAACCAAGAGAAGCCTGCTCTGATACCACTGATCCGGATTATTTTCGACATGAAATGAGAGCGGAGATATAATAAAGAAATGCACATAGATATCACAGATATTCAATAATATAATAGAAATGTATCAGAGATGCACCATAAACACAAATATACAATAATACACGATTTCTATTAATGAAATAAATGTACAGAGACTCTAAAAATACAGAGTGAAAGACTCGCTAGAATGGTGGCAGTTTATCTATGATAAGAGATGTGGTGGCTACTCACATTCACAAGAAGATGATTACAATGAGCCTCTGAAGGCCTTTTTACAATAAAAAAGAATTCCAAAAATCCTAAACATCCAAAAACCTAACCCTAGGAGATGAAGCGCCAAAAGTCATGTGGGCCCCATTTGGGTAAGTTAGTACATCAACTTCTCAGGGTTGTAATGTTTGCATACGATCTTCGTTTTAGTCGCATGATAGCCCCTTGGAAAGGTATCTTCGAGGATATTCACTTTAGGGGCTCAATCATGCCTTCGAATATCATTGAGAAGCTCGATATTGAAAAACCTTCATTTAGGCCCTCAAAATGGCCCCGGAAATTAAAACTACTAAAAATAGTAAATTGCCAAAATTGCCAGAAAATTGTTTTGAGCTAGTTGGAAAAGGTGGGTGGCCACCAATATCCACCTGGATCGATTGTCTACAAGGATGATTACTTTCTGATGTTTGATGTAACCAATTAATTTGAGAGTCTGGGGAGTAGAGAAGCCAGTGAGGGAATTGACTGAAATCATTGGTTCAACTTCGGGTGGGTCAGAAGGTGGGGTGAATTCAGACGGTGGTGGTAGTTCCTCTTCAGGAAGAACAAAAACATCTTCTTCAAAAATATCCCCATTCACAGCCATAAAAATATTTTGTTCCTTACACTTGTTCCTGGAAAAATATTTGTCATCACAATTATAACAAAGACCCTTGAGTTAACGTTCATCCATTTCAGCCCTGGTTAATTTCTGGATCTTGAGGGGAGTTACAGAAGGGGAAAAATGGGTGGGTTTAGGGCGAGGAGGAAAGGAGGGTTTGTGGGTCTATGAGGAAACAATATGTTGGGATTCCTTGTCTCATTGAGTAGCTTCCAACCAAGTCTGGGGTGTGCCATGAGAACCTGAGCACAAATTTCATCTTTGAGGCCACTGATAAAGCATTCCCTAAAGAAAGCATCTAGCATGTCATCTATTCTGAAAGACAAGTGCTCAAATGCGACAATAAATTATTCCACTGTCCCAGTGTACTTTAACTCGGTCAAACTTCCTAAATGGTGGATGTCAGAGTCAAAGCGGTCATAAAGTTCAGCCACAAACTATGTCCAACCAAGATACACTTGGCGTGCCTTTTTTCTCCATTGCCACCATTTCCATAATTCCGGATACAGATGTAGGAAACCATAACGAAGCTTGGCTAACTCATCAATAATTCCATGCAAAGATAAATAATTTTCCATTTGGGTGACCCAACCTGCAAGATCTAATACGTCATTTTTTTTCACCTCAATTCTAGGAGGTCAGAGGTTTAAGGAAAAGTGGGTAGTATGAGGGCCTTGGTAATGCGAAGAGTCATGGTCATCCTAATAAAATGATTGTTCATAAGAGGACGGGCTCTGGGAAGGGCCTAGGAAGTGCTCTTTGAGGTCTTTAAGGTAGGAACATTGTTCCTTGAGGTATTTGATGTGGGAACATTGTTCCTTGAGGTATTTTATGTGGGAACATTCGTCCTTGAGGATATCAATAGTTGAATTGATGGAGACAATTTTGGAAGTGAGATGCTTGATGGCGTCCTTGTTTTGATGGTTGTCAGAAATCAAGGCATTGAGTTCTTGGGCTCGTGTGGTAGTCATTTGGACAAAGGAGCAGGAAAATGGTATAGGGGAAACAAAAGGGGTCTAGAGGGGGGGGTGGGACCACAGAGAAAAAAGGGTATCAAATAATAGGTACCACTGCGATCAGGGAGAAAATTGGAATCCAAAGGGATAGGAGCCAAATAAGGGTGTCAGATATGGGTTGGGTCCACCAAAAATAATTTGGATTAAAAATGATAGGTATCATTGGAATCGGGGTGAAGAGAGGAACCCAGTGGGATAGGTCCCAAATAAGTGTGTCAGTAGGACCACTATACTCATTTTTTTTTACTCTTGCAGAGTTATACTCTGGCCTGAAGAGTAATGTAGTGACAAAATGCCTAAATGCTTAACAGGAAGAAATGTGTAGTAATTTTGCAACCCAAATGCAAAAGACACAATTGCATGGCAATAGATCTTGTTTTTTCTATTTTTGTTTCCTTCCCAAGGGTTAGGGTATTAAATGGTTCTATAGACAAGGGTTTTCCTTGTGATATAGATCTCTAATATACTTGTGGGGTCTAATAGTAGTACTCGACCTAATAACTCAGGGCACCAACTAAGGAGGCTAGACCGTGCCCTTAGCCATACTACCCGACTACCTAGATACTAGAGAGTATCTTCCTGAGTGTTATTATCAGTGGCACTATAACATTCATGTGTCCAATCATCTTATCTATGGAAGGTTTCAAGAGATCTAGGTTGATCCGTATAGAGGTGGTGTTTAATGCACTACCGCTTGAAGGGGTACCAACAAGGGTTATAAGGGTGGCCAACAGATGTGTACTTAAGTACCACTTGTATTTCCTACATGTATGAATCCTTGACCACGGGTTCATGTGCGTAACAACATATCTTTGTAGCTTTAAGATGTCAGAATACGTCTCTACCCTGAAAAAAAATTAACCCAAAATTTTTTTCTGAGGAAGGTGCTCTGATACCACTTGTAGTATTCCAGATATAAAATAGTATGCATAAAGGAAATAATTATCTATAAATGGCAGATAAACAATGATATAACCATAAAAATACCACAATAATACCAAAATAATACCAGAATAACACTAGAAAGATCACTTTGATTACTGAGAGCAATGTTCACTTGCCTCTTCGAGGGGGAAACCTCCAACAGAGCAGAGCTCTATTACAATAATATCTAAGACAAGATTTCTCATACCCTCTACTTCTATTTATACTAAATCTATCTATCCAAAATAACAATCTAGAGGAAGATCCTTCTAGAAGTGGAAGCTTCTATTAGGTCTTCTTACATTTGACTTATTCTTCCTTATCGTTAGGCCTTATTAACATTGGTCTTTATTACATGGAATTATATTATTCTACCTACTTGAGGGGTTAGGGCGATTAGGTCCCTAACACTCCACCAAAGGTGAGCTCATATAAAGGATACAATGATATTCTCCATCACAAAAAAGGAAGAGATTTGGGGCTAAACAAGGGGTTCATACTTTCAAGGATAAAGGGATGCAGACTCAATATGAAGTGAAATTTCTCCAGAGTGTTTTTGCTCTCAAAGTTGAATTCTCTTTTTCAAGGTTTGGATATGGCTCAATTTATAGCCTTCAAATGGAATTGAAGGTCTGATTCAGATCATTTCCAGGATATGGAAGGTCAAGGATCATGGATCTCGTGACATGGCATGGAAACCCAACATAATTTTTAATTTTGAGCACCAAACCTGGTGTACGAGGGTTGTAGTGGAGCAGCCTATGTATATGCTTGTTGTCTAACTGATAGGGCACATATATGTGGGAAAATGTGGGTTTTTGTCTCTGGAAGGTACAAAAGGGGACTTCAAGTCTACATATGGAAATGGAAAGGCCATCCAAGCAAGTTGCACGAGGTGAGGAAAAATTTGTTGTAACACTACGGTCCATATATCTCATTAACATGGATACTTTCCATGGAAATACTTTCCATGTTATCTACAAACACTATTATACTAAGTTCAATATTTTCTTACTTGCTTAATTGTTGTAGAATTCCAATCTCATATTGAAGAAAATACCAATCAAATAACACAACTTATGTTTCCACCTTTGTTATATCACACAATAGCATACTTTACTATATGAAAATGCAAACCCAACAATTAATTAATTATATGGAGCTTCCCATTCCCAACACATCCAAGTAATGAGTAGATGAAAAACACTTCAAACTTTCCACTACTTAGAATATCTTGTTCTCAAACACAACTCCATATCCAATTCACCATTTGTAATTTTAATTCAATGATTATCATAGAATGTTGTAGATGTAAATTAAAACTTAATGGCTATTGGGGACGGGATATCTGTGCATATAATTGGTAACTCCAACCACTCCAACAACCAAATTAATAATGTAGAAATTTATTAATAGAATGTGGAGTGGGTTGTGATTAAATAGGTGAATAGATGGGTTGTTTTTCCACTTTCATAGGCCACAATGGATTTGCAACAATATTCTAGTACCACAGTAACATAATTATTAAACCAAGTGAAATATGCCCCAATGTACCATAGAATATGGATTACATGACAATAAGTTATCCCAATGATCTAGTAAACATAAATTAACACTAGAAATGAGAGACAACAATTCAACAATTGTTATCACCAATTACCAATCAACATTTTAATTGCTCAAGAAATTAAAACACGTCACCAACTGCCAATCAGGACCCGAGCATGAACAAGCATTCATAGGATAAGAAAATCAAATAAATACACAACAAATTAAACACCATAAGAAAAAAAAAATCATTGTGGAAACCCAAATGAGAAAACCACCAATGGGATAGCTATGCTTAGTCTATTATTATCATATTTTCTAGAGAATTACAAAGTATCATCGGTCTTTAGGCCATTTTTATTCTAATTTTGTAGGACATTTCAAATTCTAGATTATATATTTGTACGAGCATTTTCGTTGAAGGAAGATGTTCTAGCATGAACCTCGACAACAATTTTTTTCAATTCTGCATATTAATCATTCTGATTTACATTATTTTGAAAACAAAATGAAGGAAGAGATATAACAATGAAATACACATAAATATTGCAAGAAACACAAAGATACAATCATACACAATTTCTATTAATGGATGAAATGTATAGAAATTGTAAATATACAGAGTGAATGAACTTGCTAGAATGGTGACATCTTATCTCTAAGAAGAGATGTGATAGATACACTCATTCACAAGAAGATGATGTTTACAATGCAAATCTGACATCTGACAGATCTACATTGTAAACATGTCAACAAATCCATTCTACCATCGACAAATATAAAAATTAGTTCAAGGAGTTCCTTCAGGAACTCATGAAGAAGGTCCCTTCTATGGAATTAGTCACACCATAAGCAAGGCCATTGGTTTGAGGATGAGCCAAGTAATAGTGTTGGGGGCCTGTTGAAACTCAAATTTTTGGAGTGAATATCATGTGAGTGTGCACAAGATAGTTGTGCATGCTCTACAATTTTGTGTGCACACCAGTAGCTATGTGATGGGTGAAATAAGGCATGCACACCAGTCTGAGTTCCAAAATACATGCCAGGAATCAAGAGGATATCACATGCACACCAGAATCAAGAATAATATCTTTGGGAATATTCTTGAATGATTAACTCATAAATCATGAGAGATCATTAAGCAATTAAGGGATGAGATGGAAAGTTAGTTAATACTACCACGACTCCAAAGAGGCTATGTGGGTTGCATGTGGTTGGAAGAAGCATGTGGGATTGGTAGCCATAAGAGTGACTAGAGTAGAGGTGAAAGTGACAAAGAACCAGAGCAGAGAAGAAAAGAAAAAGGAGCAACGAAGACAGAGAGGAGAGTTCTCTTGATCTAGAATTCATAGAATTTGAGGTATGCAGATGAGAAGAGAAGATAAATTATTTTGGTTAGTTTTTGCATGAGTCTTGTGGTGATTTTGGTTTTGTATGTGAATGGAACAACTTGTTTAAGAAGTCTGTAATAGATTCAACTTAGTAGTACATGAAAATTTTGAGAGAAATCACATGGCGCCTTGTTATGCACTGTTGATAGTATGTATGAGAGTGTAGGGCACTATTTCTGATGAGTTATGAGTCTCCTGGTCCATGTATGCCATTGTTTGAATGGAAATAATACAAGTTGTTGTCATTCCTATCAATTAATTTGTTGAGTATAAGTTCAATGGATGAATATTGTAATGTTACAGTTTGTTAATCTCTTACTACATTTTACTATAATGTATGAGAGTCAACCCAAGTGGCTTCCCTATGTATCTTAACCCTTCATCACTGACACAAGACCAGATGGTATTTTTTATTCTCATGGTGTCTCGAGTGAGACCTTATTTATTCTTTGACTGAGGATTCATATTCCAATACCTTGGGTTTTTTTGTGCAACTATGGAATAACCATAGGTCATCAACCCTCCAATGTTAAGAAGGATGCACACAAGAAACCCAACATGTATTTCTCCACTTTAGCTTTTGCATTCAAATTATTTTTAAACACCCATTTGTTGCCAATGAGCTTTCTTCCTGTCGAAAACTCCACTAGATCCCAAGCCTCATTCTTGTCCAAGGATTCCATTTCTTCAACCATGGCCTTTTTCCATAGTTTTCCATCCTCTAAATCCACTACATCCGTAACAGTTTTAGGATCATCATCAGTGATAATAAAAGAAAAAATTGAATATAAATCAGGTGGAGTATACCTTTCCAGTTTCCTTCTTTCTCGAACCGATCTCCTCGATACTGAAGTATCGTGATCTTATTATTCCTATTAATGTTCTTATGTAGAGTCTGATTCATTATCCTTCAACTCAAAAACTATTTTCTATGGTTCTTCCCCCCTTCGAAGGAATTCATGTTTGACAACATCTTTGATTTCTCTAAATACCTCATCTTGGCTATACAATGCATTCTTAGTTTCTGGTTTCAAAAGCTTATAACCTTTCAAACCATGTTTATACCCAATAAAGAAACACTTTTCATCATTTTTATCCATCTTACTCCTATTTTCCTTTGGAACATGAACATAGGAATCATAGTCAAATACCATAAGATGTGTAAGAGAGGGTTTCTTACTAGTCCATACCTCGTGTGGATTCTTTTCATCCAACAATGATGAGGGTTATCGATTGACTAGGTAACATGTGGCACCCACTTCCTCTACCTATAATTCTTTTCCTAACTTGGCACCACTAAGCATGATCCTTTATTTTTCTATCGATGCCATGTTCATCCTTTCTGCAACTCCATTCTATTGGATTGTGTTTGGAGTACTCTTCTTCCTTGCTATAATTCTATTTTTACAAAATTATTTGAATTCATTTACACATAATTATCCATCGTTATTCATCCTCGTCACCTTAATTCTCTTCTCTGTCTGATTCTCCAAAATATTCTTAAACTATTTCAATTTTCCAAAGACTTTAGATTTATTCTAAGAAAATAAATCCATGTATTCCTCAAGAAGTCATCTATAAATGAGACATAGTACATAGATTTTCTCAATGATAGAACCAACAATGTCCAAACACATCACTATGCACCAACTGTAAAATTTCCTCTTTCGTCATTGCCCCAAAGGGGAATCTTACCTATTTATTCTTCCCATATGCACAATATTCACAGGAATCAAAATCCAAAGAGTAGTTATACATAGCTTCAGCCATACCTTTACCATGTAGTACTCGAAGGCCCTTCTCTCCTATATGTCTTAGTCTTTGATGCCACATCATAGTCTTTTCTCCAGATATTGTAGGAGTTTTTTCTTCTTCAAATCCAATATCAAGAGCAAAGAAACTATTGCATCCGTCACAAATAGTGCTTCCTAGAATCTTATACAATATTCCAATCTGAGCTCCCTTCGGCAACACCATTGCCCCTCAAACCTTCCTACAAGTTTCTTTATCAAACATTGTTTTTACCCCTGTACAATCCATTTTTCTTAAATAAATCAAACTTTTGGCCAACCTTGGGATGTGAAGAACACCAGGGAGTGTTCTAATCCTTCCATCCATGAGCTTCAACTTGAATTTTCTTCGTCCTATTATTTTTCCTGTTGAGACATCACCTAGGAAAACATCACCTCCATCATATCTTTCATATTCACAAAACCACTCCCTGTGAGGAGTCATATGAAAGGATGCACATAAGTCGACTAGTTGATGGCCACCATTATCATATATTTTTCATTGTCATATCTATCCCATTTTGACTCTTTTTTCCATCCCTTTTTCCTCAACATTGTTCATTTTTACCATATTCCCTCGTAGTTATCAAGATAAGTGCCATTGCAAGATTATAAGATGTTTAGTTGTTAATTTCATTAATTTCCCTTATTTTTTATGAATTAAAAAGAATTATACATATCCTTGCCAATGATGGTTTATGCAGTTAAAATCCCATAGAAGGAATCTTTAGAAATCATGTAGCACAAATCTGCTACCAGAATTCTTGTTGCGGGATGTTTCTAGAATTCGTTTTTCCGTGGCATTTCCAGACACATGAAGATGAATTTGGAAAATCGAAGACATGGGTATTGTGCAGGACATGATAATTTGATTAACTCAAGATAATATTTCTCATAAAATATATGAACAATGAAATATGGGTGGATCTTCAACATGTATTTTCCTAGAAATCCTATAACGCCCTAAATTCTTATAGTGCATGAATGTTTTGGATGGTTGCACCTCTTGTGGACAAATTTGGGAATATGGGTTTTGTCATGGATCATGTTGTTGTGCTTCTATGTTATTCAAATAGATCCAATAGCGATTAGTTAACCCGAATTTCCTTAATCAATTTTTTGTTTATTTTAGATCCATGCATTTGGGATTTGGTCTCATTTTGTTCTAACCACTTCCCTTCTATGAGTTGTAAGATGTTGGTTATGGAGCCTGATTATATTCCTCATTCAGAGGTATTTTTTTCCAGTCATTTTTATACCCCATGAAGACTTTACACCCTGAAAGAATGTACACTCCTCCACATAGGGGAGTGCAGAGGAGGGTTACCCCTTTTGCGGGATCCGAGGGTAAGAGGACCCTCGGAGGGGGTTCGAGGGCAAAGCTCTCGAAGGAAACATTTCCTTGTAAATGTATATTGTAATTTCATTGTAAATTAGGATCGTTCATTATAAGGTCGTAGATCTGATGGTAGAAGTTATGTTAGGGTTTTTTTCCCTAGAAGGAAACCCTCTTTTATGAGGGAAATGTATTGCGGCTATGTATTATTACGAATATTTTGTTATGAGATAGGAGATGTTAGGACCCTACAATGTACCTTTTTGCTCACACTTTTTTCCACCATTACATCCTTTTTCCACTCACATTTAAACTCATATTATCACCTTACCCTATCTCTCCAAAGGTATATAATGTCTCTTCTCTTTGCTATATGTTTAATCTGTTTTGCATATAATTTTACATTACTCTCGTACTTAACCGTTGATCAGAAATATATAAGTGCTGAAACGGTTTGAACTGCAGATTAGCATTGAGGCATGTTGTTGAAACAGTCAAAGCACGCAAACCCTGTGGTTGAAACAATCTATGGTCTACGATGTTGAAACAACAACTCACATAGAAGAAGTTGTTACACTCTCCATGGTCTACGATGCTGAAACAACAACTCACACAAGAAGAAACTGCTACACTCTTCGTGGTCTACGATGATGAAACAACAACTCACACAAGAAGAAGCTGCTACACTCTCTGTGGTATACGATGCTGAAACAACAAATCACACAAAAGTTGTTGCCGAAACAGCAACATAAAGCTATTACATTGACCACAACAGTCGCACCTTGAGACAGAATTAACCATCACTGCTGCGTGAGACCACGTTGCTGAAACAGTCAAAACGCAAATCCCTTTGCTGAAACAACCCACGATTTGCGATGCTGAAACAACATACAACAACAGTAGCAAGAAGATAAATAAGGAAGCTGTTACTCCAGCCACAATAGCAACACCTCACTCAACACCTTTTTAACTATTGTAATAGCATTCTGTTACGGAAGACCAGGATATCCTATTCCTGTATAGAGATTTGATCTGACTAAGAATAGGATTCAGATGTGCACATGTAATTTGATGATCAAATTGTATAGAGGGGATTCTCCTCTTTAAATAAGAGGAAATCATCATTAGAGAGGAGCTTCTTTTTGGCTAAGAAAGGATTTACAGAGAGGGACGTGTTTTACTTCAGACATTGTAACATGACATAGTTGACAGATGAATAAAAGATTGTTCTGAGCATTTCTTTCTAGTTCCTCTCGTTTCAGGGGAATCTTGTGAGAAGGGAGGGCCCACCTTCTTCACAAGATTCACCCATTAGCTCTGTAGTGTGTTAGTGTTACTTCTGTCCATGCTTTGATTAAATCATGTTTTGTTGAAACACTACTTTACTAAACTCTGTCTTGTTGAAACTTTTCTTTACTGGTTGTTACATTGTTTTCATATAATTCATGCTTGGGTAATTGTTAATCATTCTAGTTAGCAATCCTGTTTGGTGAATTCATGAACGTGTGATGATCGGAAACAAGTGCTGAAGATTCTTGCTTGGGGAATAGGGTCATGTTCTCTGTTAAGAGATAGTTAGCCTTCAGTGTGTGTCAATCATTTCAGTTAGCAATGAGTTCATGAAAGTGTGATGATCAGAAACAGGTGCTGAAGATTCCTGCTTGGGGAACAGGGTCATGTTCTCTGTTATAGAATAGTTTGTCTTTCCTTTTGCAGCATCTTGTTTTTATTTTCTTAAATGTAATCCAAGATTCTTTGGATAATTATTTCTTTAAACTTTGAACTCTGCAATAGGTAGGTTTCTTTCCTGTAATTCAAAGTAAAACTTTAGTTTGTTCAAGGCAAAGTGTGATTAATGTATTTTTACTACAACTCTAGATTGCTTTTGAGATTGAGCATATAAAGTGAGTGATTACCTTTGAAATAAATAGACTTACCTCGGTTGACAATTTATGTAGCACTTGATTGTTTAGTTAAATAAGCAATTATAGTGACCAACATTTTGGCGTAGTTGCCGGGGAAGGTAATTATAGATTTCAAAAGAACTTATGATTTTTCAGATACAAAGATTGCATGAGAGGATGCGGAGACCCCAAAGACACTGACCGTACAGGTGGTAGGGGCAGAGGAAGGGGAGGAAGAAATACTTATATTGATGAGATTATATCAAAATCTGAATCTGTTGCGCCTCAATGACCAAACTCTCATAAACCAAAGTCCAAACCTTCCTTTCAAGCAAACTTTGAAATAGGGAAAGAGGTTTGGAGTCCTGAGACAGTCGAGAAACTAGCAGGAAACATTGAGGATAGAGAAAGTGCAGCAGGGGAGAAAACAAAAGAAAACATGGCTGAGTATAATGAAGAATTGCATCATGAAGAACAGGCAGGTCCTGAAAGAGAGGTAAATGATGAAAACTCTTTTTCCACATTAGGATTTCCTATTGGTGATATTCCTAGAGGGGTATCTCCCATGAAGAAAATTCCACTCTCAGCACTACCTAACTTTCATGGTTTGTCTTCAGAGGATCCTGATGAATTCCTTTTTGAGTTTGACATATTATGCAAAAGTTATGATTACATTTCCAATGCTCAAAAATTAAAGCTATTTCCAGCAACATTGAAAGGAAATGCACTAAGATGGTTCATGAGTCTTAGAGGCCATGTAATCACAACATGGGATCAAATGAAACAGAAATTCCTGCATAAATACCAGGACTATTGCCGAACAAGAGAAAAAAGGGAAGAACTATTTAAGATGATACAGAAAGAGGATGAAAATCTGGAGGATTTTGTAGAAAGGCTACAGTATAATCTACAAAGATCCAGTCACCACGATGTAAGTAAGGATATTCTTAAAACAATATTATTAAAAGGAGTAAGCGATGACTGTCTAGATATGTTGAATATGCTTGGAAAAGGGGACATATATAAAGAATCATATGATGAAATTGTTAACCTATGTAAAAAATGTTCAAGAGGAGCTTCAAGGAATATATCAAATAGCAGGGATACCACATTCTCAAGAGTTCAAAAATCAGCCAGTGGAGGAGCAACAAGAGCCGAAATAGGTAATTTACTTGAAGGTTTTAAAACTGAAATGTTAATCTCTTTTGCCTCACAAATTGATACCTTGCAGATTCAAAAGAAACAAGCCGAAGCAGAAGCATCTTTGTCCATCTTTTGTTCTAAATGCAGAGACAAGCACCCATGAAGGGAATGCCCATTGGACAAAATTCCAATCTGCACCATATGTGATAAAGATCATGAAACTCAACAATGTCCTTCTTTACCAGGGATCAAGGCTGCATTACAACCAACTTATGAAGAAGTTGAAGTTATCTATCTGTTGACACAGAGAAGGCAATGGAAACTGTGGGGACAAGGTATGAATCCTAACATGCCATTTACATCTTCTAATCGTTGGAATAACTATCCTTCTTTTAATCAAATGAATTACCCTCC
This sequence comes from Picea glauca, assembly GCA_000966675.3. Classification (NCBI taxonomy): domain Eukaryota; kingdom Viridiplantae; phylum Streptophyta; class Pinopsida; order Pinales; family Pinaceae; genus Picea; species Picea glauca. Next base: position 375,484 of record JZKD02S1957848.1, read on the forward strand.
CTATAAGAAAATGCAATACCTAAATCAAATGAATTACCCACCCATGCAAAAAACTAACCCACCCTTTGTTGATCCGTCAATGTGGACTCCTTGGCCTCCACAACAACAACAACCGTATCAGAACAAATGGAATCCAAATTGGAGAGGACAACAACCCCCCTTCCAAAATCAATTACCTCAATCACAATTTCTGCAACCACTCTCCTTACCATCAGGTACCCCACCAAACAATCAAATAATGAGGCCCCAACTAGTTGTACAACCTAACCCTAACCCCAATAATAAAGTTGTGCAGTGTATTGATATTCATAACCAGCCTACATTTTCTCTTCTCCCTACACAATGCAATGATATTCATTTACGATTTGGGAGAATAGTAGAACCTATCATAGTTGACGTTACCTCTTCTGATAAAGAGGAAACAAAAGAGCATGATGTACCTGAAGAGGTACAATCATCCTCTAACACTGCTGCTGAAACAACAAAACCACCATTTCCTGAGAGTTTAGATTTGACTAAAACGCCTGAGCCACCGGCTTTCAATCTTCTAGGGGAATTACAAAATCTTTAAGTCAAAATCCCTCTATTACAAGCACTCTGAGATGTACCAATTTATGCCAGGACTATGCGAGACATTTGTGTTAAGAAACCTGATAGGAAAATTAAGGATCCCCTCACAGTCCATGTTATGGGTGACTTGTTTGCACTAATGTCAGGTAAAGTTCCCTCGGTTAAATATGGTGATCTCAGCCACCCTACCGTCTCAGTACAAATTGGAAAAACGATAATCCTTCGAGTCTTGGTAGACTTAGGTACCGCTATCAATATTATGACTCTGGAAACCTCACAACTGTTACAATTGCATAATGAAATCAGAGACACCCCAACTATCCTAGAATTAGTTGATCGTTCTACAATCAAACCAGAGGGATTCATTGAAGACCTAATTATCTCAGTGGAATCCTGGAATTATCCAGCTGACTTTGTGGTATTACAACCTAAAACAAAGTTGGGGGGGCACCCTCTAATTTTGGGCAGGGCTTGGCTAGCCACAGTAGATGCTTTTATCAGCTATAGATCAAGTTCAATGACAATTTCCAATAGTTACGAGACTAAACAGCTTACCCTCTACCCTAATGCTACACCCTTGATTAATATTGATAATTCGGTATGGGTAGACTTTGATTATCAACTTACTCAACCCATCTTGACTATCGGACAAGACTTAAGCCTTAAATATGCCACTGAGGATGAAGTAATTAATAATTTTATTTGTGAACCCTCCTCTGTGACTCCAGAAACTCATAACCAACTAGTTGCACTATTGGAGTCAGCTAATCAGGAAAACCTTAACTCTGAAAACCCACCTCAAACATCTGCCACCATCTCTTCTAAAATCATACCAGTAGAAATTGAACCTGGCAAAACACTGAACATAAACCCTAACCTGACAGATGTTGAAACACAACAATTAATGAAGTTACTTCTTGAACATAAAGAAGCATTCACATGGGACTATACAAATATGAAAGGAATCTCTCCCGAATTATGTACTCGTCGTATATATATCAAGGAAGATTGTCGACCGATCTGCCAATCTCAACGACGAATGAACCCTAATTTAAGAGAAATCCTTAAAGAAGAACTTCAAAAATTGCACAACGCAGGGTTTATATATCCTATATCAGACAGTGAATGGGTTTCCCCGTTGGTAATAGTTCCTAAGAAAAACAGGAAATGGAGAGTCTGTGTGGACTATAGATCCTTAAATAAAGCTACTCAAAAAGATCACTTTTCATTACCGTTCATTGATCAGGTGTTAGACAATTTGTCAGGGAAGAAATTTTTCTCCTTTTCAGATGGTTTCAGTGGGTATAATCAGATCAAAATTGCACCCCAGGACCAAGATAAACCACTTTTACTAGCCCTTGGGGAACTTTTGCTTATAGAGTTCTCCCATTTGGACTATGTAATGCACCAACAACCTTTCAAAGAGCAGTTATAGGAATATTTTATGATATGCTTAATGACTCTATGGAAATTTTTATGGATGATTTTACCCCTTATGGTGTTTCTTTTCAGGAAGCACTACAAAACCTTGAGAAAGTACTTAAATGATGTATACAAGCCCACCTGTCCTTAAGTATAGAAAAATGTCATATGATGATGAGTGAAGGAATAGTACTTGGACATTTTATCTCATCTCAAGGAATTCAGGTGGATCCATCCAAGATACAAGTCATTAAAGATCTTCCTGCTCCCAAAACCCAAACAGAGGTAAGAAGTTTTCTAGGACATGCTAGATACTACAGAAGAGTTATCAAAAAAAATTCCAAAATAGCTTCTCCCATGTTTGTGTTACTGATGAAAAATGTCGAATTCAAATGGACTAATTCTTTCCAGGAAGCATTTAATACACTTAAACATCAGTTATCTACAGCCCCTATTCTAAGAGGACCTGATTGGACACTTCCATTTCATATATTCTCTGATGCTTTAGATACTGCAATAGGAGTTGTATTGGGACAAGAACAAAATCATCTTCCTTATGTTATTTATTTCATTAGCAAGAATATGACTCCTGTTGAACTTAACTATACAGTTACCGAAAAGGAATTTTTAGCAGTTATCTATGCTATTAATAAATTTCGACATTACATCACTGGCTACTCTACTCTTGTCCATACTGATCACTCAACTATCAAGTATCTAATGAACAAACCTATCAAAAATGCTCGAGTTACCAGATGGTTACTATTATTGCAAGAATTTGATATTACAATTGTAGATAGACCAGGAAAAGAAAATGTAGTTGTTGATTTCCTTCTCGGTTAACACCTGATGATGATACCCCAATAGATGATTCCTTTCCTGATGAATATCTATTTGCAGTATCTTCTCACTCACCTTGGTATGCAGACATCTCTAACTACTTGGTTGCAGGGAAGTTACCACCACACCTATTCCACCGGGAGAAAAGAAGAATCATTCAACAAAGTGCTCAGTATAGCTGGATAAGTGGGTGTTTTTTCCACACAGGACTTGATCAAGAAATCCGAAGGTGCGTTAGAGAAGATGAGGTTTATGATCTACTAAAATCTTGTCATGATGGCCCTTGTGGAGGGCATTTCGCTGATAAGAGAACAACACATAAAATTCTCAGGATGGGGTATTATTGGCCCTCACTTTTTAAAGATGCAAAGAAATATGTCCAGGCCTATGATAGCTGTCAAAGAATGGGCCAACCTAATCATAGGGATGAAATTCCATTAAACCCCCAGATAGTACTTGAACCATTCGAAATATGGGCCTTATACTTTGTAGGACCCATTAACCCCCCATTCAATCAAAAAATTTACATAGTGATCTGCACAGATTATATGACCAAATGGGTGGAAGCTAAAGCACTCCATAGAGCGACTGAAGAAGTAGTTATAGATTTCCTATTTGAAAACATCTTCATTAGATTTGGAGTGCCAAGAGAATTAGTTACAGATGGAGGACCTCCTTTCACTTCTCATGGTTTTAAAGCCACCCTTCAGAAATATCATATTCAGCATAGAATGACTACACCATACCATCCCCAAGCCAATGGAAAGATGGAAAGCACAAATAAAGTAATAGAATCCATTCTTACAAAAACAGTGAAGGAAAATAGAAAGGACTAGTCTCGCAGGCTCCCCGAAGCAATATGGGCCTACAGAACTACCTGGAGAAATACTACAGGATTCTCTCCCTATGAATTAGTTTATGGAAAAAGTGTCGTCTTTCCTGTGGAATTTGAAATCAAAACATTAAGGACTTCTTTAGCTGTCAACCTTGATTTGAACGATGCACAGACATCCAGGTTGCACCAGCTTAATGAATTGGATGAAAAAAGACTAGATTCCATTTATCAGACAACTATGATTCAACAACAAAGGTCAAAATGGCATGACAAAACTATCAAGCATAAGTAATTCCAAAAAGGTAATTGGACCCTACTATATGATTCTTGGTTTAAATAATTTCAAGGGAAACTACATACAAGCTGGATTGGACCTTACGAAGTGGATACTGTTTTCCCCAATGGAACAATAAGGCTCCTCACAATCGATGACTCTAAAACATTGTTACTTGTAAATGGTCATCGGCTCCGTCTGTACCAACTCCCTATTTCCAAAGAAGATTTTAAGGCCACATGTGTGGCAGACTCTCATTACCTCTTTTTAGAGGGGCCTCCTACCCCTCATTGCAATTAATTCTTTTTAATTTAATTTCTTTAGTATTAGATTAGATTTCATTTACTAATAATCCCTGTCAGGAAATAACATGTTACAATTGATTTTTGCAGATTCTCGATCAAAGCAAAGGCCTACTAAGAAAGGGAGATCTTACTTCAAAAAGATCCAAGATTCCCCATTGCTGAAACACCACTGTTCAACAACTTTTTGCCTTTTCCCCATTGCTGAAACACCATTGTTCAGCAAATTTCCACATTTTCCCCATGGCTGAAACACCACTATTCAACAATTGTCCACATTTTCCCCATTGCCAAAACAACACCGTTCAACATTTTTTCCGCCCTTCTTTATATGTCTGAAACACTACTCCTTCAGCAGTATTCTGCAACATCACCCTTCCAACAAACATTTCTCTATTCTTTTCCTATTGCTGAAACACCAACTTTTCAACATTCTCTGTCAATAAGCTTTTGCACTCTCATACTACATTTTGTCCTTCCAGTAAATAAATCCTTGATACAATTCCTCTAACAAATCAAAAGTCTCTGCCATGGCTACTGCAAAACTATTATGGACAGGTACTATGTTTTGTTTGAAGTGCGAATCAAAAGGTAAAGATGAGGTATGTAAACTTTATATGTAAATACAATTGAACTACAGTTAATGAGAAGATTCCAACTCATTACTACCATTCATGTAAAATCATTATTTCAGCCGTACTTGAGGGGGGGCGAATATCGAAATCTTATACCATCATTTCACACGAATCAACCACCATCACTCTTTTTCTTCACCATCCTTTCGTTGTTTCACTACCATTTGCATGCATTCACCCGAAAAACTCACTCTGCACAAAAGCGGTTACTCGACTCTTTGTCGGTGCATTTTACTAAGCGGTTAGCTATGGGAGGCCCTGTTATACGGCACGAACCTGCCACAACAGCCCTGTTAGAACTGTATCTAGAAGTCTATCAAATTTTTCTGCAGGCAGGATGGCTAGATTATTTTCAGAAGCTCCAGGGATTTGATCAACAACAGGTTCTTCAATTCGCTCAAAATCTTCAGGAAGATCATTCCATTGTTCAAGGGGTTCAGATTCTAGTTACAGAGGAGGATATAGCACAAGTTTCGAGTCTCCATACCAATGGCATTCATTGGTTTAGCCGCAAACATATCATTCTTAATGCCCAGTAGGATTTCCTCTTGCCAGGGGAACAAATTGAACCTAAAGGTTGGGGTGTCTGACTTAGCTTGTTGCCGCCTCCATGGCCGAAATTTGAAAAGTTTTTCAAGCACTACCTTACCTGTGAAGGTCGATACCAAGTAGTCTACCAGTACGATTTTGTCCTGTTGTCTCATTTACGACATGCTAGATTGGTAAACATTCCTTATTATCTGCTCGAATGTCTTAAAAATATGTCGCACTATTGTAACAAGGATAAAAATCATGCCCTTTCCCTCATCCATCATCGTCTCGCTCAACTTCTTATACAAAAGGGTTTTTCCCAACAAAACCCTCCACTAAACAACCCACCCATAGACCCCCAAGAACCTGTTGAAATTCCTGAAAATCTTCAGAAACAGCAACCACAAAACCATCCAGACCCTCCAGAAGTACCTAACAGTCCACCTGCAGACCCAATCAATCCAATTAACCCCCCTACCATACCAATCCCACCCCACATTTTACCAGAATCATCCACTCACGTCGTTCATATCCTTAGTGATGATTCTAAACTAGACAATTCTCCCTGTCCCATCATTGAGGAAAATCCCCCATGCAAACGAAAGCAAATTCCTTTCTTTCCACCCTTTTTACAAAGAAAATGAACAAGGGCCTCAACAAGAGTAGCCACTACTGCCACTGCCCTAAACCCCCAACCCATTCAGTTAAAACCCCGTACACCTTCAACATCCCAAATTCTGGAATCTTTACCTATTCCACCCACAGGCACTGAAAGACAAGAACCAGAGGCCCAGTTTGTTGCAACATCATCCTTTTCAAATCAAGTAGCTGAAAAAAAAGAACCAGCTACTCATCAAGTAGCTAAAACATAAGAACCAACTACTCATCAAGTAGCTGAAACACAAGAACCAACTACTCATTCAGTCGCTGAAACACAAGAACCATCTATAGATGTCACACAAGAACCAGCTACAGCTGAAACACAAGAACCAGTTGTTGATTTTGTTACCAAGACACAGGAATCAGATGCCCAGGGTGTTGCAACATTACTTTCTTTACATCAAGAAGTTGAAACACAAGAATCAGCTACTGATCCTATAGCTACTCCAAAAGAACCAGCTAGTGCGGCTGTGACTGCTACACAAGAACCAGCCACCCCTCAACCAGAATCAACAATGGACTCTGTCTTACAAGAAAATGAGTTCCTGAGGTTTGAACTGGAAGCCTACAAGCAAGATCTAGCCATGGCAAAGGAAGCCTATGAGAAGGAACTTAAATTGTACACCCTAGCTCGCATAGCGACCATGACAGAGGAAAATACAACAGAGAATCCGTGTAGAGCGTATATGTGCAGTCAATGTGGGGAAATCTACTATCAAGCAGGATACAAAGTAATTCAAATTCTAATGCTAGGAGCTTCCCCTGCACCTACGACTTTTGCAGTCAAAGAAGAATTCCCTACTATTACACAAGAACCAGCAGGACCTTCCAAAATTAAAACTGAACCCTGGCCTACAACAATTGTCAAATATGAAGGCCCTGTTTTTGTTAATAAAGCTGTACAAACATTGCCTATTGATAAATATTCCCCTCCTAGCCAGATCAATACCCACACCTTTGTGGAACAAGCCACTCAGACCCTACCTCAGCCTACCACTTGCAACGCTGAAACACAAACTCAACCATGGGATGAGCAGGCAATAATTGACAAATGGAAAAATGAGTCTGTTGTTACACAGGGAAAAAGCCTGTAGGAACACAGACTAATCTGGCTAAACCATATCTATTCAAACTGGGAAGCTTTGGAGCAAACACACCAGGAATCTCGTGCCTATAAGAAACAGAATAAAGAGCTAAAAGGCAGATTGCTCCTGATATTTGATTTGGCACAAAAGTTGTTGGCTGGAAGGAAACCATCCTGCAATTACTCTTTGTTCCTCATGGAACGACTTACATTGTTTCAGATTAAATCAATCAAAGAAGGTAGACCCCATGCAGTGTTAAATCCAACAGATTTTGTTAAGACTTTTGCAGAAGCCTTTGCTATGGATCGACACCTCCTCTGTGAGGTATATTTTCATAATGAGGCCATCCCTGAGAACCGACAGCTTAACCTCAAACCTCTTATCGGCGACATCCAGATTCGGGCACTCACCTCCTTCCTTAATAATCAGATTATATGGCAGGATGACTTCCTAGCTACCAATCATAATGAGGATAATCACCTTCACTGGATACGGCCAGAACCACAAAATGATGCCACCTTTGTTACAAAGTATTATCAGTTTTTGAAGAAACCAGGGATGACTCAACACATTCAACAACTACATACAACAATGCTTCAGGATTGTCAACAGTTCATTAAATCCACAGATATTGTTGCCCTACAAGAAAATAACATGTTTTGGCAACAATCTACTGAGAAAAGACAGAAACACAATCCCTTTAGCCCCACTAATCTTGAGACAACAATCTCTAGGGTACCTAGCTACATCAAGTGTGTTCAGCAATGTGCTGAAAGTTGGATAGGTTATCAGTTTCATTTTCCTATCCTGTGGATGCCAACAGAGAAATATCAAGTTCATTATAAGTTGCTCAAGAAGGCTGAAACAACAGCTTGGCAAAGGCTACAATGCGTTCAAGGATTCAGACCTCCAACAGACAACACTTTCCACAGCTACTTCTTAAGTAACTTGCATGCTCAGAGTCGGTATCCAGATTCTGATTTAGATTGAAGTTGCCTGAGGACATGCAATATTTTAAGTTGCGGGGGGATGTTAGGACCCTACAATGTACCTTTTTGCTCACACTTTTTGCCACCATTACATCCTTTTTCCACTCACATTTAAACTTATATTATCACCTTACCCTATCTCTCCAAAGGTATATAACATCTCTTCTCTTTACTATATGTTTAATCTGTTTTGCATATAATTTTACATTACTCTCGTACTTAACCGTTGATCAAAAATATATAAGTGTTGAAACAGTTCGAACTGCAGATTAGCATTGAGGCTTGTTGTTGAAACAGTCAAAGCACACAAACCTTGTGGCTGAAACAGTCTGTGGTCTACGATGTTGAAACAACAACTCACACAGAAGAAGATGTTACACTCTCCGTGGTCTACGATGCTGAAACAACAACTCACACAAGAAGAAGCTGCTACACTCTCCGTGGTCTATGATGTTGAAACAACAACTCACACAAGAAGAAGCTGCTACACTCTCTATGGTCTATGATGTTGAAACATCAACTCACACAAAAGTTGTTGCCGAAAAAGAAACACAAAGTTGTTACACTGACCACAACAACCGCACCTTGAGCCAGAATTAACCATCATTGTTGCATGAGACCACGTTGTTGAAACAGTCAGAACGCAAATCTCGTTGTTGAAACAACCCGCGATTTGCGATGCTGAAATAGAATACAACAGCAGTAGCAAGAAGATAAATAAGGAAGCTGTTACTCCAGCCGCAACAACAACACCTCACTCAGCACCTTTTTAACTATTGTAATAGCATTCTGTTATGGAAGACTAGGATATCCTATTCCTATATAGAGATTTGATCTGACTAATAATAGGATTCAGATGTGCACATGTAATTTGATGATCAAACTGTATCGAGGGGATTCTCCTCTTTAAATAAGAGGAAATCATCATTAGAGAGGAGCTTCTTTTTGGCTAAGAAAGGATTTACAGAGAGGGACGTTTTTTACTTCAGACATTGTAACATAACATAGTTGACAGATGAATAAAAGATTGTTCTGAGCATTTCTTTCTAGTTCCTCTCATTTCAGGGGAATCTTGTGAGAAGGGAGGGCCCACCTTCTTCACAAGATTCACCCATTAGCTCTGTAGTGTGTTAGTGTTACTTATGTTCATGCCTTGATTAAATCATGTTTTGATGAAACACTACTTTACTGAACTCTGTCTTGCTGAAACTCTGCTTTACTGGTTGTTATATTTTTTTCATATAATTCATGCTTGGGTAACTGTTAGTCATTCTAGTTAGCAATCATGTTTGGTGAATTCATGAAAGTGTGATGATCAGAAACAAATGTTGAATATTCCTGCTTGGGGAATAGGGTCATGTTCTCTGTTAAGGGATAGTTAGCCTTCAGTGTGTGTCAATCATTTCAGTTATCAATGAGTTCATGAAAGTGTGATGATCGGAAACAGGTGTTGAAGATTTTTGCTTGGGGAATAGGGTCATGTTCTCTGTTACAGAATAGTTGGTCTTTCCTTTTGCAGCATCTTTTTGTTATTTTCTTAAATGTAATCCAGGATTCTTTGGATAATTATTTCTTTAAACTTTGAACTCTGCAATAGGTAGGTTGCTTTCCTATAATTCAAAGTAGAACTTCAGTTTGTTCAAGGCAAAGTGTGATTAATGTATTTTTACTACAACTCTAGATTGATTTTGAGATTTAGCATATACAGTGCGTGATTACCTTTGAAATAAACAGACTTCCCTGGGTTGACAATTTATGTAGCACTTGATTGTTTAGTTAAATAAGCAATTATAGTGACCAACAGGAGATTGTGAGAGAAATAAGAGGAAGTTATAGCGGGTGTGTTGTAGGTTGTATTCCTTCATTTATTGGATAATAATAAAGCAAGGACCTGGCGATTTCTCTGGTGGACGTAGCCCACACTGGGTGAACCACATATATCTGTGTCTATATTATATTGTGTATCTTTTATGTTTTATTTCCAAATTTGTTTTATTTTATTGCTTCTCAATCCTATTTTCCAACATAATCTATATGTATAAATTTAAGGGAGATATCACATCAAGGGGGGATAGTTGTAGCTAGATATAGGAAGGAAAAGGGATGAAACTATCTTCAGACACTATACCCTTTTTTTGTGATGAAATAAAAGGAACAATTTATATGTGTAATATGTTGTTGATATCCTGAGTTTGTAAGTGTGTGAAAGGAGTGACTCTGATTGAAGGAAGGCCCCCCTTCATCTCAAAATCACACCTCATTTAGATTTCCTTTCTACATTTTCATTTTTTGTAGCTTCTTTATGCATTTCCATTTTCTGTAGTAAGATAATGTTATCGACTAATGTGATTTTAATTGATTTGATTGCAATTTGATTTAATGTTGATGTGAGTTTATTTAATTCCTGAGTGTAATTTTATTTGATGTTGTGTGGATTGAAAAACTAGTTTCTCTGGGATCATATCATCATGCTTCATTATCGGTCCTTGGTCATGAACAAGAACAGAGTGTTAGAATATAGAAGATGGTGTGCTCATTTTACCATTGACGATACCCTCGTCACCCAACCATAGGCCGAAGCCTCCCTCCGAGCACCTTAACCTTGACTAAGAATTCCTCCGGAAACAAACCCTAGGATAGATAGCCAAACAAAGAGTAGTGCACCTTTGCCCAAGGATAGCGCATCACAAAAAGATGATTATATAGTTCAAACCCTAGCGAAGAGATATTCAAGCCAATACTGAAAACTTGCTGCTGCTACAGCTGCACCAGCAACTCTCCTCCAAACCTGCACACAAGACTGCAACTGCAGTGCGCACCAAACTGGGAACTGCAATTCTGAGATGCTACAAATGAGAACTGGTGCCCTGTATTTATAGTAGTCCTTCCAGTTTTGTTGGGGCCGACTTCTCCTTCTAGATATGTGTCTGTTCAACATATTATTATTATTTCTGTTTGACTTCTTCTCTTAGAGGCTAATAGCCTAATATAAATTATCTTCTTGAGACAACAAGGCTTCTAGGGTTATTATCCAACTCATTAGGGTTTCTCTTGCTTCCCAGAGTCTTCTATTCTTGTCAGGTTCACACGTGGAGGTAAATACCTCCCACAGCTACCATAATATTAACACTCCCTCCTAGATAGAGAGGTATTTATAGGTAATGGACTTGAGAAAAAAAACATACCATTTACCCAGTAGCATCAATATAGTCATCTAGACTATCATCATCACCATCAGCTACATCAACTCTCGAAACCATACTTCATCTGAGTAATTAGATATGATGTCGGATAAGTCACTCTCACCATAGAGTGATACAAGAGGAGTAAAAGTTCTAAATTGTTTTCCATCTAGAAAATCTCTTTTCATCATCCATCTGAATGATAATTATCTCCAATAAACTGTTGATAGTCTTCAAGGCAACTAGAAAAAGGATAGAGCACAACTGTGTCTATTCATAGTAGTACATAACTACAATCCAGTAGTTCACTACCACATCAAGTAACACACAAGTACTCGATCAACAACATATGGTTGCGAACAGTGAAACATATTCACCACAGTAGTCCTCATCTACTGTCATACAATATTCATAACAAACATCTGAGAGAATATTGCATAGAAACAATGTTATGATATAAATTGATTTGTCTGGGCCAATCTTTCACTCACATCTATGAGCTCTGAAAGAATATCTACTTCACGAACAATGGAACATATCCACCATAGTAGTATATATGTACTGTATGGAGACAGGTAGTCTCCATAACAATCATCTGATGCCATCCTGCATAGAAAAATATTGTTAAAGATAAACTGAATCCTCTGGGCCAATCTTTCACTCATGTTTGTGAGATCTGAAATAATATCTTCCCTCATCAGCAATGGGCTATCTTCCCTATTCTTCACAAACAAGGAAGAAGGATTATTTTTTATTTTCTAAGCCTGGACCATTTCTCACCCTGGGCCATTCTTCCTACACTAATTAAAGTTCACCCTGGAAAGAATGTATAAACCCTAAGAAATGTTTGGACCATTCCTCACCCTCGTCTATTCCTCCTACACTAATTAAAGTGCACCCTAGAGAGAATGTATAAATCCTAAGGAATGACTGTGTCTAATTGCTAAGCCTAGACTATTCCCCACCCTGGGCCATTCTTTCGACACTAAACAAAGTGTAACCTAGAGAGAATGAGTCTACCCTAAGGAATAATTGTCTGAACCATTCCCCACCCTAGGCTATTCCTCCGACACTAAACAAAGTGTAACCTGGAGATAATGAGTCTACCCTAAGGAATGTTTTTCCTGCATCAACCTCCAAAATGGACCATTCTTTGAAACTTCTCACAACTGTGAACTTCAAAAGAATGACTACCTGGCGAGGCGGACCATTCTACTTGACCACTACTCAGAGTAACTGCCAATAAGAATGATTGTCCTAGAACACTCCCCATGTTAACCACAATGGGAAGTCGTTGTCTATGATACATCAGCAATCAGTCTTCCTCCCATGTTAACTACAATGGGAAGTCACTGTCCATCAGAAATCTCAATCCACTTTCCGAGCAGGAAAGCATCTGTCCGATCTGGACTAATTTTCAATTATAAAAATAAATAATGTTTTCAGTGCTCCCTCCTAACTGGAGAGTTATTTAAATCACAAAAATAAATGTTCTTCAAGAATATTTTTCCGTACCTTCTTCTATCTTTGAGAATCTTCCCTTTCAGTTAAGGGAGTTATTTCCACGATCCCTATCTTCTCTCAGAAATATGCAAACTTGATTCTGGATAGAGGTTTTGTCAGGATATCTATTGTTTGCTTATCAATGAGAATATATATTGGTGAACCACTTTCTCCTTTCTGGACTTCATCATGGATAATGTAATACTTGTACTTTAGTATGGAACACTATGAAGGCTTCATGTACATCTAGATGATAGAGTATATCATAGTTGGAGAACTAGAACATATCCAAGTAGCACTTCTCCTGTCATCATGAGATCTAATTTACTGAGTAGTCATCTTGATGTTATAGGAAATCTTCACCACGCTTCTGTTGTGCACTGGAGGTTCTCCACCAAGTTGTCTTCTACTTATCTACATACAGGAGTCTCTTTCTGGTATGTCTCAAAGTCTTGAGATTGCTCTTCATACGCTCTTTATTCAATTTCTCTGGAGAACATTCTTTGCATTTATCTGATGTAGAATTCCAACTCATGGATGTTGCGGATGATATAATGACTCATGCAGTGATATGTCTGGTGTACTGGAACAAGTAATCACCATTGTCTTCACCCTCCATATGGGAGAACCTCTGGTTCTAGATCTTGCAATTCTTTCATTCATAAGTCATACATTGTTCTTCATCGCGACTTTTAGTTCTTCTGCTAGATTGCTTTTAGTGAGTTCATATCAGGCTAGTAATATTGTGATTCTTGATACAATGACTGGTTTTTATGGTTCCTCTTTCTTTCTTGGAATCCTCGTGCTTTTCTTTTACCTTTGGGTTCATGGAGTTTCTTATAGATTCCATGCCCTAGAGATTCCACTTCTTCCTTTCATCATAGGGTCACGGACCTGGATGGATGACCAGGAATGATTTAAGGCTTCTCTTTGAAGAGGTCTTCTTATGCGGTTGAGTTGAACACGTACTGTCTTTTCATGGCTGCTACCATGGATATATATTATATCATCTTCAATGGATCATAGGATTATCTCCCTCCTAACCCTTACTTCATGTAAGAGTGCATATAATCGACTCCCTCCATCCAATAGAGTCCATACTTCTATCTGCATCCTTATTGTCTTCTACAATATATAATTGGCTCTCTTTGTCTAACAGAGTCCATGCTTCCATCTTAGTTGTCGTCATAAGTCTTTCTCCAATTCATCTTGATGTCTGACTTCTAAGTCTCTTTATGATTGATTTGGCTTATCTCGCAGTAGCTTCCATATGATTTGTATTTCTTCATGTGTATTATCTAATGATATTCATTCTTATCTTGTTGTTCTTCCATAGGTATAGTTCTTCTTGGAACACATTAAGAAATAGATATACAAGATATGTACAAAGATGATGCAAACAAGATATGTACAAAAAATAAGAAGAATGTCGTTACCTTTTAGTAGAAGAAGTCTGTTAAGAACCTGAATAGATCTATAAATATAATCACCACAAATACTGAATACACAATAGATCCACAAAGCAATATAGAATAAACCACACTTTATTATTATTACCAAAACCCTTGAGGTAGGGAAACACCATACAATGGATCCTATTATGGAAGGGATCCTCTCCTATTCACTTGCCTCTTCGAGGGGGCATCCTCCTATTGAGCTTCA
>JZKD02S1957848.1:392880-440684 GCA_000966675.3 Picea glauca
TCTAAGAAGTCCTCTTACATTTATTATATCTAACTACCATAGTGGGCCTTATTTAATAATATAGTGGACCTAGTCCACCTTACATTGAATGACCTCCACTATTATCAATATGGGCTCTCTGGGCCCCCCCACTACCTCTCTAGCTACCTTACAAAGTCTCTTCCATCCTGCTTAGTCTTCATTGCAAGTTCCTTTTATTCATCAATCAATTCTTTGTGTTTTTCCTTCCTTTTCTTTAGCTTGGGACATTGATTCCTGTAGTGACCGTACTTTTGACAATTGAAGCACTGTATTTCTGAAATGTCTTTTCTTTGTTTTGGCTTCCTTCTTGAATCGAAATTTCTTTTGTCCCTGAAGTTCTTGAATCTTGTTGTGAAGGCTTGATCATCGTACTTATTTTGGCGTTTCTCTTTTGTATTGATCCTTGATTCTTCTTGAGCATAGCAAGTCCAAAGTTCCTCAAATGTCGGGTACTCCTTCCTTGTGTTCATGCTTGCGGCAAATGCATCTCATGTCTTGGGAAGACCATTGAGTACTATGTTCACCAATTCCTTTTCTGAAGTGATCTCTTCAATAGCTTGTAGTTGATCTCTTATCTGGGAGATCCTTACAAAGTATGATGTTATGTTGTCATCATCATTCATCTTCATGTCACGAAGCTCATTCTTCAGACTCATAACTTGTCCAATGTTTTTGACTGAGAAAATATTTGTTAGGGCATCGTACATCTTCTTCAATGAGTCAAGATGGGAGATATAGGGTATCAAGTGGTATTTTATGGAATCCACTATGATAATCATTGCATTTATGTCAACATCTTTGAACTTCTCCATAGCCGCAACGTTCTGTGGTTCCTTCTCTTCTCCTTCTTTAAACTTTGGCTTCACGATATTTCCTTTCACAATATCCAGCACTTTATTCTTAGCAAGGATGAGGTCAATCCTTGTCTTCCATGCTCTGAAGTTAGAGGCTCCATCTAGCTTGTTCTAATACTTCATAGAGTTCGTCATGTCTTGCTTAACTTGGTCAAACCCTAGATTTGAAGAGAAATCCAAACTTCATGTCTTGGATTTCTGAGAGTACCAGGAGATGCGC
The DNA here is from genome assembly GCA_000966675.3 of Picea glauca. Lineage (NCBI taxonomy): Eukaryota > Viridiplantae > Streptophyta > Pinopsida > Pinales > Pinaceae > Picea > Picea glauca. The sequence goes on from JZKD02S1957848.1 coordinate 393,976, forward strand.
TGGGCTAGGGCGCACTGATCTATCTGGATATTAAGTCAATATTATCACTTAAGGTGCCTCAACAAGAGGTTTAGGGTTTCTGCAACTACTTCTACTAGTAACCCTAGCTGCAGTGATTTTGGAAGCTGCTCCTGCTAGTAACGTTAGCGACGGTTCCTCAACGAGCTTAATATCTAGTGGCTATGTTTCCTTCTAGTTTTTTAGGATGACTGAAGGGGTGTGGGCCCATAACCTGTTAGAATATAAAATATGGTGTGCTCATTTTACCATTGACAATACCCTCGTCACCCAACCATAGGCCGAAGCCTCCCTCCGAGAACCTTAACCTTGACTGAGAATTCCTCCGAAAAAAAAACCTAGGCTAGATAGCCAAACAAAGGGTAGTGCACCTTTCCCCAAGGATAATGCATCACAAAAATATAATCAGATACTCCAAACCCTAGCCAAGAGATATTCAAGCCAATACTGAAAACTTGTTGTTGCTGCAACTGCACCAACAACTCTCCTCCAAACCTGCGCACAAGACCACAACTGTAGTGTGCACCAAACTGCGAACTGCAATTATGAGATGCTACAAATGAGAATCGATGCCCTGTATTTATAGTAGTCCTGCAAATTTTGTTGGGGCAACTTCTCCTTCTAGACATGTGTCTATTCAGTATATTATTATTATTTATGGTTGACTTATTCTCTTATAGGCTAATAGCCTAATATAAATTAACTTCTTGAGCCAACAAGGCTTCTAGGTTTATTAGCCAACTCATTAGGGTTTCTCTTGCTTCCCGGAGTCTTCTATTCTCGCCAGGTTCACACATTGAGGTAAATACCTCCCGCAGCTACCATAATATTAACACAGAGTACCCTCTAAAAATTAGATTGTTAAGAGTTGCATTACTACACATACATGTTATTTAATTAGTTGGTGATTGGAAAAATGCTCATGAAAAGAATATTTTCTGCATTAATTAGTTTTTTATTTTGATTGCATATATATTTGAACAAGGATTTATTTAATATAATTTATTAAGTGAACTAAAATGGAGTAATGTTGATTACAAAGTCTGTTCTTGACCTACAATTCTACCTTGGGGATTCACCATTAGATGAGAAACATTTTTTAGATAATTATATCCTCTTTTTTTGGTGTGTTTGGTGTCATTTTATTATCACATAATACATCCTCACTTTTTAGCACATTTTCTCAATTAGATCAAATCAGAGACTTGGAATGAAGTACATGTCACAACAGTAACCATTGGTTGTAGAATGTTGTTGTGACCTATGTTTTAACAATTACTAGCTTGATCCCTGATCTAAGAGTTATAACCTTGAAGTGGATTAATTTTTTGATTGTTTTGAAGTTGTTTTCATTAGAAATTTAATGTTCTGGAATTTACACATATAAATATCCCCACATTTTTGGCATCATTTTCAGGGACATGCTAAAGGGATTATGGCATTCATAGTTCAGTTCTTTGGTTTTTCTTTTTGTGTTTTTATTCATGGAAAGATTAACTCGTGTTAAAAGATAACTTGGTGAAAACAAGGTATTAATTGCATGAGGAGTTCAAGTAGCTGAAGTATTTTTGTAGTTAATCTTATTTCATTTTTTCAATAGATTAAGTTTCAATTATTTTAGGTGTAGTAAGAACTCATGTATACTAATCCATATATGAGCATGACCTCCAAACTAGGTGGAAAAACATAAGAATGCTCAAGAATTTGTTGAGCAAGGGAAGGTGTTGGAAGCAGACCAAAGCAAAAAGAAAGGCGATTTTGGGAAAGAAACCATGCACGAGGAAAGCGATAGTTGGAAGGAAGAACAACACACACGCATGCAAGGAAGACCTAACGACATTAGGTTTAGGGTTTTGGTAATGTATTGTAAGGGATGAAGAGACAGAAATGTATAAATATAGATACTTAGGTATCATAAGGGGTTCATATTTTCTAAAGATAAGTCGTTATTGTAGAGAGAGCAGTTGTAGCGAACCGATATGTAATATTTTGGTGTATGATCTATTTTGGTAATTTGTTGAGCTAGAGAGGACAGAGGAGGTTGTATATTGAGGGTTAGATTGCAGGCTAAGTAGCCTGGTGCAATCTAGTCCGCCTCATATAGATTTTACCCAACGTGGAAGAGTTGTAAACATGTGGCGTTGTAGTGACAGAACGACTATAATAAAAGAGATGAGAGACAAATCTTTGTGGACGTATCCCAGGAGGGGGTGAACCACGGTAACATCTGTGTTATGAGATTGAATGCATGTGTGTCTTTATTTCTTTTAAGTACATATTTCTATACTGAATGAACGAGTGCTATATTTCCTTTTATTTTCATTTCACAGTATATTGGGTTTACAAGTTATAATAGTGGTTCAATATATAGTTCTCATATCTCGCACTCAATCCTAGGCTGTAAACACATGAGTATTACAGCCACCCATTAAATTTATCTCAGGTGAGACTGCGTAGTGCACTCTATGCACTGCGTTGCCTTCTAGTTTACCAGGAGGGCCGATATTTTTAGAGGCTTTGTTGGACACTTGAAAGACATGAACCCTAGGCCAATAAACTCACATAGAATAAAAGAATCAACCAACAAATGGTTGTGTTGTCAATGGTATGAACAAGAGAGGATTGAGTAGATGCGAAGAAGTGGAGCAAAAGAATATGAAAGCAGAAAAGGAACCAATGATCCATTAAAAGGGGATGTTGAGATCGTGGAATCCCATAAAAGTAGAGATCGAAAGTTGGATAAAGACAAAAGAGCTAGAGTTTGCACAAAAATACAACAAAAACCCTAGACTAACACCCTGCAAATATCTTGAGAAATATGTGTTTACTGATTTGCATGAAGTCTTTTTCTGTGATTTTCCACACTTATTACAGGAGTGGATACTAAGGTTGAAGGATAACCACGCGATGAACCGGATTTGAAAGTTAGATTGGACCCCGGTACAGATCGAGAAGTTATAGCAGGTGATAAACAAATTCACATGCGCAATAGATTTTTGGCTTGACAGTATTATAGCAGGATTTATAGCAGATTTTGCAGTAGATACAGCGAAGTCGTACAGCACAGCGGAGCAATATTTTTTACTTACACTTCAAGGAAGATACATTAGATCATTGTATACTTCTATTAAGATACTTCTATACAACAAAGGCATAATGACAATGGATTCAGACAACTAAACTTCTTGCATGCATGGGGGAAGGGGGGAAGCATTGATAGAAAGTGGAGAAATGGAAGGAGGAAATGATAAAGGAATGGAGGAGGAACCCTTGGACCCAATCATGATGGACAACGACCAGATCAAGAAAATCATGGAGACAACTAGAATGACACATAGTGGAGTACCCTACCAATACAAGGTGAATACCAAGAAGAGAGTCGTAACCATGAGGGAAGTCTTGGTGAGTGACGAGGAAGAGGTAGAGGATCTCCGGGTTGTGGAGAAGATTGAGGAAATATTGCACGCAACATATGAGAGGAAAATGAGAGGTCCAAGAGTATGAAGAGATGGCAAAAATAATATCCATATTAATGTAAGTGTGGAAACCATAAACCCATGTGCAACTAATACACCAAAGATAACACCACCATTTAGACAACTGAAGTTCAGAAGCAGTCAGACAGAAATAAGTACATCTACACAAGGAACAACAACTGGAGGGGCCAGTTCAGGAAGCACTAGTCAAGTATCTACACCATGCAAAGGTATTAGTTCAATATTCAGGATGGCAGGACATGACCCTACCATCAGGTTACCAGAATTTAAAGGAGAAGCATCGGAGAACCCAAAAAAAAAATTGTTCATCTGTGAGATAATTTGGGAAGAAAAACAGATCACAGACGAAGATACTAATATGGCACAACTAGATATTACACTAAGGGATCACGCACTAGATTGGTATATGAGTTTAGCTACAAACAATCCACTAGGGACAACCAGAACAATTGCAAAATTCAAGAAACTGCTAATAAATGAGTTCCAGAAACCGAGTTCAGAAGATCAGTACATGAATGAGATGATCAAAATTAGATAGAAACCAAGAGAATATGTGTGGGAAATTTAATAGAGATTCAAGTGACTAAAGGGAAAGTTGAAATATCTCATGACTAATATGCATCATAGGAACATGTTCATCAATTCACTACTACCACACTTAAAATATCCACTGTGACTATAGAAGTTCCAGATGCAGGTAGAGGCTCTATAGGTATCCCTACAACTGGAAGAAAACCGGTATCAACAGACGGATCTAGCTATCGAAGAACTGAAGGAGGACTTGAAGAACATAACATTCCAGCTAAACCAGAATAAGAGTAAGGACAAACAAGAAGTCGTTTGGTTTACTACATGTAGGACGGAAGGACACCATAAGAATGAATGCCCAACATCCATGCAATATATGGTAGTAGGAATGCCAAATCAATTACCAACGAGAGGATTATGGTGCGAAATCTGCAAGAAACTGGGTCACGATCCTTATCACTGCACGATGAGGCAAAAATACCAGACAATCCCAAAGAGTTCATATTGCACCTTTTGTATGTTGGTAGGCCATGATGACAAAGATTGTAGAATTATGGAGTTGATGTGAGAAAGGACATTAGACACATATAGAGTGAAGGAATAAATGATGACTGGGAAATATGCACCATAGTTTAATCAAGTTCCAGCTCCATACAACACTGCACAGCAGCAGTATAATATTGCGCAACAATAATATAATAATGCACAGCCGTAGTACAACACAACACAACCTCAGTACAATATTGCAGAGTATAATCAGGTGCCTTAGTATAACGCATCAATAGGAGATCGAGAAGGCTACAGAGGTGGAGGATGAGCGAGAGGATGTTTTGGATGAGATAGAGGACTAGTGGTATGCCAAAATTTTCAACAAATAGGACATTATGCAAGATAATTTCTACTTCCACCAGTGACTTGTATGTATTTCCGCGCATGAGATCACGACATAGAAGAATGTCCAACACTATTAGTAAATATCTAGGAAAAGAGGAACCAGAACAACTAGAATGTTCAATGGAATTAAGCCGAAGCAAGGGATGAAGGAAGAAACATCAACATAGTTACCCGTGGAATAGAGAAAACAAGAAATGACACAGTCCGACAAGAGTCAACACAAAACCAGTGGGTGAAGAAGAACACTGAACCAAGGAAGTTGTTCGACATGTAGAAGGAGAAGTAGGTTTTTAGGCAAGCAAGACAATAATTTCATAAAGAATACATGGCGTCGACTTCAACTGTGCAAAAAAACAAGGGAGCACCAGAGTATGATACGCCTCCATTATTGGATCATACTAACGTAATGAAACCCATGGGACAAGTAAGTACAATCAAAAACTTTTTGCAATCATGTGTAAAAGTATTAAATGATCCATCATATGTGAAAATATTGCAAAACATATTAGAAAAATGTAGCATCGAGATGGAAGGAAACCTAGAATAAAAGACAGTTGATCAGCTCCATACAAGGAGAGAATGAGTAGGGAGTTCAGACTAAATGTTGATATCGGAGATTTCAACATGGGAGATACCATACTGGATCTAAGATTTGAAATAAACATCTTACCAAAGAAGACATGGAAATGCATGGGAGAGACTACATTAGGATACTCAGATGTTCAATTAAAACTAGCAAACCAACACAGAGTCCTACCAATTGGTAGATTGAAAGGAGTGACAGTAGACCTAGACGGAGTGCGCACTAAAGCAGATTTTGAAGTCATTGAAATAGTGGACGACACAACACCTTACCCAGTGTTGCTTGGTCTAGATTGGGCGTTTGAAAACCAGGCCATAATCAACTTGAAGACAAGGAAAATAACATTTGATTTAGGGGAATATAGGGTCATCACACCATTAGAACCATCATAAGGGGAAAGGTTCATAGAACCTATGTGCTTAGACTTAGAGGAAATCAAACAGTTGTACAGAACAACTGTGTACGATGAGGATTATGTAAACCTAACTGCAGATGGGATACTCATTTGGTGGAGCATTACTTCATGTGCAATAGACCCAAATACTACTTTAGAAAAATGGCAACATAGGCTACATGAAGTTTCCATGAGAATATGTGCACGAATAGACCGTGCAGTAAGATGGGCCAGCACAGAGATAAGGGAACCACCTAGTTTCCAAGAAGTAAATGATTTGGAAACCTTCTTGGCACAGTATGAATATGAATTCTTAGAAAATTAGATACTGTTAGCACTTGATATAGCACTTAAGGCCACACCTACAAAATGGTGGGGCACACACAAAGAGACAATCACAGATTGGTACCAATGTAAGTGGTTACTGTGCATAAGGTTCGGCACAGAACAAAAAAACAACAAGAAACAGAGGTACAATGGACAGGGAGCACCAACAGAACACTTGGAGAAGTGAAGAACATTGTGGAAATTGAAACCCCCAGCGGAATGGCCTCATCATTTCATACACACTCTAGAGGGCATACTAGAAAACTAGTACACAGACCAGGAACTGCGACCTGGACGACATTGCAATAGAATTTTACCATCACTTTTTCATTCAAACATGAAAAAACCAACATAGATGCAACTCTTAAACATATAAGTGATGTGATATTCATCAAGGAACCAAAATTCGAACTCATAACAGAAGAACAACAGTGAAATAAATAGACAGTCAAGGAATTGTTGCCATGTTACCATCTGTAAGAGGAAGCACCAGATGAAGACGATATGTGTGATATTTAGATTGAAGAAACAGAAGGTGAAAGAGAAGTGGAGGGACCACCTATAGAATCAGAAGCTATTTCCACGTCGATCAAGGTAAAGAAATTCAACATTGGGACAACCAAGCATCCCAAAATGTCCATCATTGGAGACTAGTGGGATGAGAAAATAGTGGAAAGCATAATAGATTTATTGTGAGAATACAACGAATTGTTTCCCACAACATTTACACAGATTAAGGGTATAGCAGGAGAGCTAGGAGAGATGAAAATACCACTCAGACCTGAAGAGAGACCGATCAGACAATGACCATACAAATTGAACCCAGTATATAAGTAGAAAGTCAAAGTTGATATCGACAGGATGCTCGAAGCCAGAATCATAGAACCAGTTGAAGAATCAGAATGGATAAGCTCGATGGTAGGTCAGGACAAGAAACAAGGAGGGATAAGGATATGTGTTGACTTAAGGAAGTTGAATGATGCATGCCTACATGACTTGTTCCCTACACCTTTCATGGATGAAGTGTCAGAGAACGTAGGAGGACATGAAGCTTACTCATTTACTGATGGATTCTCAGGCTACAACTAGATCAAGATAGCCCAAGAAGATAGATACAAGACCACATTCGCTACGAAATGGGGATCCTACCAGTACACAGTCATGTCATTTGGACTGAAGAACACACCAACAATATTTTCCAGAGTAGTCATCGTTGCATTTAAGGAATTCATCCACCAGTTTCTCGAGGTATACTTGGACAATTGGACAGTCTATAGTTTGTTGAAATACCATGTAGAAGTCTTACGACTAATGTTATAAATATGCAGGTAGTGCCAGATATCATTGAACATAAATAAATTCATATTCAAAACACCGTTTGGGATACTATTGGGCTACATAGTATGCAAACAAGGTTTACTAGTAGATCCTGTAAAGATTGCAGTAACTGTTAAATTACCACTGCCAAAAATAGTCTGTCAACTAAGAGTGACGTTGGGACACATAGGATACTACAGGAAGTTTATCAAAGGGTACGCACAGATTACTGCACCAATGGAAAATATTTTAAGAAAGGATACAAAGTTTCAGTGGAATGATGAGTGTCAACACGGTTTGGATACCCTTAAGGAAAAGATGGTCATCTCTCCAATATTAGTATTTTCAGACTGGGAGAAGACATTCCGCATGCATGTAGATGCATCAACCATAGCACTTGGAACTATCTTGGTGCAACCAAGAGCGAGAGACTTGGATCACCTGATATCATTTGCGAGCAGAAATTTATTAGAATCAGAATATAACTATAACACTACAGAAACGGAAGGCCTAGCTATGGTCTATGCACTACAGAAGTTCAGACATTAGGAAATAAACCAAAGCGAAAAGAAAGTCGATTTTGGGAAAGAAAGCATGCACAAGGAAAGCGACAACTGGAAGGAAGAACAACATCCGTGCATGCAAGGAATACCTAACAATGTTAGGGTTAGGGTTTAGGTAATGTATTGTAAGGGTTGAAGAGCCAGAAATGTATAAATATAGATACTTAGGTATCATAAGGGGTTCAGATTTTCTAAAGATAAGTCGTTATTGTAGAGAGAGTAGTTGTAGCGAGCCGATATGTAATATTTTGTTGTATTATCTATTTTGGTAAGTTGTTGAGCTAGAGAGTACGAAGGAGGGTAAATATTGAGGGTTAGATCATAGGCTGAGTAGCCTGGTGTGATCTAGTCCTCCTCATATAGATCTCACCCAACAGGGAAGAGTTGTAAGCGTGCGACATTGTAGTGACAGAACGGCTATAATAAATGAGCTGAGAGACAAATATTTGTGGACATAGATGAGGAGAGGGTGAACCACAGTAACATCTATGTTATGATATTGAATTCATGTGTTTCTTTATTTCTTTTAAGTAAATATTGCTATACTGAATGAATGAGTGTTATATTTCCTATTCATTCGCATTTGACAGTATATTGGGTTTACAAGTTATAATAGTGGTTCAATATACATGTCTCATATCTCACACTCAATCCTAGGTTGTAAACACATGAGTATTATAGCCACCCATTAAAGCTATCTCGGGTGAGACTGCGCAGTGCACTCTGTCAATTGTGTTTCCTTCTAGTTTACCAGGAGGGCTGATAGTTTTAGAGGCTTTGTTGCAAACCCGAACAGACATGAACCATGGGTCAATAAACTCAAACATAATAGAAGAACCAACCAACAAATGGTTTTGTTGTCATTGGTAGGAACAGGAGAGGATTGAGTAGATGCGAAGAATCAGAGAAAAAGAATATGAAAGAAGAAAAGGAAGCAATGAGCCATTAAAAGGGGATGTTGAGCTCGTGGAATCCCACAAAAGCAGAGATTGAAATATGGCTAAAGACAAAAGAGTTGGAGTTTGCACAAAAACAAAATAGAAACCCTAGACTAACACCCCACAAATATCTTGAGAAATATGTGTTTACTGATTTGCATGAAGTATTTTTCTATGATTTTCCATACTTCTTACAGGAGTGGATACTAAGGTTCAAGGATAACCATGCGACTAACCGGATTCAATAGTTAGATTGGACCTTGGTATAGATTGAGCAGTTACAACAGGTGAACAAAAAATTCACCCGTGCAGTAGATTTTTGGCTTGATAGTATTGTGGCAGGCTTTATAACAAAGTTTGTAGTAGATACAAAGAAGTCGTATAGTGAAATGGAGAAAAAGTTTTTACGCAGACCTTGAGGAAGGTACATTAGATCGTTGTATACTTCTATTAAGATATTGTTATACAACAGAGGCGTAATGACAATGGAGTCAGACAGCTAAAATTACCTACATGCATGGGGGAAGGGGGGAAGCACTAACATAAAGAGGATAAGTGGAAGGAGGAAATGATAAAGGAAAAGAGGAGGAACCCTTGGACCCAATCATGATGGACGACGACCATATTAAGTAGATCATGGTGACAGCTGGAAAGACGTGTAGCAGAGTACCCTACCAATACAAGGTGAATACCAAGAAGACAGTTGTAGCCACAAGGGAGGGCTTGGTGAGTGACGAGGAAGAGTTAGAGGATCTTCGAGTTGTGGATAATATTGAGGAAACCCTACGTGAAACATATGAGAGGAAGAAGAGAGGTCCAATAGAGGGAAGAGAAGGAAACAATCCTATCCATATTAATGTCAGTGTGGAACCCATAAACCCATGTGGGACTAATACACCAAATAGAACACCACCATTTAGACAACTGAATTTCAGAAGCAGTTAGATAGCAAGAAGTACATATACACAAGGAACAACAATTGGAGGGTCTAGTTCAGGCAGCACTAGTCAAGTATCTACACCGCACGTAGGTAGTAGTTCGATATTTAGGATGTCAAGACATGACCCTACTATCAAGTTACCAAAATTGAAAGGAGAAGCATCGGAGGACCCAGAAAAACATTTGTTCATCTATGAGAAGATTTGGGAAGAAAAACAAATCACAGATGAAGATACTAAACTGGCACAACTAGAGATTACAATAAGGGATCGCGCACTGGATTGGTATATGAGTTTAGCTACAAAAAATCCGTTAGGGACAACCAGAAAAATTGCATATATCAAGAAATTGATGATAAATGAGTTCCAAAAGTTGAGTTTAGAAGATCAGTAAATGAATGAGATGATCAAAATTAGACAGAAATCGAGAGAATGTGTATGGGAAATTGACCAGAGATTCAAGCAACTGAATGGAAAGTTGAAATATCTCATGACCGATATGCAACATAGGCACTTGTTCGTCAATTCACTACTACCACACTTAAAATATCCACTACGACAATAGAAGTTCCAGACACAGGCAGAGGCTCTGCGGGAATACCTACAACTGGAAGAAAACTAGTATCAACAAATGGATCCAGCTATTAAAGAACTGAAGGATGACTTGAAGAACTTAATGTTCGAGCTAAACTAGAATAAGAGTATGGAAAAACGAGAATTTGTTTGGTGTACTACATGCAAGACGAAAGGACACCACAAGAACGAATTCCCAACATTCACGCAATATATGGCTTCAGGAATGGAAAATATGTTACCAACAGGAGGATTATGGTGCGAAATCTGCAAGAAATCGGCTCACAATCCTTATCACTACAGGATGATGCATAAATACCAGAAAAACCCAAAGATTTCATATTGCACCTTTTGTAAGTTAGTAGACCACGACGACAAATATTATAGCACTATGGAATTGATGCGAGAAAGGACATCAGACACATATAGAGTGTAGGAAGAAATGACGATTAGGAAAGTTGTACCACAATTTAATCAAGTTCCATCTCCATACAACATTGCACAGCAGCAGTATAATACTACGCAACAACCATATAATAACACGCAGTCGCAGTACAAAACAACACATCCTCAGTACAATACCACACAGTATAATCATGTGCCTCAATATAACACACCGAGAGGAGATTGAGCAGGCTATAGAGGTGGAGGACAAGCGAGAGGAGGTTTTGGATGAGGTAGAGGACCATTGGTATGTCACAATTGTCAACAATCATGACATTATGCAAGAGAATGTCTACTTCCACCAGTGACTTGTATGTATTTTCACGCATCAGAACATGACACAGAAGAATGTCCAACACTATTAGTAAAGATCCAGGAAAAGAGGAACCAGAACAACCAGAATGTTCAGTGGATTTCAGCCGAAGAAAGGGATGAAGCACGAAACATCAACATAGTTACCCGCGGAGGAGAGAAAATAGAAAATGACGCAGTACGACAAGAACCAGCACAAAACTAGTGGGTGAAGAAGAACATTGAACCAAGGAAGCAGTTCGATGTGCAAAAGGAGAAGGAGGTATTTAGGAAAGCAAGACACGAATTTCATAAAGAATACATGGTGTTGACTTCAACTACGCAGCAAAACAAGGGAGAACCAAAGTACGAGATGCCTCCATTATTGGATCATACCAACGAAATGCAACCCATGTAACAAGTAAGTAAAATCAAAGGCTTTTTGCAATCATGTGTAAAAGTATTAAATGATCCATCATCTATGAAAATATTGAAAAAGATATTATAAAAATGTAGCATTGAGATGGAAGGAATCCTAGAACAGAAGACAGTCAATCACCTCCATACAAGGAGAAGAATGAGTAGGGAGTTCAGACTGAATGCCAATATCGGAGATTTCAACATGGGAGATATCATACTAGATCTAGGATCTGAAGTAAACGTCTTACTAAAGAAGACATGGAAATGCATGGGAGAGATACATTATGATACTCACCTATTCAATTGAAACTAGAAAACCAACACAAATTCCTACCAATTGGTAGACTGAAAGGAGTGACAGTAGACCTGGATGGAGTGCACACGAAAGTAGATTTTGAATTCATTGAAATAGTGGATGACACAACACCTTACCCAGCGTTGCTTGGTCTAGATTGGGAATTTGACAACCAGGCCATAATCAACTTGACAACAAGGAAAATGGCATTTGAGTCAGGGGAATAGAGGGTCATCGCACCATTAGACCCATTAGAAGGGGAAAGGTTCGTAGAACCTACGTGGTTAGACTTAGAGGAAATCAACCAGTTGTATAGAAAAACTGCGCGCGATGAGGATTACTTAAACCCAACTGCAGATGGGATACTTAGTTGGTGGAGAATTACTTCATGTGAAACAGACTCAAATACCGGTTTAGAGAACTGGCAACAAAGGATACAGGAAGTTTCCACGAGAAGATGTGCACGAATAGACCATGGAGTAAGATGGGTCAGCATAGAGATAAGGGAACCACCTAGTTTCCATGGAGTAAATGATTTGGAAACCTTCTTGGCATAGTATGAAGATGAAGACTTAGAAAATAGGAGACTGTTAGCACTTTTTATAGCACTCAAGGCCACACCTGCAATATGGTGGGGCACACACAAAGAGACAATCAGAGATTGGTACCAATGTAAGTGGTTACTGCGCATAAGGTTCGGTGTAAAAAATAAAAACAATAATAAATAGAGGTACGATGGAAAGGGGGCACCAACGGAACACTTGGAAAAGTGAAGAATGTTGTGGAAATTGAAACCCCCAGAGGAATGGCCTCATCATTTCATACACACTCTAGAGGGCATACCAGCTAACTAGAACACATACCAGGAACTGCATAGAGGAACTATGACCTGAACGACATTGCAACATAATTTTATAGTCACTTTTTCATTCAAAATTGAAAACCCCAGCATATATGCATCTCTTAAACATATAAGAGGCGTGATATTAATCAAGGAACCAGAAGTCAAACTCATAACAGAAGTACAACAACAGACTAAACAGATAGTCAAGGAACTATTGTCATGTTACCATGTGCAAGATGAAGCACCAGATGAAGGCGATATGCACGATATTCAGTTTGAAGAAGCATAAGGTGAAAGAGAAGTGGAGGGACCACCTATAGAATCAAAATCTATTGTTGCGTCGATCAAGGTAAAGAAAGTAAACATTGGGATAGTCGAGCATCCCAAAATGGCCAACATTGGAGACTACTGGGATGAGTAAACAGTGGAAATCATAACAATGTTATTGCGCGAATACAACGACCTATTTCCCACAACATTTATGAAGATGAAGGGTATAGCAGGAGATATAGGAGAGATGAAGATACCACTTAGACCTGAAGCGAGACCAATCAGACAGTGACCATACAGATTGAACCCAGTATATAAGAAGAAAGTAAGAGTTGCGATCGACAGGATGCTCGAAGCCAGAATTATAGAACCAGTCGAAGAATCATAATGGATAAGCCCAATGGTAGTTCAGGACAAGAAACAAGGAGGGATAAGGATATGCATCGACTTAAGGAAGTTGAACGATGCATGCCTACATGACCCATTCCCCACACCTTTCACGGATGAAGTGTTAGAGAATGTTGGAGGACATGAAGCTTACTCATTTACTAATGGATTCTTAGGCTACCACCAGATCAAGATAGCACATGAAGACAAATATAATAACAAATTATCTATGGAATGGGGATCCTACCAATACAAAGTCATGACGTTTGGACTGAAGAACGCACCAACAATATTTTCCAAAGTAGTCATTGCCACATTTAAGGAATTCATCCACCGATTTCTCGAGGTATACTTAGACAATTGGACAGTCTATAGTTTGTTGAAAGACCATCTAGAAGTCTTACAACTTATGTTATAAAGATGAAGGCAGTGCCAAATATCATTGAAAATAAAGAAATGCATATTTAGAACATCGTTTGGGATACTATTGGGCCACATAGTATGAAAACAAGGTTTACTAGTAGATCTTGTAAAGATTGCAGTACTTGTTCTCTTTACCACCACCAAAACTAGTCCGTCAACTAAGAGCGACATTGGGACACACAGGATACTACAAGAAGTTTATCAAAGGGTACGCGCAGATTACTGTACCAATGGAAAAGTTGTTAAGAAAGGATACAAAGTTTTAGTGGAACGACGAGTGTCAACACGGTGTGGATACCCTTAAGGAAAATATGGTCACCGTGCCAATATTAGTATTTCCATACTGAGAGAAGACATTCCATGTGCATGTAGATGCATCAGCCATAGAACTTGGATCTATCTTGGCGTAGCCAAGAGCGGGAGACTTGGATCACTCAATAGCATTTGCGAGAAGAAAGTTATCAGAATCAGAACAAAACTGTAACACTACAGAAAGGGAAGGCCTAGCTATGGTCTATGCACTGCAGAAGTTCAGACATTACTTATTGGGGAAACACTTTAAGATGTTCACAGATCACTCAACTCTTAAATACCTAGTCAACAAGCCAGTGTTGGGGGGGAGAATTTGTCGATGTATACTACTATTTCAAGAATTTGACTTTGAATTAATAGTTAAGCCAGGAAAATTGAACGTAGGAACTAACCACCTATCAAGGGTCACAAATGGAGAAGAACCTACGAACCTAGAGGAAAGATTTCCAGATACATGGTTATTTTCAGTCCATATTGCTAATGATTTATTTGAAGATATCATTCAGAACTTAAGAACAGGTATTGCACCGCAAGAATATACCACCATGTAGAATAAAAAACTAGTAGTCCAGGCTGCAGACTATCAACTGATAGCAGGACACTTATACAAGATGGGTGCAGATAGCATCTTGCGAAGATATGTGTTAGAACATCAAAGACCAAGATTTTTAGCAGAAGCCCATGAGGGAATAGCAGGAGGGAATTATGCAGGCAAATCTACCATGCATAAGGTATTGCACGCAGGAGTATGGTGGCTGACCATTCAACGAGACTCAAAGGAGTACTTCCAGAGATGCGACATCTGTCAAATGGTAGGTAAACCCAATAGAAGGAACTAAATTCCATTATGACCATAGGTAAAATTGCAGGAATTCGATAAGTGGGCAATATACTTTGTGGGACCAATCAACCCACTAGTAAAAAGAGTAGGATCTAGGTACATTATCACTGCGACAGAGTACCTAACAAGATGGGCAGAAGCCGCACCAGTGAAGGATTGCAACGCAGAAACAACAACACACTTCCTATTTGAACAAGTAATTACTCAATTTGGGTGCCCATGAGTTTTGATGAGCAATCAGGGCACGCACTTCATAAACAACACCATCAACGCTATGACTAAAGAGTTTGAATTCAATCATCAGAAGAGCACACCATATCACCTACATGCAAATGGCACAATGGACACATTAAAAAAATTCCTTGAGAATGCACTGACAAATATCTGTAACGTCAACAGGGACGAATGGGACCTCAAAGTACCAATAGCACTATGGGCCTACAGGACTACGTGCAAAACATTGACATGGAACACACCAATTAAACTGGTCTATGGCCAAGAAGCAGTGGTTCCATTAGAATTTTTAGTACCAAGCTTGTGTGTAGCAGCAATCACACGTATGACAGAATGAGGTGCAGTACAAGTGAAACTAAATTAGTTAATGACCATGGAGGAAGACCGGATCTTAGTAGGGTTCCACCAACAAGTTTAGAAAGAAAGGGACAAATCTTGGTATGATAGACACATCAAGAAGAAAACCTTCAAGGAAGCAGATCTAGTATTGATGTATGAAAACAAATCATTTTATCACCCAGGAAAGCTAAGAATGCACTGGCTAGGACAGTACGAAGTAAAATCTATCATAGATGGAGGAGTTGTACAATTGATAGACTTATCAGGCGCATAACTCAGAGGGATGATTAATGGGAGCCGATTGAAACTGTACAAGGATAGTCGACCACTCACCGCATAGTTAAAAAGAAAAAAGAAAAAACAACAGAGGCACAGTGCATCGAAGATAGAAAGGGAATGCATACTTAGGAACACAAACTCATCGAGGAAAAGGACAACGACCAGGTAAAAATGGAAACAAGAGGGAAACAGAAAGACATCAAAATAAGTACGAAATGACAAAGTTATACGGAATTGAATGTCAAAAAGGATCGATGGGACGCCGCATTAATCGTGCCAACTGGAGATGGCAAGGCAGAGTAATGGAAAATACAAAAGAACTAGATGTGGATTGAACCCATAATTAAGGTAGCATACTCGACAAGATTCATTTAATGCTCATACAACACATTAACACGGGAACAAAGAGCCTATTTGCGAAAAGATAACAAACAGAGAACGATAGAGGCTAAGGAGCACAGAGCGTAGTTCGCAGAGGTCACAAAGACCATTATAAATCAACAAACCTTCGACATTCACCACCATGGCACCTCCAAAGAAAGAAAAAGAAAGCCAGAGTGCTATACAACCTAGAGTTAGAGCCAGATCATGGGTACAATTGGAAGAAGATGAACAGTAGCCACTGAAGATCCGTCAATATTGACAAAATCCCATCCCCAGACACAACATCGATGAACCCCACACTTGTACTAGAAGAAACCCAACAACCAGCATCGGAGGGAAGGAATGTAGATATGCAGGCAGATGCACAGGAGCAGCAGAACTAGGACACAGAAACCTTGAAGGAGGCACAATCAGAGAACATTGAAGCAACAATGAGAATCAATGGAATGACGACGAATCATGAAGCAACAGTCAAGACAAATGAGTATCAAACCACCATGTCAAACCACCCACCTGAAGGAACAATAGAATATGTCATAGGTTGGAAAAAATGGTATTATGAAGTACAAACTAGAGTTGTTGGAACCTCAAGCCAGCCACCACTAAAGAAAGACAAGAAGCAGGTGCCTAGGTCACCTCGCAAGCAACCTGTCGTAGCCCTAGTTATACCTCATATACCAGATGGGGTATGGGTGGAATCGGGAATTCTAGGGCATATTAACAAGATAAAATACTCAAAACATGATGTGGTAGACACAGACAAGTTTCTGGAATTTGTAAAGAGAGTATACTTAGATACTGTGGGCGTAAATCTGGTTGGGGAACCAATTGGTCAGCCACTCCAATGGGAAACAGGATTAGAGAAAATAGGGATTTTAGGTCTGCTAGACGTACCACACTTTGGCAGAGGATAGAACGCAAGTGGGTGCATCAAATAATTGTTGGCAGTCAAACATGGCGGGGACATATGGTTGGACAATATTGTCTCGATAGACATAGAGCTTATTGGGAACATAACAGGGTTTCCATCTCAGGGCATGGATCTCGCGTAGTTTCTTGACGAAAAATCCAAGGAGAAAGCACTAGCGGAAGAGATGAATAAGAAGTATGGTACCGACAAGGGGACACAAGGAATCATTATCAAGAGGATCAATGATTTTGCAACACAAATGGGCACAAAAATCTTAGCCTGTAAGTTGCTAAGAAAATGTCGTCGGGAGGAAGTTCCAGCTGGGGTTGTTGCATTTGCATCTCAGTGTACCAAGGGCACCACAGTGAGTTGTGCACCCTATCTCTTGAACTTATTCCTGGATGACTACAAGGATGCACAGGATCTAGGAAGAGAGTTTATTATTCATGGCTAATCATGTTAGTAGCCTTTATGGGATGGAGGGAACCAAAATATTTAACTTTCATTACCAGACCCAAATCCATGTCAGATGCCAGGCAAAAAAGGATAAATGGGTCCATATTTGAAGGATACCTACACGATTTGCAGGAGGCCATTAACAACATGTGGATAATAACACCAAAGTTCGTCGCATGGTATTGGGACATCGCCAACTTCAAGGCCACATGACATACGATGTGGATACAGGTGCATAAGGACCCCGATAAGTAATGGCTACAAATGAACTACTGTATCACAAAGGGAGACATAAACATGGTGATCAAATACTGGGAAGATGAATGGAAGATTCCATTCCTCACCCAAGACTTTATGGAAAGGAAAACATAAGAGGAGGCAGGGCAGGAGGAAACACAACCTCAGAAAGTCCAAGTGCCCAAGAAATGAAGGAAGGGCTAGACAAAAACAACACAGATAAACGAAGGCATAGCGAGGATGGGGACCCATAAGGGGAAGAAGGATAATACGTAGTTGTCCAAAGAGAAGCAGAAATAGGTTGAGGCCGCGCAAGGGACTACACCAAGTCCCAATCCACAGGAACTAGGTGGGAATAAGAGGCTAGACATGCAGATAGGAGGAGTGTGCAAGAAGATGAAGGTGCAAAGAACACCTCCAGAGTATACGATCATAGAGGATGATGGAGAAATGATATCCCGAATGGTACAGGATTGTTTATCTAAAGATTTTGACAATGTTGTGCACCACAGCGACAGGATTCAAGAGGGGTTGGTAGACATGCGGTAGTTCCTAAAGAAAATCGGGGAAGTACACATAGTATGTAGCATCATGGGAATAGGGCCATCAACACCACAGGAAGAGTAAATATTGGAAGAAGGAGAGAAAGATACACTTCATACAATACTATATTCAAGCGCAACATTCCACATCACACCCAATATGTTGCGCATGGATGCGATCGTGAGGAAGACACCACTAAAGGACTTAGCCCAAATCCAACTAGTATTGCAGAGGATACCATCCAAATCTCTACA
The DNA here is from genome assembly GCA_000966675.3 of Picea glauca. Taxonomy (NCBI): domain Eukaryota; kingdom Viridiplantae; phylum Streptophyta; class Pinopsida; order Pinales; family Pinaceae; genus Picea; species Picea glauca. Next base: position 412,709 of record JZKD02S1957848.1, read on the forward strand.
CAAGTTGTAGGTTAGCATTACCCATGAGGTACAGTCTCGTGCACACACAAACTTAGTTGAATTGCAGCAGGTAACAGAGAAGCAGGATGCACTAGAAATAATCTATGAGTAGGCTAATTTCGAAACCCAAGAGGAGAGGGAGTGCATGAATGGACTGGAACAAAAGGTGGAAAGAACTTAGGATAAGATCGCAAATACTGCATAGTCGGATGAAATCAGAGAAGTAGAAAAGATTGATCAGATTGCACAGGAAATCAATCAATATCAGAAGGAGATCACGAATCTTTGAGAGCAGCTCACACCAACCACTCCACTAGCATTAAAGGAGAAAAGGAAGCAGGAGGTAATGGCACAGCTACAGGATATAGAGAAACAGGTCAGCACAACCTCTGACTTGTTCGATAAAGAAGCACAACTTTGGACAAAGTTAGAAGAGGATCAGAAAGTCTAGAAGTGGGACGAGGAAGAAGAAAGGATAAGTGCAGTTATATAGGACCTCAAGCAGAGGCAGAAGACAATGTCCATCACGGAGTGCATCAAAGGGGTGGAGGACATGAAGAAACTACAGCCAGAAATCACCATTGTTCAAACACAGAAGAAGAAGCATTAGGCTCAAATGGAACCATTTCAAGAGAGGGTAGCAGAAGTCCCGACACAGGCAGCGGAAGACAAAACACATATATCACAGACCCAAGCAGAATGCACAGAATTGATCAGTGACAAATTTACATTCTAGATAGTGGACACACTCAAGGAGAAGACTGCTCAGGCACATACACAACCAACAAAGATCAAGGAGAAGTTCCAGGTGATCATAAGGGAGATCGAATATTTTTGTTAAGGTGGCTTGAGATGAGCCACATGTCAATGTTGGGGGCCTGTTGGAAGCAGACCAAAGCAAAAAGAAAGTTGATTTTGGGAAAGAAATCATGCACGAGGAAAGTGACAGTTGGAAGGAATAACAACATGTGTGCATGCAGGGAAGACCTAATGACGTTAGGGTTATGGTTTTGGGAATGTATTTTAAGGGATGAAGAGACAGAAACTTATAATATAGATATTTAGGTATCATAAGGGGTTCGAATTTTCTAAAGATAAGTCGTTATTGTAGAGAGAGAGGTTGTAGTGAACCGATATGTAATATTTTGTTGTATGATCTATTTTGGTAATTTGTTGAGATAGAGAGGACGAAGGAGGGTATATATTGAGGGTTAGATCATAGGTTGAAGAGCCTGGTGTGATCTATTCCGCCTCATATAGATCTTTCCCAACGGGGAAGAGTTGTAAGTGTGTGGTGTTGTAGTGAAAGAACGACTATAATAAACAAGCTGAGAACCAAATATTTGTGGATGTAGCCCAGGAGGGGGTGAAACAAGGTAACATCTGTGTTATGAGATTGAATGCATGTGTCTCTTTATTTCTTTTAAGTAAATATTGTTATATTGAATGAATGAGTGTTATATTTCCTGTTTATTTTCATTTGAAAGTATATTGGGTTTACAAGTTATAATAGTGGTTCAATATACAGTTCTCATATCTCGCACTCAATCCTAGGTTGTAAAAACATGAGTATTACTGCCACCCATTAAATTTATCTCGGGTGAGACTGAGCAGTGCACTCTATGCGTTGTGTTGCCTTCTGGTTTACCAGGAGGGTCGATAGTTTTAGAGGCTTTGTTGGAAACCTGAAAAGACATGAACCCTGGGTCAATAAACTCGGACATAATAGAATAATCAACCAATAGAAGGCATGACACCAAGAGGATCTTCTCAAATATTTGTCCACGCTCCAGAATTACCACAAGGGAAGACTTTTCATTTCAAAAATTAGTGAAGGAAGAAACGATCCATGAACATATTATACAAGAATAGGATCTGGAAGTTTCTTCTAGTAGTATTTATGAGTAGATAAAAGATATCAAAGATTCATGGACCATATCATATGATGATCGGATACTAGAGCCAAATATCAAAGAATTTTTGGCATCTTTATCACCAGAACCTTTGTGCATTATGGAGTATGATGACCAGCTTTCAAAATCACTTTATGTCATGACAACTAAGGGAGGTTGAGGAGACAAAGGTTATATTGAAATTTGGTTCCAAATAGTTATAAACCCACATTAACACTCCACATTTCAACATTTGTTGGCATTATTTCCACAAGAGTAGTTTGCCTCTGATATGTCGGTAATTATCAAGGTATACTTTTCATATTTGGATACGAGTTTAATTAAGATCCTATTAAATGAATGGATGCATTGTAAGTATTCCTACACTTGAAATATATTTTCCTTTCTTTCAAGTAGACTAGGATAAGTTAGAAGAATGAATAAATAAATAAAATAATACAGAGAAAAATAAGTCTAACTATGAAAACTAGGACTCTGTTATAGTTAGACATGAACCTTGCTTCAAAACCAAGTTTATGGCTAGAAAAGTTCACAATAAAGTTATGTTGTGGAAACATCTACAACATTTGCTTCAAACTCTCAATCTACTTTAGTTAGAAATCATTCATCAACTTCTCTGTCAAATTCAACAAGATCCATATGTTTTGGGACATGCTCTCAATTTGGCTTAGGGATTTAATCTAATGGTGTAACTAATCAAACAAATATTTTCAAGGATCATGTTGAAGGAAACACTCCAAAATCCATCACAAGGACAATGAACTCATATAAATGGAGTCTTGGTGACACATAATTTCCTTCAACTAAATTTTCTAGTTCATGTGTGATGCAAAAAACAATGTCTCTATCAAAAAACATAAATTCAATTTTAGGAACCATGCCCATAGTAACTACACTAGTTGATGCAACAAATCATTACTACATGACTGGAAAATATATGGTAGAATATGTTGCAACATCATCTATCCCTGCACCATCAGTCTTTGTTCAATAGTCTTCATCAATGACATCACCAACCTCAGTCACTCTTGTAGTTGATTCTCAGTCAAATACACAATCAATTGGGGCTCATCCTAGTTCTCCAAGCCAAAATACATGTATATCTAGTGCTTAAATTGTAATTTCCTCAGTTGGTCACAACAATTCTACAGGCAGATCCTTTCAAGATATCAGCCACCTACTCTGTTGCATGAGGTCATGCAAAAACTTAGGTGTGGGGGAGATGTTGGTCTTCCATTTTGGTATCTTTTTCACTATCATATGTGTCCCATTTTGACTATTTTGTCCATCTCTTTTACCTCATTAGTGTTTATTTTCACCATATTCCCTCATAGTTATCAAGATAAGTGTCATTGCAAGATTATAAGATGTTTAGTTGTTAATTTCATTAATTTCCCTTATTTTTGATGAATTAAAAGGAATTAGACTTGGTATTTCCAATGATGATTTATGCAGTTCAAATCCAATAGAAGGCATCTTCACAAATCCTATAGCACAAATCTGATACTGAAATTTTTGTAGCGGCCCATTTCTGGAAGCAGTTTTTCCACGACATTTCCAGAAAGCTGAAGATAGATTTGGTATATCAAAGACATGGGTTTTGTGCAAAAAATGATAATTTGAGTATCGCGTGGGAATATTTCTTAGAAAATGTATGACCAGGGAAATATGGGTGGATATTTAAGACATATTTTCCTATAAATCCTATAGTTCCCAAAGTTCTTGTAGCGCCTCAATGTTTAGGATGGTTGCAACTGTTAGCACTCTGTAAATTTGTTCAGTAGAGAAAACAAATGACAGAGGTAACCAATAGACCAACTTTAAGACCAGAAAATAACCTTTTCGACCTAGAGAGGGCTCTCTCTGAGACTCAGTCTTTGACAAATAATGAATTTGAGTTGTCGGCTAGGTTTATTATGTTTGTGAAATCTTTCTTGTTTCGCTGGAAAGGAAATACAGAACTTTGGGCCATGGAGTCAAATTCTAGAAAACGAGAGAAATAAATGACTTGGTAAATGAAACTTTGAGAGGATAAAGGCTAAGCAAGAAATGGTCTTTCAGTTCAAATGTCGTTGTGTGTGTCAAAATAAAGAGTACATAAAGTAAAATTAGAGCACCATTGGCTATGAATTCTAAGTTACTTAGAAGAAAACATAGGATTTTAAATGGCGAAGTCTAGAGCACTGCATGATGAATTATAGACTTATTAAACGTTCCAATTTAAACAAAGTAAAGACATGAATATACAAAAAATAGGAAGTACATACATAGAAGAGATCACAATCAATCAAACCACCACCATTCGAATATTTTCGTCAAAGCCTCATGACTTCTGCATTATATTTCAATCAAGTTCGAGGATTACATTCAATAGTATATTGTCTACACTACTTTTCCAACCAACCTAGCTTACATTGAAAATATAGAATATATGGGAAATGTTATGCCCTTGGGATACCATGCCTCAAACTATTGCTCCTATAATTTTGGTTCTGGTTATTCCTTGACATATGACATTTCGAATAGGACTTACTAAGAATGGAATCCCAACTGCACCTAATCATTTCATAACTGACGCCTTCGTCATGATCGCTCGTTTGTCAGTAAGATTCAATCATAAGGAGGTGATGCATCAAAGTTTCTCCTTTTAGTGGTTACCCGAATGATCGAGCGTACTGTCAGAACTTTGCCACCCAGTGATCACGAGCTCTAGTTGCTACCACGTGATCACCGGTTTTAGTATGCATGTGACGATTTGGTATGGTAGATGACTATGGGATGTCACTTGTGCTTTCCAGGTGGTGACGAAGGTTGAGGGACCACACATCTCCTTCAAAATGGTCATGCATTTCGCCTACACTTTTCCTCCTCGACAGGTAGGTTTACAACACCTGTGCGACAAATATCCACCGCGCCAGTGCCCGTCAGACTTCTTGTTTCTCGGTAGGAGACAAGACACGAGGGGAGAAAAATTCCATGCCACATTCAAAAAGAAAAAAAATGGGATCATGTCAATCATGCCTCTGGTCCCACCTGCAATCTCAATATTCTGAGCATTTTCCTGAGTGACCATTTTCATTTTTTTAGATTGTTTACTTGTCTTCGTAAAACTACATTCCCTTTTAGCTTTGTTGAAACACTAAAAATAGTCATGAAGACGTCTTTTATGGCCAGACCACATTCCTTGAAGTTCTTCGCGATTATTTCCTCTGACATCCTCTACTCTTGACGCAACTGAATGATCATGTCATGTGCTTCTTTGAGCTATCTTTTGAGCTAGTTTGCATTCCCTTCTCGACTCTGCGATGTTGTTGTTTCGACAGTATTTTCTGCTAACTGTTTTCTCAATTATATGTTCTCCTGGTATAATTCATAAATAGTGAGTTGCACTTGTTTCATCTATTGCGACGGCTCCTGAACCTCCATGTTTCCAATTCTTGACCTTCTCCATCTTTCATTGAATCCCTAGCTTCAACCTTCAACGGGATCTAACTAAATAGCGCACGCAAGTAATTTCTCGAAAACAGATTGGGTGGGCGGTTCGTTTGGAGCTTGGGTCTCCTCGAGATTCTTGATCAAACTTGGCCTACCTCTTTTCCAAGGTACTGGTTGTTGGGATGACGAGCCTTCTATTTTCTTTCCTTTTCCTGTAGCCTCCTCCATTCTTGGCCTCACACTGCAAGATGTTGTTTCCCCCATGGGTAGCAAGAGATCTCCTTTGGGGTCCCTAGGGATGTTGGCTAAAATTAGGAATGAATCCCAATATTTGTATAGACTCCCCAATTCATTGACTACCAGCAACTTGATTAAGGATATATGGCATAAGTTCTTCCTCAACTGGTCTGCTTCGGCCTGGACATTGTCTGCCATTCCTCTTAGGCTTTAGTGCAAAAAGAAAGGTAAGTTCAAAGGTATTTTCCCTGTGAAATGCATTAGTAGCCTGATGTGATGTGGGTATATTTTTTCAGAACTTATTTCACAAATGAAATACCTTCTAATCACCTTTAGGAGCTTCTGAAAAGGCTCTTGTAGATACCGACTCAAAATGCCCACTCTAATTTTCTTGTTCAGGAAGTTTGGTTTGAAGAATTATTCATAGCATAATACGTCTAAAGGCATTCCTTTAGACCACCTTTCACCATGTGGAGGGATCTCCATCGCGGCTGATAGAGTTTCCTCCGTCACCCAGAAAGTGATTCTCACAATGATCACGTAAAACCCATTAAATCTGAGAGAGAACTGTTCAACCAGTTTCATGTTGTATCCTTGGATATTCTCACAATAGCGCATACATCCGATATGTTCAAAATATTCCCTTCCATTTGGGTCTTCATTTATTAAGGCCAATTCTTGAGGTTTGGGCCTCACAGCTTTGCCACTTTGCACCCTTTTCCTTATGTATTGGGATTTTTTCAGGATGAAAATGTGTATTTGTTTCACGTGCACATGGTAATGAAATATGGAAACCCTCCTCACGCCACAAATGGAGAATGATATACTTCACAGAGAACTATCGAAGTGGAAGTGGTGAAATCTTTGCGCGATGAGCAAAAATAACTCTAGGATTTCACTGTACAGTCACAAGACACTATGAATACTTTCAGCACAGAAGAAGGTCGATGCCGCAATAAATGGTAACAGTAGGCACATCACAGTAGGGGAGCACGAACGGAAGTTCTGGAGTGGTGGAAAGGCACTACGACACTGGTGGTGAGCTGGGGAAAAGGATGTGAAAAACAATTCGACGTGATAGGAAATGACTCTGAGGAAGGAAAGTTGACTGGGAGGGGAATTATTGCTCGACAGACTAGCTCGCGGAAAAATCCGATAGGTTTCAAACCATGACTGAAAATGAAGTAGACGCGACAATATGGACTGAAAAATTTCACAACATAACTGATGACAACTGGCCTTCCCATAGGGAAAGAACCCAGTAATTGCAGGAAAAATTGCAGACAATGCACAAACTCAGATGGTAAAGGAGAAACATGCAGAGAGACTGTTATTTGTAATTGAATGAACAGGGGGTGGAATCATGGAAGAGGACACTGAATCCATGGTGACGAGAAGTTTTGAAGGAGGCTGAATATTTGCACAGCACACTCACGTGACGGGTATAGTTCGAAGTGTGAAAAGTATAGATGATAAGAGCTATAGAGTATATGTGATAGGAGCGCCATGATTTCTTAACCTTTTTGACTTTAAAATTAGGTGATGATGGTCATTATAACTGTGTACATGACCTTTACACTAAAAAATTTCCTTGACCTCTGGCACGTAAATTCCCTATTTCTAGCAGGACTTGACCTTTTGGGAAAAATACCTTTACAATCCACACATGGCTAATTATGACACCCTTTCTTGACTCCAAGGGCCAAACCAGCCACTTGCTGACTTCAACCCATTCATTGTCCAGTACCTGACCTCGCACGCTTTGACACATGGACCATGAATCATCTAGGAATGACTCTAACTGAGAAAATGATGGTGCTAACAGCTGGCTCCAATGGGGATGCTATCCTCCCGGTGAGGTGGCAAAGAACAATAGACCAAGTGCCTGATGATTGGGCTTTATTTGATTTGCAGAATTTAAAACAACAGAAAAGGATCACCCTAGACTTTCTTGACATAGTCACAACCAGACTCAACATAAAATTAGGGCCTTCACTTCAAGCTTGAATTTTCTGTTGACTACTGACTCGAAAACGTCTTCATTGAAAACATTAAATTGGATATTTACAATGACATGAGAGACTGAAACTAAACTAGATAATTCTTAAGGAACCTACCATTCATAGGTCCTCCACTAGTGAGCTCTCCATTAATATATTATAGCAAGTATGCATTGTTCTCGTGATATGCAAAAATCCTGAATGGCCCCATCCAAAGATGATCGAACTTTCCATGTTTCCCTTTGTCTTCATTCCTCGCGTCCCACTTCAGCACCAAATCATTTACCTTGAAATCCTCATGTTTAGTGTGCTTGTCGAAAATCTTCTTCGTTCTGTCTTGGTGAAGCTGTGATTGGTTGAAAATTTGTTCCCTCATTTGATGCACATGAACCAATTGGTTTATCCTCCTCTCAGTGTCGTTAGGTTTGGTTTCTTGCTCTTGCAGCAATCTCCTGACTGTCAATCCCAACAAGGTGGGGAAAACTTTCTCCGTGCTATATATAATTTGGAAAGGCGATGTGGAGATAGAATTTTTGGTAGTTATTTTGTCAGCCCATAGCGCGTAGATAAGCTTCTTGTGCCAAGCCTTCTTGTTGTCCTGCATGAGTTTTTTAATAATCATGGTTAAACTTTTTTTGGATGATTTTGCTAATTCATTACCTTGTGGGTAATATGTCGTAGAAAGTCCTAGGGTTATGTTGTAATTGTTACAAAAATTCTCCATATTTTTGGACTTGAACGTTGTTGCATTATCTGTGATGATATTGACAGGGCAACCGAACCTAGACATGATATTGGTCTCCAGAAACTGAATGATAACTGTGTCGATAGATTTCCTTCTGGGGACCACTTCAATCCATTTGGTGAAGTATTTTGTGGCCGTTAGTATCCATTTATGTTGAGTTGAGGATGGAGGATGGATTTTTCCTATAAAATCTAAACCCCATTGCATAAATGGTGCTTCGAAAGAGATAGGCTTTAAGGGAAGGGGTTGAAACTTTCTTTTCCCATCAAATATCTACCACTTGTGGCAACTAGAAACTTCCTTGTATACGTCCGCAAAAATACTAGGCCAATAGAATCTTTCCCTCAAGATTTTGTGTGCGATGGTCTTCCAATAATGATGCCCCCCGCAGTCCCCTTTGTGGAACTCCTTGATAGCCCCTTCTGTGTCTTCTTCTAACAAACAATTCAGCAAGATCCCTCATGGATCCTTCCAATACAGAGAGTTGTCCACGATGCCAAATTTAGCCACTTTCAATTTCAAAAAATTGTCTTTGGTTCTGCTCAACCATGGAGGATCTTTCAAATTCCTTAACACATCAATAATGTCAGCACATGAAGGCGAGTCAATGAATTTCTGAGATACCTGAAAGACTATTTCCTCTTGTGAATTCTCTAACAGATTGGCGATGAAATTTATTCCCAAAACATCGTAGTTCGACTGCGCCATCAATTTTTCCAGCCCCTGAACTTTAACCAACTTTGTAGGCTTGATTTCGAGGTCATATTCCAACATTACCAAAATCCATTTACCTCTTCTCCCTTCAGGATCATGTTGAGTCATGATATCCTTGACGACATTTCTAGGCACATGAACAATGACACGGGAATGCAGTATATAAGTCTTGAATTCTTTGAGGGCCTTCATAAAGGCATACAATTGTTTTTCCATGATATAATACCTTAGTGGGGAGTCCCTCAATGTCCTACTGAACTAGGCTACTGGATTTTCAAAATTCTTCTTATCCTTCTGTAACAAGATGCCAACGATGGTGTGTTCTAAGGTGAAGGAAAATAATATAAAGTCCCCAGTGAAATCTGGGCTAGCTAACACTCGATATTTTTCCAGTGCCACATTGATGTATTCGAATGAATTCTTGACTTCAGGGGTCCATTTTATCTCATTACCTTTCCTGAGCATACTCTTGATGTGCTTTATAATCTTGGCTAAACTTGAAATGAACCTCCTTAGAAAATTCACCTTTCCCAGAAAAGACTGCACCTCTTTCTTGCTTCTAGGGGTTCTGATCTTCAGAATACCTTCCACCCTATTGGAGTCTATCTTTATTCCTTCCTTCGATATGATGTGTCCCAACATATTTCCTTCTTGCATCCCGAAATTTTATTTTTTCGGATTTAATGAAATGCCAAACTTTCTGCATTTCTGGAAAAACTTCTTCAGATGCTCAAGATGTTTTTCGTCATAATCTCTAATATGCCAGATCTAAAAAGTATGCAGAACAGAAATAAAATGCTAGAAATGGCATATGAACACAATATAACCAGAATAACACCACTATAATACTGAAATGATAATAGAATAACACCAGAAAGAGCACATCAATTACTGAGAGCAATGTTCACTTGCCTCTTCAAGGGGGCAACCTCTAGTTGAGTAGAACTCTATTACAATAATATCCAAGCTAGGGTTCTCATGCCCTCGACTCCTATTTATACTAAATATGTCTATCAATAGAACCATCTAGAGGAAGATGCTTCTAGAAGTAGAAGCTTCTATTAGGTCTTCTTACATTCGACTTATTCTACTTTATTGCAAGGCCTTATTAATATTGACCTTTATTACATCGGAATACATTGTTTTACTTATGTGAGGGATTAGGTCCCTAACATGTCCTCCCCCTTAAAAATAGCCTTTTCCTCAAGGCTTGAGATGTGGAAATTGCTTCAGAATGGTAGTTGGTTCCCAAGTGGCATCTGCTGGAGTTGTATCTTTCCACTGGACTATCATTTCCTTGATGGTTTGTTGACGCATGCGACACTCACGCTGGTCCAAAACTGCTTGTGGTTGTAGCCAAATGGAGCATTCTTCGTCCAACTTGGGAAGGTTGGTTTGAGTTTGGCACTTAGTTTCAATCACCTTCTTTAAGCATGAAACATGAAAAACAGGATGTAGGTTAGAATGACTGGGCAAAGATAAGTAATAGGCCACCTGTCCCACATGCTTGAGAACTGTATAAGGACCATAAAATTTGAGCACCATCTTTTGACAATGGTCAGCCTTGAGGGAAATTTCCTTGTAAGGTTGCAGTCGAAGAAACACCTAATCCCCTTCTACAAAATGACGTTCAGAGCGACCTTGATATGCTTGTTGCTTCATGCGATTCTGGTCCATGACCAAATTCTCTTTGAGGGTATGAAGAATATCTTCTCGAACTGTAAGCGTTTGGTCAACTACCTAGACCTTCGAGACACCTGGAAAATATGAGAGAATTGATGGTGGCTTTTGTCCATATACCGCTTCAAAAGGAGTCATGTGGGTAGTTGTATGGTATGTAGTGTTGTACCACCATTTATCTAGGGGTAACCATTGAGCCCACTGATTTTTCTTTTTGGATGAAAAACACCTCAAATATGTTTCCAAACACTTGTTGAAAATTTCAGTTTGACCATCCGTCTGGGGATGATAAGTTGTGTTGAGATGCAATTGGATTCCTTGTAGCTTCTTGCCAGAAATTGCTGGTGAAAGTTGGGTCGTGATTAGAAACAATAGAATGCAGCATGCCATGAAGCTTGAAGACCTGATCCATGAAAATTTGATCCATTGTGGATGTTGTAAATGGGTGTTGAAGAGAAAAAAAATGAGCATACTGGAAAGGTGATCAACTACCACCTATTGACTAATTTAGGTAAGCCTATAATAAAATCCATAGAGATATCCCTCTAAATAACAGGTGGAATCGGAAGTGGTTGTAGTTTGCCAGGAGATTTGACTGTTTCTCCCTTGTTGCATTGACACACATCACATTCGGCCAAAAAATTACGAATGTCTTATTTCAAACTATCCCAAAAAAAAGAATGTTTGACCCTGTCATAGGTTTTGGTAAACTCAAAGTGCCCAGCTGTGGGTGTAGTATGAAGCTCAAAAAACAACGTGGATTTAAGTTTTGATTGTTTACTTAAATACAAACAGCCTTTGTATCAAATCTCATCATGGAGCTAAGAGTACCCTGGGGAAACTGGAGAATTGGATTTCAATTGTTGTATCAGATGCAAACTTTTGGGATCATGTAGCCATTTTTGGAGAACGGCTTGGAGCCAATCTGGTACAATGAAGGAGTGAAAAAAATGGATCCTTCATCTTCATATTTTCAGGAAAGTGCATATGCAACCACATTGTCTTTTCCTTTCTTGTAAATGATCTCATAATCATATCCAAAGATCTTAGTCACACATTTTTGTTTCTCTGGGGAGGAAATGCATTGTTCCAGAAAATACTTAAGGCTTTGATGATCTGTCTTAATTTGGAAGAATTTACCCAATAGATAAGGGAACCACAAATCAACGGCATGCAAAATAACCAACATTTCCTTTTCATAGATTGATTTGCCCAAATTTTGTTCAGACGATTGTTTGTTGGTAAATGCCAAAGGCCAACCCTCTTGCATAAGGACAACGCCAATTTGTTTCCCTGAAGCATCACATTCCAGGACAAAGGTATTTGTGAAATAAGGAAGGGCCGGGACTGGAGTGGTGCACATGGCCATGTTCAAGGTTTTAAAATCCTGAGCAATTGCTGGAGTCCAAGTGAAAGAATTATTTTTAAGGAGTGCGGTGAGAGGTGCTACAATCTTTCCATAATTCTTAACAAACTTGCGATAATAACCTATTAAGCCCAGAAATCCTCGCAAGATTTTGAGATTCTTTGGGTGAGTCCAGTCTTGCATAGCTTCAATATTTTTAGGATCCACCTTGACATCATTCTTTCCAACAAGATGACCCAAGTACTCGACTTCTAAGGCACAAAAAGCACATTTAGATTGTTTCAGGAAAAGTTGGTGTTGAGAGAGTAGATGGAGAACGCGGTCCACATGAGCAAGATGGTATGTCCAGGTTTTTCTATAGATGAGGATATCATCAAAGAAAACTAAGACAAAATTATGGAGAAAAGGGCAAAAGACATGATTCATTAGACTTTGGAAGGTGGAGGGGGGCATTACACAAGACAAAGGGCATGACCAAAAACTCATAGTGGCCCTCATGAGTTATAAAGGCAGTCTTAGGAATATCTGCCTCTTTCATACGGATCTGGTGGTAGCCAAAACAAAGATCAAGTTTAGTAAAGAACTGGGCACCACTCAATTCATCCAAGAGGTCATCAATAACATGAATGGGAAATTTGTCTTTAATGGTGAGTTTGTTGAGGGCGCGGAAGTTAGGACACATGCGCCAAGAACCTTCTTTCTTTAGGACCATGACCACAAGAGAAGAGTAGGGGCTCGTACTAGGGCGAATAACACCTCCATTAAGCAGGTCTTGAACTATTTTCTCAATTTCATTTTTTTGGGAAAAGGGTTGATGATAGGGACAGATATTGGGAGGAAGGCTTCCTGGTATAAGGGGAATGGAATGATCATGGACACCACGGGAAGGCGGGATTCCCTGGGGAGTGGAAAAGACCAACTGATGTTTAGAGAGGATGGATTGGAGGTCTTGCAACATAGAGGGTGTCTCAGTTGCCTGTAGGGCATGGAGTTGGGAAATAACGCCAGAATGACCTTTTTGGAGCAGATTTTCCATACGATGGGAACAAATGATCTCAAGTGAACCGGTGGTGATGCCTTGGAAATTATATTTTTGGCCCTCCTTTTCGAATTTCATGGTCAATTCATTTTCAAATCTTTTGTTCCTTACACTTGTGGCCCATAAAATATTTTTCATCGCAATAATAACAAAGGCCTTTGAGTTGGCGTTCATCCATTTTGGCCCTGGTCAATTTTTGGATCTTTAATGGAGTGGAAGGAGGAGTGGGATTTACTGATTTACTGGAAGGAATAAAGGGGGGTTTCTAGTTTTGAGAAGAGACAACCTGTTGTGCTTCCTTAGCTCGTTTAGTAGCCTCCACCCAAATCTGAGGCCGAGCCATGAGGACATGGGCACTAATATCATCCTTGAGGCCACTGATAAAACATTCTCAGGAAAAAGCATCAGACATTGCCTCTGTACGAAAATTCAGTCGCTCAAAAGAAGCTATAAAGTCTTCCACTGTCCCAGATTGTTTCAATTTTTTCAAATGGCCTAAATGGTTGGTTTCGGTGTCAAAGAGTTCATAAATCTCTGCCACAAAGTGTGTCCAAGCAACATACCCTTGGCAGGAATTTTTCCTCCATTGCCACCATTGCCAACGTTCTTGATATAGATGGAGAACACCATATCAGTGTTTGTCCAAGTCATCTGTAATGTTTTACAAAGAGAAATAATGTTCCATTTGAGTTACCCAACCAGTGGGATCTGAACCATCAAATTTGGTCACATCCACCCACGGAAGGGGTAGGTCACACTGAAAGTGATGGGGATGAAAATTATGGGAATGAGAGGGAGTTTTAGCTTGAGTATGAAAAGGTGGGTCAAATAAAGGAGTATCTGCAGGGATATGCATTTTGGTGCAGATCATTGAAATGACAGATTCAAGATGAGTAGTCATGTCTTGTTTGAGTTCCTTGATTGAGGCGGTGATGGAGGACTGCATGTTTGTATTGATTGTGGCAATATTGGAACCGAGTTGTTTCACTTCTTGTTGGGTCTTTGTGAAATTAGACTGCAAGGTATTGAAGCGAGCTTCCAAGTCTTGGCTATGAGTATGGGACATGATGATGAGGGAACCAAAAAGGGGTAGGTGGGGTCAAAATGTTTGCTGAAAAATGATAGGTATGAATGTAATAAGGGTGAAGAGATAAATCCAATGGAATAGGTCTCAAATAATGGTGCAAAAATTTTCAGAACTTTTTTTTTTTTTTTTACACTTGCAGAGTTATACTCCAGTCTGAAGAATACTGTAGTGATGAAATGCTAAAATTCTTAACCAGGAAGAAATCTGTAGTGATTTGGCAACTCGAACACAATTTTGCAGCAATATATCTTGTCTGTTATTTTTTGTTTTGTTTTTTTCCCGTCCCCAAGGGTTAGGTATTCAAGGGTTCTATAGACAAGGGTTTGCCCTGTGCTATAGCTCTCTGATATACGTGTGGGGTCCAATAGTAGTACTCATCCCAATATCTCAAGGAACTAACTAAGGAAGATAGACTATCCCCTTAGCCATACTACATGACTATAGAGGTACTAGAGAGTATCTTCCCAAGTGTTGTTCTCGGTGGCACTGTAGTAGTCAGGCAGTCGATTGGTTTATCTAAACAGGGCTTCAGGAAATCTAGTTTGATCTGTATACAGGTGATGTCTGATGTGCTACCACTCGAAGGGGTACCAACAAGGGTTACAAGGGTGGCCAATAGATGTGCGCTTAAGAACCACTTGTATTTCCTGCGTGTATTAATCTCTTAACTATAGGTTTATGAACTTAACAACATATCTATGTAGCTTAAAGAGGTCGGAATATGTATCTACCCTAAAAAAAATTAACCCACAATGTTTTTCTGAGGAAAGTGCTATGATACCACTTATAATATGTCAGATCTAAAAAGCGTGCAGAACATAAATAAAATGCTAGAAATGGAAGATGAACAACAATATAACCAGAATAACACCACAATAATACTGAAATGATAACAGAATAACACTGGAAATAACACTTTGATTACTGAGAGAAATGTTCACTTACCTCTTCGAGGGAGCAACCTCCAGTCAAGCAGAGATCTATTACAATAATATCCAAGCTACGGTTCTCATACCCTCGACTCCTATTTATACTAAATATGTCTATCAATAGAACCATCTAGAGGAAGATCCTTCTAGAAGTGGAAGATTCTATTAGGTCTTCTTACATTCGACTTATTCTAATTTATTGCAAGGTCTTATTAATATTGACCTTTATTACATCGGAATACATTGTTCTACCTATGTGAGGGGTTAGGTCCCTAACAGAATCAGAAAATATTGTGATGTCATCCAAGTAAATCATGATAAACTTGTCTTTCTCCTCAACAAATGTTATATCAATGGCCCCCTGGAAAGTTTCTCTAGCGTTCATAAGTCCAAAAGGCATATTTGTATACATGAATGTACCACATAGTGTTGTAAAGGTTGTCTTCTCGGGGTCATTCGCATGTACCATGATCTGATTGTAACCAGAAAAACTTTCCAACATTAACATCTTCTGGGATCCAACTACCTTCTGTAGGATGTAGTCCATCTTAGGAAGTGGGTAGTTGTCCTTGAGGGACACTCTGTTTAGGTCTTTTGTTGGTGACGTAGGGCCTATTGGTGGGGGATGATGATTTTCACCCAGCCCACCAAGGATCAAACCCCATCGAGACTTCGACATGTTGTGATAAGGCTCAAATGGTAGATGACACATGGGACAAACTTCCACCCTGGTGGAGGTCAGGACATCTCGGCCCTTGCTGAGTCACAAGTTCTGGGTATATATGGCTTGCGAGATGTCAGTTATACTCTTGGGTTTATAGTGGCAGCCTATGGATTTGAACCTAGGCCATGCCTAGGTAATCCTGATGTGTTACCGATTTCCCCATGGTTAAAAAAAAAAACCGTGCATAACCCTATTTGGCCACTCTTCTTCCTTACAAGCACACAGTTGGCCACCAATTTTGAAAATATCAAAGAAACAATAATTTTGGCATCAAATAATTTCTTTACCTCCTTTTCAATCGGTGGTGGCAGCAGGGGATTGATCTGTCTCATCTTTTTCTTGAAAGGTTTTTTATCTTCCTTGATGTGAATCACATGTTGAATTACTATTGTGTCATAGACTTTCAAATATTCATATCTCCATGCAAAAACATCAGGGAAATCTATCATGAGGTTGACATATCTCTGCTTGATCTCCAGACTAAATGTCTTTGAAAATATGATTATATTAGGATTCTTTTGAGTTCTGATGTTGCAATCCTCGATATCTTCATCATTCGCAGTGATTCTGGGATTTCTAGCTACATCATTTTCATCAAACAACTTTTATAATTGAACCAATCCTTTGGGGATGATGTTGTTTCTTAGTTGCACTATATCCCTTCCATCTATCTGGATCTCAAAGGGGTCGTCATCACTACACGCAACTGTGTCTCCATCCTCTTCTAAAAAATAGTCATCATCAATATTCACATTAGTGAACTCGTCGCTCATTTGGAGGAACCTCTCCACCTATTTGTCATCTTCAAACACTTGCCAATATTTGATGTTATCAGGCACTGCGAGCATGTGTTTGACTTCAATCTCATACTTTCTATTGGGAAAAATTGGAATTTTAAACACTAAAGATGAGGTGGCCAGGGCATCTGCTATTTGATTTTACCCCCTGGGGATCACTGATAGATTATACTCTGATAAATCTTCAAGGAGGTCTAGCACTATATTTCTATATGCTCTTAGTCTGGGATGATTGGACTAGTATATACCCTTTACCTGATTTATGATGAGATCAAAGTCTCCATGCACCACTATCCTCCTAGCGCCCAATTCCTTTAAAGTTCTCAAACCCAAAATTAGTGCCTCATACTCGACCATGTTATTTGTATAACCAAAAGAGAGCTTGTAAGAGCAGAGCTTTGTGACCACTTTAGGAGGGTTGATCCATACATCGGCTTCAACTCTTTCCTTGTTGACAACTCCATCAAAGCTCATATTCCACATTTTGTTTTTCGCGTGGTTTCTATGATCTACGCACTCCTACGCTCGACGCACAGTCTTATCTTTGACAATCATGATAGTTTTTGGCTCCCCCTCTTCAAAACTTAAGTCATAAAAAATAGAGAATCCAATTTCGGTGTCAACAGAGTATATGGGATGATTGTTTGGTTGTGTTTTACTACTCACCATGTACTTGAGAAGCACCTCTCTGTACATTCTTATTTCTTGGCTGAAAATTAGGATGGTGGCATAAGACATGTCCATTTGCAAAGTTCCTTTTGATTTAGCGGCCCAAGATATGGATAAAAACATGCTTAATTTTTTGGGAATGTCGGCAACCACCACGTCCATGACCAGATTCTTCGACAAAATTTGAGATAATGACATGACCAAATCTTTGATCAAACCTAAACATTTCACTTTCCTTGAGTCGAAAGAGAAAAGTTCTTTATAAGGTTTGGTGACGTCCATGCCTAACTCATTCATGACCACCTTTGGCATGAGATTATGTGATGCACTCGAATCCAACATGGCATTATGCAAAGTCATGTCATGAATTTTGATTCTAACATAGAAAGGAGGGACGTCCTAAGTATCACCAATTTATTATATGCACGGACCAAATAAGATGGCAGGGTGTTCATTTTGGATGTTAAGGGTGTCAGGGCCTCTTCCATATTTAACATCTTAATGATCTGGTTCCTATATTCTCCTTTCATGATTAGCTCGTTGAAAGGAATAAGGATTTTGATTTTGGCCATTTCATTCTCAAAATTAAAAGGGGGGGGGGGGGCTTTATCTATCTCTTTGACATTTGTTTCCTTACTTGCCTCAGGTGCTTTCTTTAGGGACTCTTCCTTTGCTTTTCCTTTCTTCGTCGTGTCCCTTGTTGGATTGTCTTTCTTTGGTTGGCTTGGAGAAGGGGTATTCACTGGAGGTTTCTTTGTGGGACTTATCTTCGACAGCTTTGCCGACATATTTCTACTCCCTAGGTTATATTTATTTTGAAACTACATGATTGCATTGTGATATCCCTTTCTGAACTCCTTTGTTTCCGAAAACAGCATGTCATCAGTGTCCATTATAAAACCATCATTTGCGTCCATGAATTGACCATGTTCTCCCTTTGTTAATAATACGTGTGTATTTGTGTCATCACATCAATACATCTGGTCTTGGATCATCTGATCAAAGTCTTCATTTGCGTAGTTGTTTTGGAAAGGAGTTCTTATCTGTTTATCACCTTTCTCTCTCTGGTCCCTTTTCCTGATCTACGGGACTGGATCCCTTCTGAAGTTTTGATTTCTAGGCTGGAAAATTTTTTTCTCCCTTGTGGTGGGATTATTATCCATGGGCATCCTTTCCATTATATTCTCCATAGTATTCATCATCAAGTAGAACTTTTTGTCTGACGATCAGGATGTAGAGGGTTGCACGTCCCCTTGGGGATTCTTCCCATTTGCGTCGAAATTCTGTTTGATTTTTCCCAAAGCCATTAGATTTAATTCAACTTCAATCACATTGCTCATAATAGCGCCTAAATTATCATACCTTCTTTCTCTCACCAGCAAGGTGAAATCATTGTCAAAGGAATCAACGTATCAAAGTTGCACAGCTTCGGGAGGCAGTTTAACTTCTGTGGGGATTGAGTTGTAGACCTTCATGAATCTGGTCGAAAACTCTTGCACTGTTTCCTCTAGTGATCACTTATATTGTTACACTGAGTTAGTAGTTGCAGAGGATTATTTTTGTCTCCCCATATGGAAAGAAATGATGTTTCGAACGTTGTGAAATCGGTGATGCCTGCTGCTTGAAGGGACTTAAACCACTTCCTGACCTCCCCTAAAATACTCTGCATGAACAATCTCATTTTTGCATCCTCGTGATCGACCTCTTCCAGGTCAACAAAATCATTAAACCAATCCAAGTGCTTTTGGGCAGAGGCATTTCCTTCGACATCGTATAGCTTGATCCTCTGATTATAGTTTTGGGGCAAATCATGTAGTTGGGATGGTAAGGAAAGGGGGGGGAATCTGGAGGGCATAACTCTCGGAGGGTTTGGAACTGGTCGGATGATCTGAGTGGGAATTATAACAACTCATGGGATTTTATTTGGTATCAAATATTGAAACCTTTTCTCATCGAAGACTATCTCATCCAACTAGGTTTATGATTTAGACCTAAACATGGTTTGTTCGAACAGTGTATCAAAATCAAGGTCGTCGATAATTTGTACTCTGTCCTCGAGTAATGATAGGTTTTTTTCCAGGTAATAGAATGGGTCCGGTACCTGTTCCTTTTCTCTGTGCATACATTTTTCGGGATCAGGCAAGGGTGCTACAGGGTCTGGATCAGGGTTGGCTCTAGTATAAACTTTCTTTGGAGCTAAGATTTCTTATTCGTACTACTATATGCTACTAATATTATTTATTGGAGTCGCCAAGTTAAACGTTTCAGCCAATATAGACATTTGACCCACCGTTACCCTCATGGGTCAAAACTATAGCTTTAGTCGTTCTCCCAGGGAGATTTTTATTCAATTCCTTCCCCAACAACGGTGCCAAAATGTTGGCACTCTAAAAATTTGTTCATCTGAGAAAACAAATGACAGAGGTAACCTGCAAACCAACTTTAAGACCAAAAACTAGCCTTTTTGACCCATAGAGGGATCTCTCTGAGACTTAGTCTTTGACAGATAATGACTTTGAGTTGTCGGCTAGGTTTATTACATTTGTGAAATGTTTCTGGTTTCACTGGCAAGGAAATATAGAACTTTGGGCCATGGAGTCAAATTATAGAAAACTAGAGAAATAAATGACCTAGTAAATGAAAATTTGAGAGGATAAAGGCTAAGAAGGCAATGATCTTTCAGTTCAATTTTCATTGTGTGTGTCAAAAGAAAGAGTACATAAAGTAAGCTCAGAGCACCATTGTACATGAATTCTAAGTTACTTAGAATAAAACATAGGAGTTTAAATGGCGAAGTCTAGAGCATCGTGCGATGAATTCTAGACTTATTAAACATTCCAATTTAAACATAGTAAAGACGTGAATATACATAAAACATGAAGTACAAACATAGAAGATATCACTAATACATCATACCACCACCATTAGAATTGTTTTGTCAAAGCCTTGTGACTTCTGCATTATATTTCAATCGGGTTCGAGGATTACATTCAATAGTCTATTGTCTACCCTACTTTGCCAACCAATCTAGATTACATTGAAAAGATAGAATATATAGGAAAGGTTGCATCCTTGGGCTTCCACGCCTCAAACTACTGCTCCCAGAATTTTGGTTTTGGTTATTCCCTGACATATGACCTTTCGAATAGGACTTACTAAGAATAGAAACCCAATAACTCCCAATCATGTCATGATCGATGCCTTCATCATGATTGCTCGATTGTCAGTAAGATTCAATCATAAGGAGGTGATGCATCGACGTTTATCCTTTGAGTTGTTACTCGAATGATCGAGCACACTGACAGAACTCTACCACCCAATGTAATGAGCTCTGGTTGTTGTCGCATGATCACTAGCTATAGTATGCATGTGGAAAGTTGGTATGGTGGATGACTATGGGTTATCGCCCATTCTTTCCAGGTGGTGACGACGGTTGAGGGACCATGCATCTCCTTCAAAATGGTCATGCATTTCTCCTACACTTGTCCTCCTCGACGGGTGGGTTTACAACACCTGCACGACGAATATCCACCACACGGGTGCCCATTAGACTTCTTGTTTCTCAACAAGAGACATGACACGAGGGGAGGAAAATTTTGTGCCACGTTCAAAAAGACAAAAAATGGGATCATGTCAATCATGCCTCTAGTTCCACTTGTAACCTCAATAATCTGAGTGTTTTTCTGAGGGACTAGTTTTGTTTTTTTATATTGTTTACTTGTCTTCTCAAAACTGCATCCCCCTTTACCTTTGTTTGAGAACTGGCAAGAGTCGCACAAAAATCTTTTATGGTCGAACCACATTGCTTGAAGTGCTCTGTGATTCTTTCCTCTTACGTCATCTGCTCCTTGCACAACTGAATGATCACGTCTTGTGCTTCTCTGAGTTGTGTTTTGATCTAGTTTGCATTCCCTTCTCGGTTTTGCGATGTTGTTGTTTCGACAATCTTTTCTGGTAATTGTTTTCTCAATTCTCTGTTATCCTAGTATAATTCGACAATAGTGAGATGCACTTGTTTTAGCTGTTGTGATGGCTCCAGTGCCTGGCCTTCTTCGTATTTCAATTATTCCCTATCTTGAACCTTCAACAGGATCTATCCGAACAACATGCACGATTAATTTCTCGACAACAGATTGGGTGCATGGTTTGTTTGTAGCTTGGGTATACTCAGGCTTCTTGATCAACCTTGGCTTGCCTCTTTTCCAGGGTACTGGTTGTTGGGATGACGAGCCTTCTATTGTCTTTCCTTTTCTTGCATCCTCCTCCATTCTTTCCCTTGTGTTGCGAGATGATGTTTCCCCCATGGGTAGAGAGAGATATCCTTTGGGGTCTCTTGGGATGTTGGTTGAAATTAAGAACGAATCCTAGTCTTTGTATAGCCGCCTCAATTCCTCGACTACTAGCAACTTGATTAAGGATATATGGCATAAGTTCTTCCTCAGCTTGTCCGCTTCGGCTTGGATGTTGTCCGCCATTCCTCCTAGGCTTTGGTGCAAGAAGAAAGGTAAGTTCAAAGGCCTTTTCCCTATGAAATGAATCATCATCCTAATGTGATGTGGGTATATTCTGTCATACCTTCTTTCACAGCTGAAATACCTTCTAATCACCTTTAGGAGATTCTGAAAAGGCTCTAGTAGATACCGACTTAGAACACCCAATCTGATTTTCCTATTCAAGCAGTTTGGTTTGACGAATTATTCATAGCATAATACATCTAAAGGAATTCCTTTAGACCACCTTTTACCGTGCAGAGGGTTCTCCGTCCCGGTTGATAGAGTTTCCTTCGTCACCCAGAATGTGATTCCTGCAATGATCGCGTAGAACCCATTAAATCCGAGAGCGAATTGTTCAGCCAGCTTCGCGTTTTATCCTTGGATTTTCTTGCAATAGTGCATACATCCGACCTGTTCAAAATATGCCCTGACATTTGGGTCTTCATTGATTAATGCCAAGTCCTGAGGTTCGGGCCTCACAACTCTACCACTTCGCGCCATTTTCCTTATGTCTTGGGATGTTTTCATGATGAAAATGTGTATGTGTTTCACGTGCACGTGGTAATGAAATATGGACACCCTCCTCGTGTGGAAAATGGAGAATGATATACTTCACAGAGACCTGTCGGAGTGGCAGTGGTGGAAGCTTTGCGCGATGGGCAAAAATAACTCTAGGATCTCATTGCGCGGTCGCCAAATGCTATGAATAATTTTGACACTGAAGAAGGTCGACTCCATGATAAATAGTAACAATAGACTCGTCATAGTAGGGGAGTGTGACAGGAAGTTCTGGCGTGGTGGCAAGGTTCTACAAAATTGGTGGTGAGCTGGGGAAAAGGACACGGAAAAAAATTCGACGCAATAGGAAAAGACTCTGAGGAAGGAAAGATGATTGCGAGGGGAACTATCGCTCGATAGACTAGATCGCGACAAACTCCGACAAGTTTCAAACCATGAATGAAAACAAAGGAGACAAGGCAATATGGAATGAACAGGTTCACAACATAAATGATGGAAATCGACCTTCCCACAATGAAAGGACCTAGGAATTGCAGGAAAAATCGCAGACAATGCACAGACTCAGATGTTAAAGGAGAAACACACAAGGAGACTATTATTTTTAATTGAACAAGTGGGGGATGGAATCATGTCAGAGGACGTTGAATCCATGGTGACGAGAATTTTTGAAGCAGGTTGAATATTTATGCAGAAAACTCGGGTGACAGGTACAATTTGAAGTGTGCAAAGTACAGATGATAAGCGCTGCAGAGTATATGTGATATGAGCATCATGATTTCTTAACCTTTTTGAATTCATAATGAGGTGATTATGTCCGTTATACCTGTGGATGTGACCTTTACACTAAAAAAATTCCTCGACCTCTGGCACATAAATTCCCTCTTTCAGACAGGACTCGACCTTTTGGGAAAAATACCTTTACAATCCGCACATGGCTAATTATGACACCCTTTCCCGACTCCAAGGGCCAGACTGACAACTTGCTAACTTTGACACATTCGTTGTTCAGTACTTGACCTCACACGCTTCGACATATGGATCATGCCTCATCTAGGACTCACTCTAACTGAGAAAATGATGGTGCTAACAACGACTCTTGTGGACGAATTTGGGAATACAGGTTTTTGTAAGGATCATGTTTTTGTTCTTCTATGTTATTCACATAGATCCAACAACCATTAGTTAACCCCCATTGCCTTGATAGAGTTTGTGTTGGTTATATGTCCATGGATTTTGGAGATGGTCTCCTTTTGTTGTAACCACTTCCCTTCTATGAGATGTAAGCTATATGGTTATATTTAAAGGATATATTAGAGTAGGGGGGGATAGTTGTAGCTAGATATAGGAAGGAAAATGGACGAGACTCTCTTCAGACACTGTACCCCTGTTTTTGTGATGAAATAAAAGGTCCAGTTTCTATGTGTAATCAATTGTCGATCTCTTGAATTTGTAAGTGTGTGGAATGCATGAATCTGAGTGAAGGAAGCTCCCCCTTCATCTCATAATCATGGCTCATTAAGATTTCCTTTATTCATTTTCATTTTTTGTAGTTTATTTATGCATTACCATTTTCTGTAGTAAGATAACATTATCGAGTAGTGTGATTTTAATTGATTTGATTGTAATTTGATTTAATGTTGGTGTGAGTTTATTTAATTCCTAAGTGCAATTTCATTTGATGTTGTGTGGATTGAAAAACTAGTTTATGTAGCATCAAATCAGCATGATTCATTGTTAGTCCTTGGTCATGAATAGGAACAGAGTACCCTCTAAACAATAGATTGTTAAGATTTGCATTTCTACACATACCTTTCATTTAATTCCTCGTTGAATGGATAACTACTCGTGTAAAGAATATTGTTTGAATTAATTAGTTATGTATTTTGATTGCATATATCTCTGAATGAGGGTTTATTTAATATAATTTATTAAGTGAACTAAAACAAAGTACCATCAAGTACAACATCTGTGCTTGACCTGCAATTCTACCTTTGTGATCACCATTAGATGAGAAATAATTTTCAGAGAATTGTATCCTCATTTTTGGGTGTGTTTGGTGTCATTTTATTATCATTGAATACATCCTCATTTCTGAGCACAATTTCTCAATTAGATCACATCAGATACTTGGAACAAAGTACCCATCACAACAGTAACCATTGGTTGCAGAATGTTGTTTTGACCTATGTTTTAACAATTACTAGCTTGATCCTTGATCTAAGAGTCATAGCCTCAAAGTGGATTAATTTTGTGATTGTTTTGAAGTTTTTTTCTTCGGCACATTGATCTTAGATTGGGATTTGATCCTGCATATACTTTGCTTGCATCTCACAAGATTACAAGCACCCAGATTGGAAATTTAATGTTCCATAATTTATACATATAAATATCCCCACACCAGTCATGGCTCATGGTTTGCATGTGTGCCTAAAGAAGCCAGGTACACATCTCCTACTTCATCTGTAGAGGTTTCCAGTTCTGCATAAGGGTCATTATCAGATCCCTTCCTTCTCTCAACACTTTTGGATCTACATTGTTTCTTGTAGTTCCCTTATTTTCCACATCTCCATCATACCTTTACAATTCTTTCAAGAGATTTGGATCTTCCCCTAGATTTAGATCTCCCACTTAGGGAGTTAGATCTATTTATTTTCTAGGAGAATCCTCTTGCAAATAAGTCATATGTTCTCTATCCTTCCATGCTCTTCTCTCTCATCTCCTCTGACAACAAGGATGAGACCACATCATCGAAGCTTAAAGTAGTTGCATTACTATCTATGGCCACATACAAACTATCCAATGAGTCTGGTAAAGATCATAATGAATTGATACTCTTATCTTCATAAAAAATCTTAATATCAATAGATAATAGTTGACTTACCACATATTGAAGGAGTTCATATGCTCTGTCACCAAGTCTCCATATTTCATCCTCATGTTGTGCAACTTCTTCCTTAGGAACTATTTTTTTTCCAGGGACTTTGACTGATACAAAGCCTCTAACTTATCCCATAATTCCTTGACTATAACTTCCCCAGATGCATTCAGTAATATTGAATCTAAGGGACACAATCAGATTGTGATCTTTGTTAGCAAAACAGGATCGCAGAGCAATAAAATAAAACAAATACCGAAATAAAACACAAAAGATACACAAAATAATAGAGACATAGATATACGTGGTTCACCTAGTGTGGGCTATGTCCACTAGAGAAATTGTCAATTCCTTCCTTTTTATTATCCATCAAAATGAAGGGATACAACCTACAACACACTTGTTGTAACGTCCTCTTCTTTCTCTCACGGTCTCCTCTCTCATAATACAATATTCACAATAATACACAGTCACAATACAATTCCCTCATAAAAGAGGGTTTCCTTCTAGGGAAAAAAACCCTAACATAATCTCTAGCGTCATATCTATGACTTAATGATGAATGGTCAAGATTGACTATGAAATTACAATATACAGTTACAAGGCAATTTTCCCTTCGGGGGCTTCGCCCTCAAACCCTTTCTATCCCCCGAACCCCCCAGTCGGGGCGATGAGTCCCCTAGACCCTGCAGGGAGCCAAGCCCCCATTCAACCCCCCCCCATGTGGAGGGGTGTAAAGTCTTATGGGGTGTACATTCTTCATGGGGTATAAACACGGTTGAAAACAAAGACCTCTGAATCAGGAAAACAATTAGGCTCTACAACCAACAATCTTCACCTTCCAATCCAACTTTACACAGTCTTTTGTTGACATTTTTGTAGATACCGTACCTGGATACACAACGTTCCATGGATCTTTTTCCACTAACAAATATTCCATATTGAGCTTCCACAACTCAAAACTTTTCCCATTAAATTTCTTGATCTCTATTTTTGAAGTACTCATCATTTGTTTTCACCAAAAAAATTGATACCATAAAGCTCCCACTATAGCAAGGTTTACAATAGACCCTAGTCAAACCCCTAACCACAAAGGATTCCCCCTAAAGGCAGTAATTTATATGATACCAAATGTATGTTTTAACCTTGTACAATTAATTACTACAAATAAATTCTTAATAAAAGAAGAAAAGATACAATGGCACACACACGCACACAAACACATTACACAAGGATTTTACCCTGGAAACCCAAACCAGGAAAACCAACAACTTATTTAGAGTCACACCTCTAATTCTTTATTCATCATCTTCTTCATTGTTTACAATACAATATGTATAGGATCCTATGACATCCAAACCCTAATCCATTGGCTTGGATTAGTCAACAACCTTAATTCCTTAATTGGAATTAGAAAAGTGTCAGCGAAAACCATGCGCTGAAAAACTGCTAAAAATGGACAAAACAAAACCTCCCAAAAAAATTCAGGGAGCCCCAACCCCATGCAGGGGGGATGCACCTCCCTTGCAACCCCCCTATAACCCCCCCACACACCTAGTTTAATGAAACACGTGGGGTTGGTCATGAAAAAAATATAACACATACCCAACAACCTTCTGCTACACCTTCGGCACAAACTCGTCAGGGGTATTTGGAGGCACCATTGTTGCTCATAGTGTTTTCTCCTTTAGACAACATGATGGAATTGTTGATGGATAGAAAAGGCCATAAAGCCCCTCTAATTGTGCCTAATAGTCGTGACTTAATAGGTTAGTTGAGATGAGATCAATGTGATAGGACAAGTAGTGACCACGCACACATAAGAATATTAGAGTATTTAGGCCATCAAATCACCATCACTTTTTCCTATGTTTAAAGAGAACTTACCGAAGTTTTCTAGTGGTGGTCTGATAACATCCAATCAACATTATCTATGTGTGATTTCTAAATCCAAATGGTTTGATATTTTTGATAGAAGGAGATCTTTTAGAAATGAAATGGTCAGTGAATTGTGTTATATTGGAATATGAAGATAAATGTTTCCATCTTAAGTCAAACCATATATGATTCTAGAACACTGCAAAATGTTTGCTTCCATATTCTTGTCTCTGGAAAAAATTGGTGGTTTGGTATTCCTTGTACACCTAGAGGAAAAAGTGTTTTTGAACATATACATATTGCAATTGTTGCACCGGGTCAAGAAGAGGATGATCATGTAGAGGTAGGTGGTAAAGTAAACGCAAGTGATCAAGTAGCATTAAGAGTGTACTGATGTCAAGTAATCATTGTACTCAATTGTTTTTTATTGATACAAATATATGGTGGTTTCATCTTGTTATTTTGTCAATTTTAATGAATTGTAGTTGTTCACTCATAAGCTATATTTTAATAAGAACAAATCACAATGTTTGGCTCAACCAAATTTTTCTTAGTATGTTGTGCATTTTTTTTATTACTCCTTAGTAACTTTAGTATTTACCCATAATCACATGAGATTTGCATCAAGTAATCATCATGATGATATTGTTTTACTAGATTCCCTTTGCATGGGATTTTCAATATTTATCCTAAGTTGGATACATGTACTTGTTGGGTTTTCTATTTAAGGTAGGAAATAAGGGTATGAGGTATGAGGTATTAATCCTTCCAG
Organism: Picea glauca; assembly: GCA_000966675.3. NCBI lineage: Eukaryota > Viridiplantae > Streptophyta > Pinopsida > Pinales > Pinaceae > Picea > Picea glauca. The sequence continues at coordinate 440,581 of JZKD02S1957848.1, forward strand.
TAGGTGGGAAAATTGTGAACAACAAGGCATTGTGTGTGTATGATACTTAGTTTCCTTTGGATTTTTATTTAGTTTGCATAATCACTATAGGTGATGCTATTATG
>JZKD02S1957848.1:440694-453511 GCA_000966675.3 Picea glauca
GATTTATCAATTGGCTAAAGAAGGTATTGCTCCTTGTATCCTCATAGTGTGCTATCATTTCTTTCATGAAAATTGTCCAAGTGACGAGTGATTTGTGAGAACAAAGCCATCGATAACATACAAATTGATTAGGTTCTAAATATAAAGAAGCAATTTGTACCTTTTGTGTATGTGGTACATTATGTAGATCAAAGAATTGCTCCATCTGAAGTATCCATGTGATTGTATCCTTGCCATCAAACTTATTCATATCGATCTTAGGAACGTGGTTGGTCTTCAACCCAAATTTGGAGTTTATCCATTCTGGATTCACCTTCCTTGTGTCCTCATCATGAATTTCATGGTATGCATTTTCACTTTCAGGTGTCTTCTCTGTTACGAAATTTTTCAATACTTCCATGATCTCCTCTTTTACACCATCCATCTTTGCCTCCAACTTAGCTTCCATCTCTTGTAGTTCATCTTTTGTTAATATTTTCTTTTGTAATTCATTTATGTCCCTACGCATTTCTTCACCTTCATCAAGAGTCCAAGTAGGATTGTCTAGAGGCTTATTTGGTATAGAAGTTCCCTTTTTGGGTGGCATGTTGGCCAAGTATCACTTTTGAACCTTGATTTTGAGGTGGTTCTGCTATACAATCTTTCTTCTGTTGTATCTCCCAAGTTTCTGCCCTTTTGGGTATGAAAATTTATTTTATGTAGTTCTCTGATATTTTTTCTCTACAATGCCATAGGTCTGATCAAAATTGGATGTGCCAAGTGGAATTTATGGTAATTTCCCTACAACTTGTCGATTTTTGGCCTTTCCAGGAGATCTCACTTGTATAGCTTTCCCTGCACAAAATAATTGATATAAAATTATGAAACTCATACCAGAAATACTACAGACTATCCACGATCCAATGAAACCAGTCCCACTCAATTTGGATACTCTAGGAAGAAGTTATGATTTTTTTACCTGGAACACCTTCTTGAGACTAGTCAATAGGACTAGTCAGATACCCTATCTTACATAGGGTGTAGCTACAAATTTAAGATGACCCAAAAGATGAATTTTTTACCACAGATACCTTACTAATTTCTGTGAATATCCCCAGAATTTTAGGGTCTGAGACGTTATAGAAATGTTTTTATAGAGAACATTCTGCAATGACTCATTTCAGGATGATTCCAAAACCTTATCTTGTACAGGCTGTATCTCCGAAATTATAAGGCCTCAAGAGATGAAATTTTAACCCAACGTACCTTGATCTGTCTACTAAATATACTCCAAGATATTCCTTCTGAAACATTGTAGAAAAAAAGTTATAGCAAAAATTCCACGGTGTATCAGATGTAGCAGCGAAACCCTAAGACCTTGAGCTCTAATACCATATGTTAAGAACCAAATATCAATATAGCATAGAAAAACTTATAAAAAGTACTCAACACCTTGAAAAGAGATAATTTCATATAATAAGCCTCTTCGAGGGGGCAACCTCCTTTTACCCCACTTAAATGTTCAAGTACAAGATGATTCCAAATGAAAATGTCTTCTTGGTATATATAGGAGACTATGAGGTATAATTACAACTATTGGAATAAAGCCGACATAAATAAAATAACATTACTAATGTAATATGCCCTAGTTAAGGGGTAATGAGCCAATATTAGGGCTTAACATGTCATGAAATATTTGTCCAAGTACTATTGTTGGAAACCCTCAAGTCTAAGAAAGAGATATAGTTCTTGACACTCATTTATCCTTAGGATCCTACAAACTCTATCCTTTGTAGAACATGCAGGAAAAATATATTTTTTCCAAAATATCAACAATTTGTTATTCCTTTAGAAAACTAATACTCAAACGAGTGTAATATTCCTACCAAAGTATTTAAACATTAACTAGAATTGTAGCATTGAGAAAATGATTAATGGAGGGTGAAAATCCTATTATGGTCTTGAAAACAATTGCAAATTAGTGTACTTCTAGTTGCAGGGAAAAAATCTCCTCTTTAAGACTGTCATCACTCTTTTTGTCTTATATGGATGTGAATTTTGAGGATGCAACATATCTAGAGAATCATGGAGAAATATTGAGTAAATCCATAAGTGTTTTATAAATTATCATCTTAAAATTAAAAACGATACAAGTTATTCTATCCTCCTTTAGAATTGGATATTTATCCATTGAGAGTATGGCTATGAGTAGGTACCTAATGTACACGCACAATATAATTAACATGAAATGCTAGAGGCTTCCAAAGATTTCTTCAAATTCCACTCAAAGCCACTTGTGGCTTAAGAGGGGTTGGCATACATATCTGAAGGCTTGGATAAATTATTGGGAAACAGAGGAGGAGGCCACCCTACAAAATATTTATGCCATTAAAAGTACTATTATATCTAAATTTAAGGAAAAATTGTGGTGTGATAAAGAATTAGAGGATAAGAGAAAATTAGGATACTATAAAAATGTAAGTAACCCTAATATATGTTGATTTTTATAGCTTTAGACAAGTATTCTCACCCTAGGTGTTGGGCATGTGGGAATCATCGTGGGCACCACATCACACTTTCAGTTTGGTGAAAACACCCTTGGATTTGAGTGGGGGCTTCATGGGTTTGGTGATGAGATTTTTGGGCTTGTGTTGGGACTTCACACTGACAAGGAAAACCTAATTTGATGTTGACTTGTGGAGGGGATTCTATGGTGACCCCTAAGGATTTTATATAAAGGAGAGAGGTCATTGTGACATTACATATCTTGTAGAGAGTGTGGAGACATGATGGAGCTAGCATAAGTGAGTCTACACTTGTGCCAGGAGGATTGGTGATCTCAACAAAGGGGGAGCCTGCAAGGTGGCGAATCTGACCCAAGAGAGAGGAGAAAATAAGATCGCACGTGTGAGAAATTTTTTTGTACCATATGCGATTTGTAGGAGGACGAAGCACATATATATGCGGGTTGGAGAAGGACGAATCACATATAGGGTATAAGCGATGTGCAGTAGAGAAAACAATGTATGTCCACAGGTTTTCAATTGATGAATCATGTATCTGAGTTTTTGGGCATGTACATAACCGTACAGGTTGACCGGTGACATTAAAGGTTGTACATGTGGTCTACAACAGATTCATGTGCATAGGAGATTTCCAGATATTGTTGAGGTTTTCTTTTTTTATTTGTATCATTATTGGAGAACAAGGTTGTTCTCAGTTTTTGTGACCTTAGAGGACAAGGTTGTCCTCATATTTTGGTGATGTTGGGAGGGATGGTTTTTCCCTCAAGATTTATGATGTTAACAAGATTACAAAACTGAAATTTTGTCTCATGTTTATCGATGATTCATCTCTGATCTTTGTGTTTTCGTTGCATATGTTTTCAGTCAATAATTTCAATGTAAAGTTGTTCAGTGATAACATTTAGGGTTTTACTATTAGATCACTAGGAACCAATTTTCAGATATGAAATTAGTCACATAGAGTTGCATGTGAAAATTGACAATATGGAAGATAAAAAGTATCTTTATGTTATAATTAATCTAAAGAAAAAATCAGAATGGCTAAAATAAGAACAATCTCTTATGAGATCCATAGTGAAATAGGTTGTTGGACAATTCTTAAAACACCATGGGATGAAATAATTTGTCATCTTTGTGATACTAAGAAGTTGGAGGATAAAAATAACTTTTTCTTAGAATATTCTATGTACATTCATGTTAAATGTCAATTTCAAAATATTTACTACAATTCCAACCTTCCCAACATTTTAGCTCATCATAACTATAGAGATCTAGGAAATGTTATGTTCAATCTTTTCGAGAATAGAATAAAATATCAAAGAAAACCAAGTAATTTGTTACCTTTTTTTCTACACTTAATGTATGATAGACCAACATTGGTCTCAATGGATGTTAAAAATCACCATATTCATTACCATCATAAAAAATAAGTCTAGGGCCTATGCACACCATTCTGGGTGACCTATCTCAAAATAATCCTTGTGTGACATTGATCATATTGGTACAAATCTCAAGTAACCATTTTTTTCTGGACCCAACCATACCATTGTGGACAACCTTGGAAGGCATTGATCGCATTGGTATAATTCTCAAATAACTCTTTTGCTAGACCCCAAGGCTAATGACATCCACTAAGAAATATACCATGGACAACATGACTATATGGAAACCACCATATCATAGTTGACCACAAATTTGCACAAGATCGATAACCTAGACACTAGGGTTTCCAACCTCAAAGCTAATATTGAGTTCAATTTTATCATTCTAATTTTCCATAGCTAAAAATTGTGACCTCAAAACCTAGCTCTCTATTATTCTCAAAGCTAAATAAATTAAACAAGATTCACATGTGCAGCTGAAAGGGAGTGACTTTTCCAATGTGGGATGGTATCACCCAAGGTCATACTTTTAGGATAATTAACAAAATATTTGGCACACGTTTCCCAAAGTAGACCTAAACAAATTTGATGATTATAACCTAATTGTTGGGGTTACCTGAATGGAACATTATTTCTCTCTCCAACGAATTATTAATGACTTGATGAAAATTAGAATGGGTGCATTATACTTAGATTAGGAGCATTGGAAATGGTGGAAATGGCATAATAAGTCCTATGTATCGGGCTACAATTCCTTGACCCATTTGTGAAGGCCAACTATGCTTGCTACTAAAAAAAATGAATTGTTTGGGAAGGTTGACCAAGTTGTGCCAAACAAGAATAGTTGAATACATTATATCAACCTCTGAGAAATTAGCAATCTACATAGAGGATGTGACTAAATCCTTTTTCAGAGAATGCTTTATCAATGATCCAGAAGAGCATATTTGAATACAGATCTTGATGGATCACCTTGCTACTTGGTTGGAGGCCTCCAAAAAAGATAGAGAAGAACACATAATGGCTAATGCATATACCAAATGACCCCCTTTTATTCCTTTACCATGCATCCCTTTGCCCCCCACCACCACTCCCTCTCCCTCTCAGCCCTTACAGGTCCACACGTTGACCCAAGAAGAAGCAATTGAAAATCAACAACTCAAAATTTTCTATAATTTTGATGAGAGGTATTTCAAAGGGTATAAATGTAATGAATAAAAAATAATCCAAAATGATGTATCCCAATTTGATCACTTAGAGGAAATTTTTTAGGATTCCACTCTCAAGATACGCTTAGTAGAATGTACACCTCCTTCTCAATAATAACCCACCTTGGAGCCTCCTCAAGAGGAAGCCCAAATTTCCCTCCATGATTTATTAGGAATTTTATCTCCCCAAACCTTGAATTTTCTTGGAAACATCAAGCACTGAAAGGTGATTGTCATAACTGATAGTGATAGAACCCACAACTTTATTCATTAGGAAGTGGAAAAAAAAACCCATCATTATGCCAATGTGGTGCACAATTTTCAAATTATGATAGCTAATGGTAATATGAGTAAATGTGGGGGGGAATGTGAGAATGTGAAAATTCATATGGGAGACTATTAGCACAAATCCCACATGTTCACTATTGAAATGGGTGGTTGTGATGTAGTGCTCGAAGTCGAATGGCTATTGAACATTGGGTCTAGTTAACATGGATTTAAAGGAATTGTACATGAGGTTCACTAAGGAGGGTCATCAACATACTCTCAAGGGGCTCAATTCCTTCTCCTTGAAAATTATTATGTCTTACCATATGGAAAAGATATTGAAGAATGGCCACTCCAACATTATTTTCTATTTCAATTCCATTCAAGTTTTGGATAGGACCCCACATGAAATTCATCTTGATTTATAGTTGAACCTAACTATGAATAAATATGTATTTGAAACACCTTGTGAATTATGCTCATGATGTAGTGAGAATGATCATGGTATTCCACTAATTCCATGTAGTTAACCACCCAATGTGCATCCTTGTAAGCACCATTTTTCAAAAAATAATGAAATTGGAAATATTATTCAAGAATTATTGGAGGTCAATATCACATGTCCTTTACTATCCCTTACTCATCCCCCATAGTCATGGTTTTGAAGGAAGAAATAAATTGGTTCATGTGCCCTAATTTACATGTTCTTAATAAGTTGACCATCAAAGACAAATATATCACCCCAATAATTGAAGATCTATTGGATGAGATTCATTGTGAAAAGTTCTTCACTAAATGAGACATTTGCTTAGGCTACCACCAATTCTGGATGAAGTAGTTTGACATCCCTAATATGTCTTTCCACAAAAATGAAGGACATTACAAGATTTTAGTGATGCTTGTTGGTATTTGTAATGTCCCATCCACCTTTCATAGCCTCATGAACAAATAAATTGGGCTCTTCTTGTGCAATTCTATGTTGGCATTCTTAGATCATATCTTGATTTATAGAAAAACACAAGAAGCACATGTGGAGCATGTGGATAAATCCCTCCAACTACTCCAACATAATCGGTTGTTCCTCAAATGTTACAAATGTTCTTTTGGTGCTTGTGAAGTGGAAATATTGGGTCACATAGTTAGTAAGGACAAGGAGTGAGTGAATCCCAAGAAAATCGAGTCTATGCAATATTGGCCATGCCCTAGGAATTTGAAAAGATTACATGGTTTCTTAGGGATCATAAGATACTATAGGAATTTCTTGAATAATTATGGGTGAATTGTAGCCCCATTAATCACCATACTAAAGAAGAATGTACTTTATGAAACAATGGCATCTATACTAAATTCACCTTAGAAGTTCTTGATTTCAATAATAATTTTGTCTTCAAAATGTGACACATTAGGTAGAGATCTTGGCATAGTGATAATGAAAGAGGGATTCCCATTGACATTCAGTAGTAAAAAATTGTTTGATATAAATTTGGGAAATTCCACATAGGATAAAATAATGATGGCCATCCTTCATGCAATCAATACTTGGTGTTTATATCATATTGGGAGGAACTTCCTAATCAAGATGGACCATCATAGTTTGGAGTGTTTTTTGGAATAAATGTTTTCATCCATAGAGAAACAAAAGGGGATCATTGCTAAGATTTACCTAGGTGGATACTAGTGGGAACCTACCTATTCCACTAACTTCAATTGGTTCCACATCTTAGCAATTTTACTAAATTTTTCCAGGTCCCAAACTTTCGATGCATTTTTTAGGCATTTCCCTTGCATTTTTTACAGTCGACAAAAGGGAAAAACACATAGATCATATATTAATATTGTAATGTTATAATTAATTCCCTAAATAGAGTTTGTATGAATAATTATAGCCCCAATAATTTGGCATATCAAATAGCCTCCTCGAGACTCCATTCCTTTTTCCACATCATCTCCTAGGGTTATGGTTTTGGATATTTAGGGCTTTTTTCTCTTCTGGATTCATAATTTGTGTTAAGAAGGAAATATTGGAATATTTTAATGCCTTCTAGTGAATTAGCATAGATGAAAGATCTCTCTTTAGGGATAATCCATCACCATTCTAGCTAGTTTGTATTGCTTTGCATTTTATAGTCTTTTTCTATTTCATTCATTAATAGAATTTGGGTTTCATTGTATTATCGTTCTCTTCAAAATAAATTTATGTAATTCCATTTATATTTATACCTTTATTTAATTCTCTATATAATCTAGATTTGTTGTATCATAGCAATCTACTCTTTGTTGTATCTCCATGAATGTGTGTGATGAGGTCAAGGTATAGGGAGTTGGCTCTTGAACTAACTGAACATGGAGAAGACCACTCTCGTTGTCCAAAGTGGGATTACATGGTGGAAATAAAAGAGAGATGATGGAGTAGGAGATGTTGGAATACTGAGAGGCCGGGGGTGGATCAGTATGATCAATTTGTATTACTTTTAACCATAATATATACTCTTCAACTTTATCAACAACGTTTAACAATTTATTATCAATGTATCATCTATGATTGCATTCAGTAAATAATAAGCATACAATCATAAGCAACATCACATAAAGTACATAGTACACCAATATTTTACGTGGAAACCCAATATGGGAGAAAACCATAGAATGTTTTCTTATATATCAAAGAATGCATTAATTGGAAGCACAAACTTCCCAATTCTCTAGCTGCAACTAGAAGGAGGCTACGATCCCTTATTTACAGGCTCCAACTTGAAGGAAGAAACAACTCCTTGAATTATCTGGCTCTAACTAGAAGGAGGCTACAACCCCCTGATTCTTAGACTCCAACCTGAAGGAAGCTACAACTCCCTTAATTCTATGGCTCCAACCAAAAGGAGGCTACAACCCCCTAATTCTCAGGCTCCAACTCCCTTATTCTCCATATCCAATCGAAAGAAGGCTACAACACCCTTTCATTTCCCCATCATGCCGCCCTAAAATATAAGTGTAGACCAACTGTAACTACCAAAATCACTGCCACTGCCACTTTCACCGTCACTGACGTTGTCACTATCACTATCAACCTATCACTATCACTCATACTCAACCAGATCCTCTCACATGGATAATATACCAAGGACACCTCTAAACTATATGTCCAACATCACCAACACATGCCTCGACCAAGAATTTACCAAACCATCAACCTATACCCTACCAAGCATCAACCGTGTACCACAACCTATACGAAAAAATGAGCATTAACCATGCACCAACACCTGTACAACAACAAGTGCATCAACCATGCACCAACACCTATACCATGTACCTCAACCATCAACCATGTACGTCAACCATCAACCATGTACATCAATCATCAACTATGTACCAACATATGCATCAATGTATAAACCAAACCTCAAGCATGCATCATAATCAACCAAGATCATATACCAAGTATATGCCTCAAGTATATTCCAATATCACAAAGATGTGCCTCTAACAATGAACAATAACAACCATATACAATGTACCAAGGACATGTCTCAATCATAGCACAAAAGCATGAACCTCAACCATATGCAACCATAAACCAAAAGGGGCCTCCAAGATACGCCTTAAGCATGTGCCATACCATCACCAAGATATAACCTTAACATGTACCATACCATCACCAAGATATAAACTTCAAAATATGCATATAGACATACCTTTAATCTTGTAGTAACCTTGTTGCATCATCATCATTACTTGTACCATACCATGTAACAACTAGAACAATTCCAATTTGCAACTCCGATGCGTCTACCGAACAACCAACTTTCTGCAGCTGCCAAGTCACCCGTAGCTATTGAAACCAGAACTTTTTTTAGCTAACGAAACCTACAACTATAGAACCACCCAAAACTACCAAAACTACCAAAACTACCACTTTTTGTAGCTACCGAAACCTGCGACTACACAACCACCCATGGCTATAGAACTACCGAATTTTTTCCGCTAGCGAAACTACCACTTTTTGTAGCTACCGAAACTTGTAGCTACAGAACCACCTACGGCTATAGAATTGTCAAATTTTTTCTGCTACCAAAACTTGCGACTACAGAACTACCAAAGCTACAAAACTATCGACTTTATGTAGCTACCTTAGATATGTCAATGAGTATCTTCCATTAACCTTTCATAAGATATATATTCAATGTTCTCAATAGGTGATAATGGGAGTCTCTTGATCTCTTATTTATACTTTCAAAGTGCCTCCTTTAGGGGCCATATTCTAACTATTTTAGCCATATTCCCTCTTCTAGGGATAACCCACTTTATTGTTTCAACTACTTTACCCATAATTAGTAAATGCATAACTTCTTGTTGCAACTAAATTATTTTTAATTATTTTCTTATTGCAACAACTTTACCCATAATTAACTTCTAGTTGCAACCACTCTGACTAGCCAACTACTTGATAAATTTCCAGGAGCATCTAGAATAATTAACTTCTATGTTGACCTTCTGGGAATTTCTAGATGATTCTTTGAGGGTCCTCCAATTTCACAAGGCCATATCTCTCTAACTGTGAGGAACCACGTGGTGTACCACATATCACTAGAAACGACATGACATGTACTATCAATATATGATAGTCTCAATTGAATTTACACTATCCTTCATGTCCATATTCCTCAACCAACTTTGGGTTCGATAACCACACCTCCAGGTATTCATGTAAGCTTCTTCAAATGCACCCAACTAACTCACTATCAATATCGGTCATACAAATGACAATAAACTATCCAACACTCTTTTCCACATCTCTGGACCTCTCCAAGGGTTGACATCAATGACAACCAACTATCCAAACCAACTGTCCAATAGGAGATACTACCAAATCTTTTACTTGAGGAATCCCTTGCATGATAGAGGAATGAAAAGATGGATAATTTCATCGAAATGATTTGATGATTTCCAATTACAATAGAGGAGCCTTCATAAAGAAATCATTTTGGAGGCGTGACACCCTTAAGGGTAAAATTGAACATTGAAATTCCTTTATTTGAAGTCTGTATATATGCAAATGATTTAGAGAAATTGTTATATATGTTAGAGGGTTATTACCATGTTAAAAAAAAATTGACTGCAAAAGGATCACCTTTGTGCTCCTTCAGTCCCTTCCCCATGTCAAATACTAGCGAGACACCTATTATGAGAGACATGTCAGAGATTAGTCTACATTATTTAGGAGAGATTAGTCCCTAGGGAACTATTATACATTGCAACTCGTTGTTGCAACTCCTTACAATAATGATGCAACTCTCTGAACAACTATTCTATGTTGCAACTCATTTTTGTAACTCCTTACAATAGTTGTTGCAACTCATCCAAAGAACGATGTTTCAATCAGAACCTTGAGCCACTGTAACCATGAGATAACAATGGAACTATGAGCCATTGGAACCATGATCCATGTTGTTACTACTCTACATGACAATTATGGATCCATGAAACAACAATATTAATTCAATCAAATTAAAATATGGAGATAATTTTTTAATTCCAAGACAAAATATTAGTTTGAGTGGTTAACCAAGAATCTTGGAATTCTTGGGCAAAAGATATTGGAGTTGTTTATTATTTGCTAATTATTAACAAAAGATAATGGAAGTTATCTATTATTTGCTAATTGTTAGCAAAAGATATTGAAAGTTATCTATTATTTGCTAATTGTTAGCAAAATATCTTGGAGTTATTTATTAATTGCTAATTGTTGGCTAGAAACTATTCATTATTTAGGTAATTGTTGTAACCACTATGGATTTATTAAACCCATCAATGGGTTTATTTAGATGCTTGTTATTTCTAGCTTCCATTAAATTTATGTGTAAAAGAGAGAACTCTCTCCATGATTAGGGGGGGGACTCTTAAATAAATGTCCGAACGATGATGGAATAATTTATTGAGATTTTATTTTAATTATCAACTTATAGTTTCCATAGCATATAATTTAACTAATTTTATTTATTTTGAAGATTTATATTAGACTGATTTATTCAATTAATTTATTTTTTCACTAGAATTATTGCAATCATGACATTTTTAATTGTTAATTGTTATTTAAACTATGTAGTTGATTATTCATGTAGAATTGCATTTGTTTATTCTTTCCCATTACATTCCAGATTTAGTTTGCATTCTTGTAAGTTTTGAATAACTTTGCTTAAGATAATGATTATATTTGTTGGTTTGGGTAATGATAAGGATCATCTTGGCAAGGATTAGGCTTTGATTTCTAGGACTTAGTTAATTTTTTTCCTAGCAAGTAGTTAATCAATTTCCTTATTGGCAAGGATTAGGCTTTGATTTCTAGGACTTCATTAATTTCTTTTCCAACAAGTAGTTAATCAATTTCCTTCCAGTGTGTGTGATTTATTTTCAACAAGTGTGGTGTGCTATTTCGATTCTATAAGAGTAATTTAGGATTTCAAATCCGCAATTAGTTTTACTGCACATAGTTGGGGTTTCTTTGGGAGAAAGTTGAGTCATACTCATAATACAAACAACCTGTGTGTTTCTTTTCAAGCAATTGTGTGTTCCTAGAATTAGATTTTTGGGGTTGCTTCAGGAGATAGTTGAGTCATAATCCCGATACTTGCAACTGGTGTGTTTTATGTCTAACATGTTTGTTTCCTTTTCAGAATGTGTGACATTAACTTTTCTAGAACCTTTTCAAATCTTGAGAATTGTCTATACCTTGACCACAAACATAATCAATGACACTATGACTACAACACATAGAAATAATATTTTTTTTTGCAAATATAGTGAACAATAGTTCACAAGTTCCATACAAGCCCCAAATTGATAATTAAATGCATTGTATTTCTAACTATATTATTAAGAAATTAGGAAGGTGATTAAAAAGTACCGACCTTTTTGGTTTCGTTGTCGGGGAGTTGTAAATGGTGCAATATTCTTTCTAGTATCAATTCCATCTGTTTTTTCCTTGTTTTGATAAGTGTGCATTTATAATGTTTTCTAGCATGTGTTTCCTTTCATCTTGTGGGGTTTGCTTCATTTTTATGATTGTAGAATAGAAGGAAAAAACCCCTAAAAAATCTAGTGCACTAAGAGCCAATCATCGTACTAATCTCTTTTGCAAGTTGGAAAGACAATTAAAAGCATGTTATATGTGCTACCATAGATGTTGCAACACTGGATGCATTGTTGCAACATTGGTCATGTTGCTACAACACCAGCTGGGATGCTACAACACCAATGGTTGAATTTTGTTGCAACACCAACAATTGACTATTGCCGCAACTTTGAGCACATTTGATTCATGTCACTATTTTGTGTTGTTGTTACACCAACTTGGACAACAATTGATGCACCAAAAATATTGATCAAGTGGTACAATGTGTTGCACATTTGTTTTCATTGATGTCAAAGAAGTAATATACATGACACACACACACACACA
>JZKD02S1957848.1:461454-497372 GCA_000966675.3 Picea glauca
GGTGCTAGAGAAACCAGAGAGTTGGTGCTCTCAAACAAGTTGTAGCTTGTAAAATAGAGGTAGCAGCCTCACATTGAGTTGGTTCTCAATTAAAGATGATGTACAGAACTTAAAAGACTACCTATCATTTCAAAGAAGAAGAGGTTTTCTCCATTTATGGGTTTCCTCGTGAAAATCTGTCTCTGTGTATACCTTATGTGTGACTGATGCTTTCTACTTTTACTATCCATATGCTGTATAATGTTAATGATCACTTGAGGAAAGATTAAGAATATTTTAATAGAATTATGATTGTTTAAGCTCAAAGACAACTGATTCACCCCCCCCTCTCAGTTGTATTAGTATTTTTAACAGTTCTTCCAGAAGAACATAAAGAAAGATGTTTTTTGGTTTTCTCTTTTATTGGGTTTCCATGTAAAAATCAAGGTGTACTATGTTTTTTGTGTTGTTTTTTTTTATGCATTTATTGGTTTTTTTTTCACGCGACATTTATTGGTGATTAAGTAATCACTTCTAAATAACTTTAATCATTGAAAGTAAATAAATCTGTAAAAATTGATACAATACTAATTCAACCCCCCCTTCCTTTGGGTTTCAACAATTGGTATCAGAGCACAAATACCTTCAACAAAATCCTAATCACTGGAAGGAAGATCACACAGAAAGTATGTCAAGTCAATATTCATTTTCTTCTTCAACCAGACCTCCTCTATTCAATGGAACAAATTTTACATTTTGGAAAATCAGAATGAAGACCTACTTGATGTCTCTTGGTATGGAAGTCTGGTAGATTGTGGTATATGGTTATAAAATCCCAACTACTCTTCCAAATGATGAGGCTAGTAAGAAAAATTACTACAATAATGCAATATTTATGAATGCCATCCAAGAAGGACTCTCAAAAACATAATTTGTCAAATTAATGTAGTTGGAATATGCAAAGGAAATATGGGACAAACTGATAAACAATTATAAGAAGACGAGAAAACAAAGTTGGCCAAAATTCAAGCTTACATAACGAAATTTGAAAGCCTAGGAATGTGTGAAGATGAAAATATTGCAGGTTTTCCTTCTCAGATTAGATGATATTGTAAACATTATGAAAGGGATAGGTGCGAAGCCTGAATAAGATATAGTATTTTAGAAGCTACTAATATCTCTTCCCTCAAGATTTGATGCAAAGGTTTCTGCTATAGAAGAAATGCATGAACTAGATAAAATGAATATGGAAAGGATGCATGGAATTCTAATTTCTTATGAGATGAGGAATAGGAAAGAACAACCAAATTTAAAGGACACAATATTCAAGGAATTAGTTAAATTGTCAACATCTCAAGATCATGATTCATTAGAACACTTCTCAGATGAAGAAGAAGCTAACTTTGTAAGGAAACTAAATAGGGGCTCCATAAAATATAAATGTATGTTACCATTCAAATGTTTTCATTGTGGTAATGTTGGTCATTTTTCATTTAAATGTCCTTTCAAAGAAAACAACACCAATGAAAAAGAAAGCAAAGGGATGTATAAACCTAGGGAATTTAAAAAGAAAAAATCATTTTAAAAGGATCATTTTTTATTCAAAAGAGGATAGAAACTATTTTTCAGACACTAAAGAAGAAGAATATGAGCCAGATATAATTCAATATGAAAAGCTTCTCATGGATTTGGAGCAACACAAATTTGATTAAGAAAAATAGACACAAAATAATGTGAAGCTATAATAGACATGGAAGGAAAACTCATTAGTGCTCTGGAGGAAATCTCTCGACTCAAGAAAAATAATAGACTAAGAAAATAATTGTTACACTTTTATAAATAAAAATTCAATGAGATTGATGAAGATATAATCATCTTAAAAATCCAGCGAGAAGAGGCCAAAATAAGGGAAGAAATATTGATGAATAAGATAAAAGAAAAATAGAACATTTGTGACAAACTAGAAGCATAAATAGTTTCCTTAAGAAAGGATCTAGAGAAATCGAAGACTCAAATTAAATTCATAAAAGGATATGAAACTCAAGATACCATTCTCAGCAATCAAAGATCACCAAATGAAAAGACAGGGATATGATATAAGGAAAGTTTGAAAATTGTCAAAGATGAATCAAGCACCAACATGGCAACTAGTGAGAAGCCTACAAATTATGAAAATGCTCTCAAGGGAAACAACAGTCATCCTAACAAATCAAAATATGATAAGAAGATGTAGTCAGAAGTGGATTAACCCAAATATGAGAAACAATATGAAGCAAAGAAGCAACAGGTGCCTGAATCTTATCAAGCTGGAAGACAAAGAATGATTCCTACAAGGAAGTTTTTCATTACAAGGCATCCAAATTTTTCTATGGATATTGTTTCTCTTCTGGAAACTTTGGACAGAAGGCTGCGAGTTGCAAGACTTTTAGAATTAACAAGAATGTAGGAATGAGATTCAATAAACCTTGAATGACTATGTATCAACATGCTTTCTCCTCTCTACTAAATAACCTCAAATTCCATATATTAAATAATTTTGGAAACAAGGAAAGTGAACGCAAAATAAATATGTTTTTTATGTATAAGAAAAACAAACAGAAAGATTTTACTAAGGTTTGGAGGAAGAAAAATAAAAACAAATAAAATTTTGGACTGGCTTTATATTGCAAAAATCAAGAAAATCAATGTATATTGACAGTGGTTGCTCCAAGCACATGACAAGAGACAAGAGTAAGTTTGAATTCCTAACTGAAGAAAAAGGTGGTAATGTTACTTTTGGAAACAATGCTCCAACTATAATTATAGGAAAAGGAACTATTGTACTAAATGAAGATAAAAAGGGAAAGACCAAAGCATAAAATGTGTCGTATGTAGATGGTGTAAAACACAACTTGTTGAGTGTAAGTCAAATGTGTGACCAATGACACAATGTTCTCTTTCATTCAAAAGGATGTAAAGTAATGGATGTGGATATAGGAAATATTGTTGTCAAGGAAGTCAGAACTTCGAGAAATGTGTGTTCTAGAAGAAGGCATAGAAAAATGTTGAATTGGTAAAACTGATGAGGGATGGATTTGGCACAAAAAACTAGGCTATCTTAGTTTTAATCATCTTGTTAAGCTAGGAAGAAAAGATGTTGTGAGGTATATGCTCAAAATTTCTAAACCTAAGAATATTGTTTGTATGTCATGTTAGTTTGGAAAGCAGTTAAGAGTTCAATTCAAGGCAAGAGAACACTCGACCACTCGACCTATTGAGATAATTCATACAGATCTCTGTGGCCCTAATAATACAAAATCACCTCTATGTGAAATATATTTCATTTTTTTGATTGATGAATACACTAGAATGACTTGAGTTGGATTGTTGAAGCATAAATTTGAGGCTTTTGAAAAATTCAAAATCTTCAAAGCACAAGTAGAAAATGAAATGGATTCCAAAATAAAGTGCTGAAGATTAGATAGAGGATTATAATTCACATCTAATGAATTCAACATTTATTGTGAAAATTATGGGATCAAGAGACATTTTTTTATTGCCAGAACGCCTCAACAGAATGGAGTAGTTGAAAGGATGAACAAAATAGTTCAAGAAATGGCCAGGGCCATGCTTGATGAATCAAAAGTACCTAAAACCTTTTGGGGAGAAGCTGTTCAAATTACCGTTAGAATTCTCAATAAATTGCACATAAGAGTAGACAACGATAAACCCCCTTATGAGATATGTCATGGAAGACCAACATCAATAAAACACTTTAGAGTTTTTCGAAGCAAATGCTACATTAAAATAAATTAAGACAACTTAGGTAAGTTTGATTCTAGAGTTGATGAAGGTATCTTGTTAGGATACTCCTCCAGAAGTAAAGGATACAAGTGCTACAAGAAAATACTCCACAAAATAGTTTAAAGTATAGATGTAAAGGTAGATGGGAGACCACTTCATCCAGAGAGACAACAAAACCATGATAATTCATAAGATGAACCAATCAGAAATGAACCACAAGAATATGGAATGCACAACTATCAGGTACAAGAGGATTCCAAGGAAGAAGAGATAATGGAGACATCACAACCAAAGACCCATTCAAGGTGTGTTCAAAAACATCATCTAGAAAGTCAGATTCTTGGAAACAAGGAAGCATGTGTACAAACTAGAAGAAAACTTATAAATACATCTAGATCTGCAAATTTTTCAATGTTATCCATGAGTGAACCCCAAAAATTTGTGCAAGCAAGTCAAGATGATCATTGGGTTAAAGCCATGAATGAAGAACTAGATCAAATAGAAAAAGATCAGACTTGGGATCTTCTTTGAAGACCCAAAAACAAGAATTTAATTGGAACCAAATGGCTATACATAAACAAGTCAAATGAAGATGGAAAAATAGTAAAAAACAAGGACAGATTGCTTTGCAAAGGGTATGCTCAAGTTTAAGGAGTGGACTTTGAAGAAACCTTTTCCCCTGTTGCAACAATTTTAGATATCGGGATGTTTTTGGATTTTGCATGCTACAGGAAATTTAGAGTTTGTTCATATGGATGTCAAATCATCCTTTTTGATTGTGGAGCAACCAAAGGGTTTTCAACTGACTAACAAGGAGGATTATGATTTTCAATTAAAGAAATCCATGTATGGGCTAAAATAGGCTCTAAGAGCTTGGTATTATAGACTCAACAAGTATCTGCACCAGCAAGGTTTTCAAAATGGAACAATTGATAGAAACTTATACATCAAGGATGAAAGTAATGACCTATTAATTAATGTAGTATATGTTGATGATATTGTTTTTGGTAGTAAGATTGATTTGATGAGTAAGAAGTTTGCAGCTGCAATGCAACAAGATTTTTAGATGTCTATGTTAGAAGAATTCTCCTTCTTTCTTGGCTTACAAATTCATCAATAAAAATATGGATTTTTCATTTCTCAAAGTAAATATCTCAAGGAAATATTGAAGAATTTTGGCATGAATAACTATGCACCAGTAAGCACTCCCATGAATACCAGTTGCAAACTCAATAAGGATGATGATTATCCAAAATTATATCAAACCATGTATAGGTCTATGATAGGAAGTTTACTCTATCTCACAACTTCAAGGCCCAACATCATACAAGCAATAGGTTTGGTAGGTAGGTTTCAAGCCAATCCTAAGGAAATTCATGTTCTTGCGGTCAAAAGAATATTTATATATTTGTAAGGAACTGTTGATTATGGCTTGTGGTATCCAAAAGACAAAAGCCTCATCCTTTGAGCTTATATAGATGCAGAATGGGTGGGGAGCATTGATAATAGAAAAAAAACTAGTGGAGGCACATTCTTCCTTGGAAAAATTTTAGTGTCCTGGATCAACAAGAAACAAACCTCTATATCTCTCTCTATAGTTGAAGTCAAATATATAGTAGCAACATCCTACTATACTCAAGTGTTGTAGATTAAAAATAATCTCAAGGATATTCAAGTTCATTGTGATCAACCTGTCTCCATCATGTCTGACAATACAAGTGCTATTAATCTCTCTAAAAATCCTATTCAACACCCTAAGACTAAGCATATACCAATCAAATATCATTTTATTAAAGAATGCGTTCAGGATCAGGTGGTCAAATTAGAGTATGTTCCTTCCAATGAGAAGATTGCAAATATTTTTACCAAGCCATTATCCATAGAACCCTTTGAGTATCTCAAAAAGAAGTTGTGTGTGATCTCATCTTCCCTTCTTCAGTAAAGCACATGGTTCACTACTTTGAAATGCACACAGTTGAAGTTTTTTATGGATCTCAATGGAATTTTGTTTAAGGATGGATCTGTGCATGTAAAGAGGCATGGAGAAGACAATATCCCAATTCCTTCTTTGTCATTGCTTTCATAGGGGGAGAATACCGTAAAGGGAATTGATATAACAATTGTGCACATTGAAAGGGGGATCAATTTGCAGTTGCACACATGGAAAAGGGGATCAACTTGTAGTTTCCCATAGTGAAAAAGGGATCAACTTGCAATTGCGCATATTGAAAGAGGGATCAACCTACAGTTGTGCACATTGAAAGGGAATAGCCTAGCATAAATACCATAATTAATCACCTATAGTCACCTTTCACAACATAAAAGAAGGATCTTTTGGTTGCCATCAATGACAACGTGAGATTTTGTTGCACATATGTTGTCATTGATGTCAAATAATTAATGTACATGGCACACAGACAATATGGCACACAAGACATTATGGTGCACAGGCAGTGGAAGTGCGTGAAAGGTAAATAGAAATGGAGAAGAAGTCTGGAAGGCGTAGAGACAACCACAAGAATGTATGAAGTGAAATCAAATAAAACTGAGTTGGATTACCCTTGGATCGAGATGAAGCTAGTGCGATGGAGTGGAATGCGATGGAATATGTGCAAGTTACGTGATGAACTGGACTGTGAGGACATATGTGGAAGTTGCGCAGATGAAAATATGCAGGGCACCTTAAGCTAATGTGATGAATGGCACAATGGAGTGTGATGAGATGAAGTCCATATTATAAGTGACGAAGTGGAATGTGAAGGAACAAGTGGAAGGTTGGAAGAAAAGAGAGTGAGTCACCAGGTGACGCTAATAGTTTGATGGGAAACTGGGTGAGCGTTGTGTAGGGAAAATGCAACAAGATAAAGACTCGTGACTTGATTCTTGCGCTCCCATTTTATCTTCACATTAAGAAATCCAGATTGTAAGTTTCTATGTCAATATTGAGGAGATGAGATCGATCTTATTAGTTGGAAGTTTTGTTCCATTTGATTCAGTCAAATAAAGTCCAGCCGTAACTAAACAAATAATTTTTATAATTTAGACATAAGTGTGTCCACATATAACTATCTGGACTTTGATCTGGTCAATATTTGTCCACAATGTAATTGTCATGCATCCACATACTTTATTTTGACATAAGTGTAACTGACATGACTTTGATTTGGTCAAAATGTGTCCATAATGCAACTGCTACACATCCACATATAGGAAGTGGAACTTAGGAAAAACCATTATAAATAAGGATGTGCTTTGTTCGATTGGTTCATGGATAATGAGAGGGAAAAAGGTCATGTAAGTATTCAAAAGAAATGAACTAGAGATTTATCAATTGTTCTTAATTGTAGAGAAAAGTCTTGAAAAGGTCTAGTTCTATAAGATTTTTTTTTAACTCAATTCAGGGTGGCAAGGTGGTTCTAGGGTGAGTTGAAGCTCATCGAGGATTGGTGTCCTCACTATCTATGACATGTTGGTGCCAGAGAGGATTGGTGTCCTCATTATCTAAAACATATTGGTTCTTGAGAGGATTGGTGTCCTCATTATCTGTGACGGGTGGGTTCCTATCAAGAAGAAAAGTTGTAAATTGTAATTTGGGGCTTGCAGAAGAATATAAAGAAAGTTGTTATGTGGTTTTCTCTCGCATTGGGTTTCCAGGTAAAAATCCTAGTGTACTATTCTTTTTGTTTTGTTTTGATTTTTGCATGTATTGGTGATTAAGTAAGAACTTCTAAATTTTAATGATTGAAAGGAAATAAATTAGTAAAAATTGATACAAT
Source organism: Picea glauca (assembly GCA_000966675.3). Lineage (NCBI taxonomy): Eukaryota > Viridiplantae > Streptophyta > Pinopsida > Pinales > Pinaceae > Picea > Picea glauca. Next base: position 468,993 of record JZKD02S1957848.1, read on the forward strand.
ATTGATTCACCCCCGCAACCCCCCCGTAGTATTTCTTTGAGTTTCAACACAATGTATAGCGGGAGAAGAAAAAACACAACAATATATCCCACCCAATGAGTAAATTCCAAAGGCTTGATCTCTATTCTTGAGGAAGTTGGAAAGAGGAAGAAGGCATTGGTGAATGAGAATTTTACTAAAGAAAGTGCAAGGGGATATAGAAGACTTCAAGATTGAGACTTGTATGATCATCATGGTATGTGGTTGGTTTTAATTTTCATATATCATTTTGGGTTATTTTTAATATATTACAATGAAAATGACACACCCACAAAATTACACAGATTGTATTTCAAAAGTCATATAATTTTTTAGGAGTTGCAACAGTTGCTACAACATGTTGTGTAAGTCAATCTAGGCACTCGATGCTTGAAAGTTTTTGTATGTGGATGTATTCCATTGAAAAATGTGTTCCTACAAACAATCACACCTATTCATATCACCATTTGAGAGTGATCACTTATTTATTGAATTTTATGGCATGTTGGCTTGGTGAATTCACTAAAAACACAGTCAGGACAATCATGTTTTGAGAGACCAAATGGGCATATTTTAAAAACCTATTTATATTTTAAATATCCCTTGAATTATAGTTTCTAGCCCAATTTGAATCACTCAATTTGGGTCTCAAACGAAAGTGTTATGACCAAAACATTGACTGGGTATAGAGTACACAACTCAGAGATAGAGTTGGGATAATCACTTTTTGGATGCCTAAATGGATAGATATTGAAAATATATTTATAGGATATATTCAAATATGAATATATTTTACAATTAATTTTGAATCGATAAATTTTGATATCATATGATAAATTTACGCCGAAAATACTAACTACCTATCCTAAACCATCACTCCTAAAACAACATCTCCTAGGATGTTCATTGAAATATTTGACCCATAAGTTGTTCTTGGATTCAAAACCTGTTTCTATTGGAGATATAAATGTGAGTATACTTTCAAATCCAATTTGAATCAAGTCAATTTGACATCAAACAAAAAAGTTGTAAATGATTTAGTGATTTTTGGTCTAGGCAGGAACTCACAAACAACACTAGCATGCATGTTGTTACTCAGCAGATTTGGAATATCAACTTAAGCAATTTTTGAAACATATTTATATTGGAATTATCCCTATGAATATATTTTCATTTGTCTTTGGAATCACTCAAATTAGATGAGAAATGAAGAAGTTATCAAAGAAATCTTGCCAGGTAGTCTAAGGTGACCACCACTCCTTAGTAGGTATAAAATGAAATTTACTTCATTCATTTTTCCTTGGATTTGTTTTATAAATAACTACTTGTTTTTTTTCATATGTCTTGGATAAAGAGAGATCATACACCTCTCTTCTTCCATGATCTCACATTTTACTACAGGTAAGTGCTTGTTTTTCTTGTAGGTCCTGGGAAGATTGAGAGGTCAATCCATGCACAAGTAATTCTTGAAGACAAATTTCATGCTAGATGGATATGCTATAGAAATCCAATAATTAAGATGCAATGTCATGATATTTTGTTCCATGTTCAAATATCAGGTCCTTAGGAGCTTGGCCCAACTGTGTCTCAAGAAGAATACTTTTTCAAAGTTGTAGATCGATCCAGAACAAGACACATGAAGGATTGATTTAAAGAGTTTGAAGACCAAAGTTACAAAAGTCAAGTGTCATTGCCACATTCCCCATTACTAATTCAACCATGCCTTTTATACCAAGAAATCCTTCCAGAGGATATCATGATTATCATGCCCATTGACCAACACCATGGTATGCCTATTAATTTCCTTCCTCTTAGCTCAATGATACATGCATGTCGAATTTCATAAAGTCTCATTTTCTTATGTGGTTATAGCTGAAATCAAATGACCTTTACCCAAATATAATTCATATAACTACTACACTTAAATCAAAACTTCAGCCTCCACCACTTCATCACTTCCATGATTTTTTGCTCCACCCACCCCTAACCCACATAATGAAGTCATCTTGGCCCACTTACAATGCTAAATTACCCTGTTATCCTACCCCTTCGCTTAACAAACTTGATGTAAAAACCTGTCTCAGGCACCATGAGACCCTAGGAATGCGTTAAAACTAGCTTGCTAGTAGACATTCCTTGGGAATAACAACTTTATGACTATGAAAGCCCTTTGGGAATAATTAGACAAATATTGTTTGAAAATAGTTTGGTGGCAGACAAGCTCTGTAAATAAAATAATAAATAAACAATTCCATCATGGTTGTCCTTTGAATAAATATATCCAAGTTTCACTGCTCCATCATAGGGTTGTTCCATATCTCAGTCTACAACTCATATCGTGCTCCAAATTTCCAAGCTCTCCACTACTCTTTATTAATTTTTTTTTTACATTATAGTGGACCATATCATATTTCTTGCTTCTCAGGATGATGTTATGGAATTCTTAGGTAAGTGCATGTATATTTATTTTTCTTTATTTAATCTAAATTTAGTAGATGTTATGGATTTGTATTTGGAAAGCCACTTAGGCCTCTATCTTGCTTCCTCGTGTTTTTCCATTTCTCGGGGGTGGACAATGTCTTTAGTTTGGGGGGGGGGGAGGCCATCACCTCTACATCCCATAACCTTCCCTCACCATTCTTGTCCATCTCCACTCCGATATCCATGCATGAGAAGCATTCAACGCTATCAACAATAGAAGGCCTTGTTGCTGCCACACAAGAACTAGTAGTAAGAACAATAAAAGGCCTTGTTTCTTCCACACATGAACCAATAGTAAGATAAAAATAAGGTATCGTTGTTTCCCCACAAGAACCAACTAGAGAAAAATAAACAATTGAAAGGGACAAACAACATTTGTTGATACCATATCTATCTTACTTGATCCATGAGTATTTTCAGGCACACTGCATTAAAAGAAGGTTTTGAGTAACATATTATCCAAGTAGTTTATAGCCAATATACAGTCTTTATGTTGCATGAGGACATGAAACATCCTCAGTTTGGGGGGGGGCGGGGTGGATTGTTGTGCATTTCTTACTTGGAATAACACTGTTTTCTTGGCCTTCCACTTGATAGAAAATTTTTCAATTTTGGGAAGAGTAAAAATCATCACTTAGAGAGGAATAGGCTACCCCACAAGAACCTACAACAAAACAAGTTGCAATAGAAGCCACTCCTATAGAAAAACATGTCTTCATCCTTGAGTTTGGGTACGTACAAAAACAATCTTTATTTTTCAGTGAACAAAAATAATTTTCAACATTAATGACACAAGGAAGCCCTATTACTGTTACGCAAGAATAAACAATAGGAAGTCGTGTTGTTGTTCCAAAAAAACCAGTAGTAAGTCACAAAATATCACCATGTCATGAGTTATGATTTACTGCTACTAGTCCTATTATAACACTATTATTGTTACTATGTTTTTTTATATTATGTGCAGAAATTCATTTGTTTATATATTGAGATCTGTGCATCAAACGGGCATGATTTTTGGTGAGGAGAAGCAATAAAATAGGAAAATAATGCTTCCAAAATTTCACAGAAAATAAGTATGCAATTTGAGAGAAAATGGATAAAGAAGCTTGTTTCTACTCCTACAACGCTCTTGATGCAACTCACCTATAACAACTTATTTGTTTATATCTTGAGGGATGTGAACCACATCATTGGAATTTTCTATGGATAGAGACATTAAATTGGGATAAACACAATGTTGGCACAGAGGCATACCCAGGGTTCAACGCTTCAACAATGCACCAACAAAACCCTAAATACCGACCCTTTTGGAAACACTTGCGAAGTAGATGAAGTCTCACCCGGGGTAGAGGTGGGGGGGGCTTGTAGGAATCAGGTGTCTGCAACCTAGCTGGGACACAGATATTTGATGACAATACTTAATAGAGCACTTAGCAATTAAAATTCATTAGTCTTTAACCCTTATTCACATAGCAAGTTAAACCCTAATTACAGAACAATGCATTATTAATCAAGATCTAAGTACATCTAACCATTTAGTACATAACATCTGAGAAGATCTAACATTCATTCATACCTAAAGAACTAAGCATCAGTAGATCTATATATTACACATCAATATCAGTGCACTCATAAGATAAATACATAACCCGCATAAACAACATTGCACAAAGCACAATAACACAAGATATACGTGGTTCACCCTAGTGTGGGGCTATGTCCACCAACTCTTCTTCTTCTTTATTAGTTTCCTTCAATCTTCTTACATGCACAGAGCCACAAAGCCAACTCCACATAGAACAAGACATCTGCGTGCACTTCACCAGGTCCTCCTTCCCCGAGTTAGGTCCAAGCACAAATCCTTACACATCCGGTGAACAAAGCACTTGCAAAACATTTTCACTTATCTCTACAAGCCTTAACACATCTTCTTGCATATAGATAACATGATCACTAAGCCATCGGCCTACTAGGTCTCTAGGTCCCTTTTTTACATCACCTAGCTACTTATTTATACATTACAAAAGGGGCCTAAACATGGGCAAACCCATGGACCAACATCCCATACCTGTTACATAAACCCTAAAACCCAAAAAGACCTCAAAAAAGGCGGGATCCCTTGATCTCCGCTTTTCTTGGGTGCTCCGTCTTTGACTAGCTTGTCGAAGTCCCAAAAATGGTCAAACACTTCCAACGTTCTCCCAAACTTGGTCGAGGGCCAATAGGCCCCCAACACTCACCCGTGACTCATCCCAAGTCACTATGATCTGGGAAACACTACTTCGAAGGCCTCGAGCTTATCTTGAGATGCCTTGACTTGATGCTTCTCCAGAGCCTCCTACTCGACGAACTCCTGAATGCATTTCTCGGTAATAGGCCCTTCCAGGTGTTGTTCCACTGCTATGACCACCTTTTCTAGTTGTGATCCTTGTCCCTCAATTTCTTCAAAGAGGGTGAAGGCTTCGTCCTGCACTAGTTGGAGTCACTGTGTCACCTCCATCACTCTGCATTGGATAGCAGTGACTTGCTGCTAAACTGTGCACTGCTTCTCCTATCTCTTCATATTCTCAACGACCGTAAGCTACTTCAGCTGCGCTTTCACTATCGATGTTTGTTGCTTCACCTTTTGGAGATGTGCCTCCAATCTCCTTAGCTCTGGGTCTTCTGCAAGGCACTCATAAGTCTACACACTTCAGTTACTTAATCGCTTGCATTCTGAAACCAATGCCTTGATTCTTTCTACTACTCTCCTAACAATTTCTTCCCTTTCATCTCGCACTTCTTGCAGAGTGCTTGGCACTGCTTGCAGTTCCAGCTCTGCTACTATTGCTTGAAGCTTTCGAATGGCTTCATCGAGCTTCCCCACTTGGATTTTAGCTGTCTCTTCTTCCATCTGAGCTAGGCCCGACACAGAGCAAAGTGCTCTAGTTACTTATTCTCTAACCCCAATCTTCTCCGTGAGGAGCTGCTCTTTTTCTTTATGGATCTGCTCTCTGTCCTCTTCAAACTTCACCGAAGGTCATCTTTCTCTTGCTGCACAACCCGACGTTGCTCTAGGTTTTCCTCCAATGGATTGAAAAGCCTTAATCAATATGATTCCATCCATTGTGGTGCGGTCTCAATGGTCTCATGGCGATGTTGTCTACAATAACTATGTTTATAACCATTCTGGAGCGTCGTTCTAATGGTCGGGACGCCTTCAACGATCATTTGGCTTTGTCGAGTTAAATTTCTCTTCTGCATTGTTCTGCTATTCTGGAAACATTCAATTTTTGCAAGCCTACTTCTTGCGAGGTCTTCACTGGAACCTCCTATAGTCTTTCTAACTTTTCTTTCCTCTTAATGAGCTTTCTAGCCTTCCTCCTTGTGATATGAGTTTTTGGATTCCTCTTTCCATTCATACTCTTATCTTCTCTTAGCATAGTAACTTCACATTGCCGATGTTCTCTAAAATGTTTCACATGAAATATCTTTTCTCTTACTACTTCTGGGGTAGGTTCTCTTTTATCCTGCATGGATAGGTTCTTTAAGCCTTCTTGTGTTCTTTCAACTTCGACAACTAAGTCTCTGGCCCTTAGTTTCTTCGACTTGTCCTCTTGCTATTCTATTAGTCATGCTATTTTCTTGGCTATGAAGTCCCTTAATTCTTGATTTTTCTCTTCTGTGGATTCCTCTTCTTCTTTCCTTCGGATCCGATCTTTCTCAATCTAGGTCTTTCCTAAAAAAAGTGCAAAAGGAGCATTGTTCTCAACAAACTTAATGAACTCAAAGTCATCTTCAGTCGATGTTCCATGGGAAATCATACGTACACGAGTAAGTCTTCCACATAGGGTTATCATCTTTCCTTTAAACAAGCCTATCCCTCCTAATGAAGGAATCATAGTAGGCTTTCCCAAAATTTCCCAAGTACTTTCTGGCATAATGTTCACATGTATTTCCTCATCCAAGAGATAGTCTATGTCGAAGTCTTCTATTCTTGTTTCTGTGCACTTCTTTTCTTTTAATATCTCTGGTAAACTAATGTCTCTGTGATCATTCAATGTTTATTTCATCTTTAATAACATAGTCTCTTATTCTATCTGATTCTCTAACATATCCTTAGTTTCTTGACCTTCTTCATGGTTTTCTTGTCTCAAGTTCATCTTCTCAACTTTAACAATCATTCTAGGGAAATCCAAAACCTCATGACCAACAACTTTACAACAAAGACAAATAAGACCTCTACCAAGGAATTCCTTAGCAAGATGTCTTGGTCTTTTGCAACTATAGCAAAGTGTTAATCCTCTCTCTCTTAAATGATCCCCAACCTTTCTTGTACTACGCACTGAGATCACAGTGATGGACCTGCAACCTGCAAAAATTATTTCTAGGGTCCTACATCCACTTGTTAGTCCAAAAATTATTTCTATGCATAGGAATAACATATCTTCCACTATTTCTATCAGATCTATTCATATCAAATCTTCTTTCTGCTAGATGTGCCCTATTTTTGAGACTAGGATCAGTCTATCAAACATACCTAGATCCATACTTTCAAAAAAAAAATTTCCACTTATCTTACCTTTACTAGAGCACAAAGCTTTGATATCTTACCTCTTTCTTCAGATCAGTCTTCCTTCTCTTAGCATAGAGATTCACAAGTCAGGTAGAATACTACGCACTACAACAATAGATCTATGCACAAAGCTTTCTTTTTTATTTAGTTCCCAACAATCATAGTTTTAGGTCCCAAAAATGGAACCATTTGTTGGCATAGGGGCAGAACCAGGGTTCAACGCTTCAACAACACACCAACAAAACCCTAACTACTGGCCCTTTCGAAAACACCTGCAAAGCAGATGAAGTCTCACCTGAGGTAGAGGTAGGGAGGGTTGCAGTACTCAGGTGTTTACAACCTAGCTGGGGCATAGCTATGTGATCACAATACTTAATAGAGAACTTAGAAATTAACATTCATTAGTCTTTAACCCTTATTCACGTCGCATGTTAAACCCTGATTTCAGAGAAATGCAATATTAATCAAGATCTAAGTACATCTAACCTTTCAATACATAACATCTGAGAAGATCTAACATTCATTCATACCTAAAGCACTAAGCATAAGTAGATCTATCTATTACACATCAAGATCAATGCACTAAGTAGATAAATACATAACCACCATAAACAACATTGCACAAAGCACAATAACACAAGATATATGTGGTTCACCTCAGTGTGGGGATACGTCCACCAATTCTTCTTCTTCTTTATTAGTCTCCTTCAATCTTCTTACATGCACATAGCCACAAAGTCAACTTCCCATAGTACAAGAGATCTTCATGCACCTCGCTAGGTCCTCCTTCCTTGAGTTAGGTCCAAGAACAGAGCCTTACAAAGTCTGTGCACAAAGAACTAACAAAACGTTTTCACTTAGCTCTGCAAGCCTTAACACATCTTCTTGCACATAGCTAACATGAGAACTAAGCCATCGACCTACTAGGTCTCTAGGTCCATTTCTTACATTGCCTAGCTACTTATTTATACATAACAAAAGGGACCTAAACAAGGGAAAACCCATGGGTTGACATCCCATACCCGTTATATAAACCCTAAAATGCAAAAATCCCGCAAAAAGGGCGAGATCCTGAGATCTCCACTTCACTTGGGCGCTCTGTCTTCGACGAACTTGTTGAAGTCCCAAAAATGGTCAAACACGACCAATGTTCTCCCAAACTTGGTCAAGGGCCAACACACAACCACCAAATATATCCTTAATCTAGAGTACCATTTTCATGAAATAACAATTTTTTAAATCTGTTACAACTCCTTGTGCAGGTTTGTTGCAACTCCATCAGATTTGCTGCAAGCTTACAGATTTTTTTCTAGGATGTTAATGTTGATTTTGAAGGATGGTTCCTGACAACCCATAACAATAAATTCAGTAAATGAAAAATGAAAAATGTTAACAACAGAGAAGGGTATACAATGGAAAAAAAGAAGTGTCCCTATAGTTTGGCTAATATAGATTTGGGTTGCATGAGGACATGCAACATTTTAGTTTGGGGGAGATGAAGAGCTCCATAAATGGCATATTTTTATACTATCGTTTTCTTACTTTTAACCCCTTTTTCCCTTACCTAGACCTTATATCAATCCATTATTATGTGAGATTCAGGCTTAATGTGTTTCCATTACATTTCTTTAGTACTTTACATGAATTTATGATTAAACATTAGAAAAATATCATATTTGCAATTATCTTTAAGTTAATTTGAAAATTTGATGTTCCATATAGGTTGTTGTGTAGATTGTGATATCACCATGAGATGTATTTTGATTCCCATTGCTGCAAATATTTACTGTTGATTGTTGCAATTCTAGAGTGCTACAACTCTGGATCAACAATTGCTACAACTCTAGAGTACTACAACACAATTACTGCAACATTCACTTAGTTGTTGCAACTCACCAGGGAACTATTCTATGCTACAAATCACCAGGGAACTATTCTACACTACAACTCACTAGGGAACTATTATACGTTACAAATCATTGCTACAACTCCTTACAACAGTTGTTACAACTCACAAGGGAACTACTCTACATTGCAACTCATTGTTGCAACTCCTTACAATAATGATGAAACTCGCTGGGGAACTATTCTACGCTGCAACTCATCCAAAGAACAATGTTGCAATCAGAACCTTGAGACAACACCATAACTATGATCCATTGGAACCACGAGACATGTTGTTACTACTCTATGTGACAATTATGGATCCATGCAAAACCAATATTAATTCAAACAAATTAAAGATATGGAGATAATTTTGTAATTCCAAGACAAAATATTAGTTTGAGTGGTTAACCAAGAATATTGAAATTCTTGAGGAAAAGATCTTGACTTATTTATTATTTTCTAATTGTTAGAAAAATATCTTGGAAGTTATTTATTATTTGCTAATTGTTAGCAAAAGATCTCGAAAATTATCTATTATTTTCTAATTGTTAGGAAAAGATCTTGAAGTTATTCATTAATTGCTAATTGTTGGATGGAAACTATTCATTATTTAGGAAATTGTTCTAACCACTATGGGTTATTTCTCTTTATTTACTCTTTATTTCTAGTTTCCATTAAATTTATGTATAAAAGAGAGCACTCTCACCATTATTCGAGGGGGGGACTCTTAGAGAAATGTCCGAATGATGATGGAATAATTTATTGAGCTTTTATTTTAATTATTGACTTATAGTTTCCATAGCATATGCTTTAATTAATTTGATTTCAATCATGACATGTTTAATTGTTATTTAAATTATGTAGTTGATTATTCACGTAGAATTGCATTTGTTTATTCTTTCCCATGGGCCATTACATTTTAGATTTAGTTTGCATTCCTGTAAGTTTTGAATAATTGTTCTTGATGCAATGATTATATTTGTTGGTATGGGTAATGAAAGGGGTCATCTTGTAAAGGATTAGGCTATGATTTCGAGGACTTAGTTAATTTCTTTTCCAGCAAGTAGTTAATCAATTTCCTTTTAGCGCGTGTGATTTATTTTCAACAAGTCTGATGTGTTGTTTCAATTTTGCATGAGTAATTTAGGATTTCAATTATGCAATCAGTATTACTCCACATAGTTGGGGTTTCTTCAGGAGACAGTTGAGTCATACTTCTAATACCTACAGCATGTGTGTTTCTTTTTAAGAAAGTGTGTGTTCTTAGAATTAGATTGTTGGGGTTGCTTCGAGAGACAGTTGAGTCACACTCTTGATACCTATAGCTGGTGTGTTTAATTTCCAACATGTTTGTTTCCTTTTTGAAACATGACATTTATTTTCCTACAAGTGTGATATTTACTTTTCTGCAAATGTGTGCTTTCAATTCTTGCAAGTGTGGATTTTTGTAGAACCTTTCCAAAGCTTGAGAATTTTCTATACTTTGACCACAAATGTAATAATTGACACTATGACTACAACACATAAAAATAAAATTTATTCCTGCACATATAATGCACGACCATTCACAAGTTCCATACAATCCCCAGATTAATAATTAAATGCACAATCTTTCTAACTATCTTCTTGACAAATTAGGAAGGTGATTAAAAATACCCAACAAAGAGTTAGAGGAGATTGAGGCAGTTGATTTCATCTTCTATTCACAAATGTGGATGAAGGGGAATTCAATACATTTCATTGTTAATAGTACTCGAAATAATAAATTTATCTTAGAATAGGTCATCAAATGATTGAATTTGTTGGCAACACCACAAACACCCCTAGCCATACACCATTGGTTGGATGAGCCAAGGATAGGACATCCACATTAGTCAATAATGTTTCCTACCATACAACATCAATCCCTTCAAAGATGAGGTAATATGTCATGTTAACCCACTTGAAGTTTGATATGATTTTTTAGGACAACCTATATGTGAAAGCACCATGAGTTTTATGATTATAAGCCCTACAATGTCATTGTTACTTTGGGAGGTTATCTCTACAGGGTACCAAAGGTGGTTTTGAATTCCATAGTCTCCTTGATCTCAATCAAGCAATGTGGGAAGGAAATATCTTATATCAATATATTTTTCCTCTTCATTATTTGGATGGAATATGAATAAAACATCACTATGACTGCCATGCATTTTGCACAATATTTCTCTACACAAACTAAGAAGGTGGACAGGATATTGGAAGATAAATACAAAGATATGTTTTATTCTCTTACAAGGGGGTCTCTACACTACTATATCAATCATTCGATTGATTTGATATTTTTTTTTACTTCACCTAATGGCCTACTATACATATTCTTTTGGAGAATGAAGAAATCAAATGCTAGATTCAAGAGATTATCCAAAAATTACACATATGACTGATATCTTCACTTTAAAGGAGCCCATTTGTGTGTGTTTAGAATAAGTATGGGACATGGTGAATCTATATTAGCTATATATATTTGAAAAAAATCATACGTAAAAACTAATATCCAATTCCCCAAATTGTTGGTCTTCTTGATCAACTCAAGGGTGCCAAGTTTTTTAGTAAGACTGATATGAAGTTAGGCTATCATTAGGTTGAAAAAATGGATGTTTGGAAGACCACTTTGAAAAGTATAAAGAAGGAATTTTCAAGTGGTTGGTCAAGATTTTTGGATTGAATAATTCTTTGACAAGGTTCATGAGGATGACATATGATATCTTGTTATTGATCTCAAATTCTTTTGTTGTCTTATATTTGGATGTTATCCTCATATTGAGAAAAAAATTGAGTAAAAAATTTGGATCACATTCAATATGTCCTAAGAACCCTACAAAAACACAATTTATATTCTAATGTGGAGAAATGATCATTCTATATGCATATAATTCAATATATAGGATGCATTGTGGATGAACATGGTGTGTCTATGTATCCATCCAATGACCAAGTCATTCACAATTGGCTGACATTGATGTCTCTAATAGATATATGTAGTTTCTTGCGCCTAAAAAAATTATATTATAGGTTTGTGTTGGGGTTCTATCATATTTATTGTCCCATAATCCAAGTGACCAAGGGTGGAGCTAAATCCAGGATCATTTGGTCCAAGTTAAAGAAAAAGGATTTGAGGATATGAAACATTAGATTTGTTCAACATAAATACTTTACTAAACATGCAACAACCATTCAATATTGTGAAAGATGGTTTATGTTATGTTGTTGATGTATTTGTCACATAGCATAGGTATTTGATGGCCTATCATATTTTAGACACTCTCTGATTTGATTTGTAGATGCCCCATCTATGACAAGGAATTGTAATCCATTGTGCATGCATACCACCAATGGAAACATTACATTTTAGGAAAGAATATGATCACCCACAATGATAAAAATCCCATGAAATTCATGTAGCTATAGGTAACGTTATAGAAAGTATTCCATTATAATTAGTCCATTTACTTGCAACAATTTCACCTAAACATTAAGTACAAGAAGGGAAACAAAAACCGAGTTACAAATTGCCTCAAATGACCTTTGATTGTGGCGCCAGTCATGGTGCTCCACTCTTGTAGATACAATACCTTTAGATAGCTATAATTGTATGCCAATGACCATAACTTTGTCATTACCTATTGAACATTGGGCATAGGTAAACTGATCTTATATTTTTATATCCAAGATGAATTTAAGGTCATCTATGCCATATTCTGTTTCCTTCAAGTGAGAATGAGAAGATGATTTGGGAGGAACATTATATTCAAGTGGTAGGGAACTTTAGTGTGTAGAAGACAATAGCAATGTTACAAAAGTACTGCTAACCAAAGATTCGACAAGATGTTAGTAGATATATAATATTGTGTACTATGTGTGCCATCGACAAAACCGCCATTAATAAGTAGGGGTTGTACACTCCTCTACCTACCTTGGATATGTATTGGGAGTCCCTCTCCATGGACTACATGTTAGACTTACTTTCAAACACGCATGAAAATGACTATGTATTTATAGTTGATCACTGGTTCTCTAAGATGGTCATTTTGACACCCTAAAAGAAGACATGTCATTGCTAAGCTCTTATTCAAGTGTGTTTGGGTTCATTTCACGCTCCCATGGATGATTATTTCAAATAGGTACAATGGGTTCCTAAGTGTTTTTTTTTCTATCCTATGGTCAATGATGGACACCAAGTTGACCAAATTAGCTTCCTTCCACCCCAAACCAAATGGACAAATGGAGGTAGTTAATAGGATGATTATTCATATCTTGAGAATGTATAAGTCTAAACATCCATGCATGTGGTATGTGAGCCTTCCTTATGTTAAACATATCTACAATAAATCGCTTTATAACTCTATTGGACACAACCATTTTCAAGAACATTTAGGGTTCTAACCATTGTCCCTAATTAATGCATATTTTCCCATTGCATCTACACAAGAAGAATCATCCCATGCTCATATTGAGGGTAATAGAGAAGTCAAATTATTTGAATGGATCTAGGACATAAAACAATAAGTTTATGATATTTTATAGAAATGCAATGTGAAGTACAATAAGCACCACTTTCAACATCAGGTTCCATGTAAGTTTTAAGTGGGATATAAGGTATGTTTGATTTATAGAAAGAGTGCCTCATAGGATCCCATAAAATGATCCACCTAATCCAACATGAGAATTACACTGTCACCAAGGTTGTGGGTGATAATTCTAAATTAAATTAAGTATTCCCCATTTCCTTGGATTGCACCCTATATTTAATGTAGATTTGGTTCAACCATATTTTCCACCTCCCTTGTACACCTTGGAGGTAGTCAAGCACTTCGCTCCTATAGAAATCAATCCTAACTACATTGAGCATGCAACAATTGAAAAAATTATGGACACCAAGATGAATTTCACCTAAAAATAGGAAATCCAACTCTATTGAGTTGTCAAAGGAGGGTCGCTCCTTAACTAGGGAAAGTGGCTCACTAGGAGTCAAATTTAGCAAAATTTTTCCCATATGATGGAGGAAATTGAAACAATGGGGACCATTGGTTTTACAGGGAACAATTGATCTAGGTGGATATTGGTGGCCATTGAACTATTACACTAACTCAAAATGTTTCCACATCATGGAGGTTCTACTACAATGCTTCATATCATGAACTTTCAATGAATTTTTTGGAAGTTGACATAGGCCTTGCAATCAAAGATTGCATGTCTTGCTAAACACATTGAACATGGATTAACATTTTTAATTGTCCAAGAAATACCATAAACAAAGTTTTTAGGAAAAAATTGTGGCCCCAAGAATTTGACATATCAACTAACCTCCTGGAGGCTTGCATTTCCTTCACCACATAATATTCTAGGGTTAGGGTTTTGGATATTTAGCCCCCCCTTTTGGATTCATATTTTATGTTAAAATTGTAGTCTTATACTATTGTGATTTATTATTACACATTAGTGTAGCTGACACATATGTATTCATGGATAAGCTACCACCATTCTACCTAGTTTGTATTTCTTTACATTTTATAGTATTTTATATTTCATTCATTAATAGAATTCATGTTTCATTGTATTATTGTGATCTTTTCAATATCTTCGAGTGATTCCACTTATATTTATACCTTCATTTAATTCTCTACATAATCTAGATAAAATATTCTTGGGTATGATTATGAGATCATATACAAGAAGGGAAAAGAGAATACAATGGTTGATGCTTGGACTTGAAAATATGAGCAGGAAGGATCTCTCTTTTATTTATCATTAACCATACTAGATTGGATCATAGCTTGAGAATGATGGCTGGCCAATGACATAGTGATTCAAATCAACCAAATACTTTAGGGGGAACCTAATATCATAAAGGATTTACTTGATAGAAGGATAACTTGCAGTAGAAAGGGTATACTTTTTTGGTACAAAAGTATTTTTTAAAACAAGGGTTGTTAGATGAATTTCATTCATCCCATACAATAGGTCACTCTTTCTTTCAGAAGCCCTATGAATGATATAAGTTATCTTTCTTTTTGTAAGGAATGAAAAAGGACCAAGGACAATGGAACAAGTATGAAACAATGAAGACTCCTACACATTGAAACAACTACTAATCCCAACCACCATCTAGATTGACATTTCCATGGATTTTACAGTGGGTCTCCCAAAAGGAAACAAAAAATCAATTATCATGGTCGTAGTTGATTTCCTTTCCAAATATGCTCACTTTTGTGCCTTACAACACCCATTTATGCCCTACACAATGTGCCAAGTATTCATGAATCAAAATTTTAAGTTACATGGCATGCCCTCTTCCATAGTGTTGGATCATGATCTCACCTTCAGAAACAAATTCTATAGATATTTGTTTAAACTAAAATGCATAAAATTGAACATGAACACAATTTATCATCTCCAAATTGGGTTGAACTAAGGTTTTCAACAAATGCTACCGCTTATTGAATGGTGGTACAACACCACTTATCATAGTGCCACAAGAATGTTTCATTTTGAAGTTGTTTATGGAAAACACCTCCTTTAGTTGCTTCCTATCTAACGGGAGCATCCAAACACTAGAACAACCACTCTTACACACTTAAAGATAGTATGGTTTTGGCTCAAAATTGAATGAAGAAATAGATTGATCAACATCACATTGGGTGTTATTTTTAAGAAAGGGATCAAGCTTTCCTTTATGTTTATCCTATCAAAGATAAGGGATCCTAGAAGTTGGAACCGAAATTCTATGGACCTGTTGAGGGGTCCTAAATCCCTTTAACTTAATAGCAGGAACCAAACCCTCCACAAATGCCCAATTAGACTCTGCAACATTTAATGGTGGAATGTTTCTCCAGATCTTGTGATCCGACCAATTAATTAATGGGCTTTACATTTTCTTGTGAAGGCTCATCTTTCAGTTCAGATGTTCTCTTTTTTTTTGTATTTTCTCTTATAGGTTGGACCGATACAAGATAAAAGCCAGTATAAACCAACTGGGTAACAAAGTGGGAAAAAACTTAACTAATGGAGAAGGCTGAGCTTGGGATAATCCTTTCACTCTAGCATGTAGACAATAATTCTCTACCACAATTATAGTAATAATACATTAACCTTCTGGTGCTCTAATTATTGACTAAGGTGTGATTATCAGAAGAAAACACATATGCAATAAATGATGAAAAGAAAAATAATTCTCTTAAATCTAAACACCAATCACATAATAACACGACGATTTAATTTTCATCATTAAAGACAAGAACTGTAAAACATTGAATCAGATAACTTATCAAAAGATTTAGAATCTCTTACTCATTACAACATCCATTCATGAGATGCAATAAAAAATAATTTGTCTCCACATCCAATCATACACACTTTTGATGAAAAACACAAACTTGTCTCTAGTCCTAAACATGACTTCTCAATTAAGGCAGCTCCGAAATAGTTCTTTACAAAATCAAAAAATGAGGGTCTTTGCAACAGCCATGGACCCTTTGGTAGTAGGTTGAACCTCCTATTTATAACATACTATTAACTAAAAATAACTATTAAAGTACAACTAAGTAAAAAAAAACTCACCAAATGGAACTTTCTTCTATCAATCTTTCTAAGAGTCATCACATGATCTCACTTAGTGGATGACTCTTCTTTTACTTTGACCACTTGATGAAGAGATCCTCACATGTGTTAGCATATGAGAGTCTATGTTGTTCCATCGGGGATAAAAGAATCTCTCTTATCTCTACTGCTTGTGCCCGATACTTGACTATTCTGGCACTTAATTGTTGCAACATGGCTCAAGATTTGATCAGGTGCGCCATGAACTTCCACACCTGTGTTGGCGCCATGTCTGTTGACTTTGCTATTTCCTCGGCCCATGATGAGTCTTGTTTGACATGTGATTTTACTATGTCGCGCAAGTTGACAAAGTCATCGGGTGTGCCAAATTCGGAGAGGCCAATGTCTCTCATTACCTGGTTGATATTGATCCATCTTTTCTCACACTTGGTCCATTTCTCTTGGATTTACCGGTGAGGTTCTCGAGCCATTTTTGCCCAATATTAGGCCGATTTATTTATGCAATTGAGACTTCTTTCTTTTAACACCCGGATGCTATGTTCTTTTGTATCTCGACCCTGTTGAATCACGCTGATATAGTCGACCCTTTCCATGGCTTGTTGTTCTTTCTCATACCACCTCTCCATATCCTTGCACATGGTGAGCGCCATGAGGGTGTCTTCTTGCAACTCGACTATACTTGCAGTGAATAGGTGTCATTCATCTATAAATTTGTTGTAGGATTCCTTGAATTCGCTCCTTAGGAACACCACGACCTATGTGGTGTCCTGGTAATATTTCGCCAAGTGGCATAAATGTTCCAATTATTTCAAAGCAGCAGCTAGCTCCTCTTCATCCCTTTTTTATTTGTCCATCGTGGTATCTGTGATTTCCATCCCTGCACCGATAAGTTCAGACATATTGACATGCTCTGTGTTGATCAAATTTTCCTCCGTGGTGATGAGGATGGAGAAATCTATAGTGATCCTCCTCTTCTTGGTGGTTCTCTGCATGATAGCTTTCATTTTTTGATCATAAGAGATGGCATATATGTCAACGAATTTATCCACGGGCTCAAGAATTTGTTGATCTCCCCAAGTGAGCATATTTCCCAAGCTACCGATGGTATATATTTGTTCAAGACTAGGTTCTTGAACTTCCTCCTTGTGTTATGAAGGCTCGACTTATATTTTTCTCTCATTGGGAAATTGAGTACAGATTGAAATTGAGGCGCCAGGGGTGTGCTTGGTACTTACTTGATAATTGACCGTTGAGACGCCAATTTCTTGCCGTGGAGCTTCTTCCTTTTTTTCGTCCATCCTTGGTTCATCCTTTGGACTATATGCTTGGGTATTTGGTGCATTGGGAAGCTCAGTGTCTAAGACACTCTCGACCTCTTGTTAATTCTGTGGAAGGCTCTGAATTTGAGTAGCAGGAGCTGGGGAAGATGTCTTCTCTAACTCCTTTTCCTCTATGATCTATACATGGGTCATTAGGGATACCTCCAGGCTCTCTTCATCATCATAGATGTTTATTAATTCTCGGAGGGGGTTTGGTGCACTTTCTCTCCCTGATATGTCGACTGTCTCAGGATGAGTTGAAACAAATGCCAGTGATCCGACCTGGGACATTGTGATTTCAGGGTTGTCTAACCCGACGATTTCATCAATGTCTATTAGATTCAGGGACGCTTGGCCCTATCTGGATTTCATATGGGTTGTGGGTAGTGGATCCTATCATTCCTGTGAGGTCTGATTCATATTGCAGCTAATAAATTATTCGCTACACTTATTCTATCATGAGAAACCCCCTTTCCCATGCATCTTGTGTCATAGGGAAACCTCTTTCTTTCACTGGAGCTACTAGGGGAACCTCTGTTTCTTCTGTTGTTATAATTTCTTCCCTGACTCTGAGGGCCTCTTGAGCTGATTATTATATGGTCATCGCCTGTTCATCTAGGCTCATGGCCCTAAACCTAGTCATTTTGGGGTCGACCATCCTTGCCACCACCTCGTCCTAGTCTTGATCATTTTCTATGAAGACTTCATCTTCAAATTTGTCGTGGGCGTATGGCCAACATGTTGACACTTACAAAGAATGCTTCAAGACCAAACCCTTTGGATCGTTCTTGCAGAATCGGCCTGTCTGGAATCTGAACTCTAGTTGGCTCAACCCTTCTTGTTTGGTTTGAGCCATGTCCTTCACCATGTAGAAACCTACATGGAAACCATAAGGTATGAATGCCCACTTATTTTCCTTGACTAGGGTGGGACTATAAACTTGCAGGATAGTCTGGTATCATATTTCTCCCACTACAACTCGATCAGGGACATGCGCTGGTAGGATATGTGGTGCTCCGATGGCCCTAAACACCCTGATGTAGGTGTTGTGCTCATCCAAGTACCAATGGCCTACCTTTGATATCATCTTCTTGGCCGCAACTGATAGTCTCGGGCATTCTTTCTTAAAAATAATGAAATAAATTCGTGGGATGAATTCATCGCAGCTAAGAGAGTAAGACTTCTTGTACCTGTTCTCCCGTAGGATGCTAAAATATACATGGAATGGGAGCTCTGTGACATGCCAACTCAGGTTCATGCCGATGAAAATGTTTCTGGCACACATGACATCAAGTAAATATGATGCCATGTAGAAGGATGGTGTCTCTCCTTCCTTCGGCGTCTGAGCCTGTTGTATGCAAATGATCAGTTGCTTAGAAATGATCGCTCCCCAGTTGAAGATGATCCCAGAAATTTCCACGGTGTAAGATAAGGGAATCCATACCTATGAAATTCTAGAGCAGTCCTTCTCTCCATATAATTGACATATGAGAGCCATCAAGTAGATGTATGGCTCCCTTAAGTTGGTCGTTTGGTACCAGCCAATTCTCTAGTTGGTGTATTTCTTGTCTTCCCTCCACCATGAGGCCTTTACCTGGCTGGTGTCATGGTGCTCATAGAACTTAACGACGAAATATGTATTCAACCTCTCCTCGGGGTCTCGGATTTTTTAGTATTTATGGACATGTACTGGAAGGAACACTTCGACACATCCACCATTGTCATCATTGATCAGACATTTTTGTGTGTCTGTGTGGTCAATGAGCCACTTCAAGAGTTCAATATAGGGAAAGACAGGGGTTCTACTCTCCACCATATGCAGGTATGACCGTTGGATGTTCGGGAACACTTCGTCATCGAGTGCTCTCACTTCTGGATCACTGTGAGGGATATATTATGGGTATTCCTCCTGGTTGATCTTTTTAAAGAGTTCTCCCCAATGTGGGAGTTCCATATTGGATCATGTGCTTGCCTCTTTATATCCAAAGGCCGGAGGTTGGATGAAATCCTTTTTCGTCGATGTTTTGATGACATGATTTGGTCTTGGCGTGTATTCCAATTGTTTTGCGACCCCTGGAGAGGAGACTTCACCTAACTCTGGTTCTTTCAGCTTTGGCGCTCTTGGCAATCGTCTAGTGGTTGGTTTTCTTGATGACATTGTTCCTGCAATTGAAATAAACCTTTAGAGACTGTGTGAAGAACAAAACCGGATAAAATATATATGAAGTGTAAACATGAAAAATCCAGAGACTTGGATACATACCTATAAAGCTTGCTAAACCTAGTTATTTGATACTCACGGGATCTCTGCAGCTTTCGAATTTCTTGTCTCGCTTCTCTGGATGCTTTGAATTTTCTTGCATGTAGAATGATTCTGCTTATAATGGCTCAAGAGAATTTAAACCAGTGAAGAACTTACCATGTCAGACCAAGCATTCAATTTGGGTGATGAGTGAAATTTAAACAATCTGCCACCAAATCTTTGCAACTTAAATTCATCATGGGTTGGCGGCGAAGGCGTGGGGGTGATGTGGTCTACTGGTGATTTCAAACAATCGTTTTGATTAATGCAGGATTTGGTATTAATTATCCCCTTAAATGCTCCAAATCTAATCGTATCTGACGCTAAAACTTCCCATCGTGTTGCTTTATCAGTGGGTGGATCCAGGATGTGCTATGAACTTTTTTGTCGATGTCCCTCACAAAATATCCAACATGGATCAATCTCATCGTACAATGCTCTCATGGAAAATCTGACTCGGAGGTGTGACTGGGACCTAGGGAACCAAGAATGACTCAGGGTAAAAATATACCGTACGGTTATCCAATCTGGAAAAGACACGTGGCATTGAACATTGGTGACCTAATTTGCGTGTATTAATCGGAGTCGGGACTTTCTTCAAGTTTTTCGCTATAAAAAAAACCTGGGCTTGTCAATGCCGAAAGGGTATCGGGGGTCGCCGATAAATGATAAACCTATCACTTGTTTTTCTTCAGATTAGTTTCCTCGAAAAAGTCTCGATGTTGAAATGCTTCGGGGATCGGTGATCGGGAAAATGGTTTAGCGTGGTTAGAATGTTCATTGCGATCCTTTTCGGTTGATTCTGACAAGCGCACAAGGTATCGGCTATCAGTGATATCATTTCTTTCTTCGTTAATGTCTATTCCCCTAATCTTTTACCGATCCCAAAGAGGAATCGACTATCGATGATATCCTTATGCAAAACTTTGGCGCAAACAAAACTTCCTTTTGTTGATGCTGATGGAGATTGATGCTCGGTGACTGAGGTTTCCCAAGTGGCTCTTTTCCTTCTTTGAATACCTTCCGATGTCGAATCTGAGTGTGTCAGGTGAAGTGTTTTGGATTTTGATTTTTTATTCAGGCGTTAATGATTTTTTAAAGTCATGGGGTTTCATGAAATGAAACAATCCTGAATAGCTGACGGGAGTCATGATAATAAGCAAAGACAAAAAAATTCTCACAATAAAGTCGAATCAGACAGTGCAAATATCATGTGGTACCCAAAAATTAAAAAATTGACATAGGATTTTTAGGGTGTGTTGAGTGCTCAACAAGACCCTATCAAATACTTTAGTTCATTGGACTAGTTTCCAAGTGACCGGCTCTTCGAACATTCTCCAATATTCACCTAATCTTTCATGTGTATTGCTTGAAGAAGGTGGCATGGCCAAATCATTGGGTTCAAACCAACCTTATAGAACTTGATGAAGAGGGTACTATTTTGTTACAATCATAGACAATACTAGCCATAAGAGAACACTAACTATGCTATCACACAATTAAATAGGTCCTTATCAGATGGAAGGAGAAACAACCACATACCCTTTCTTGGGAACTAGTAATGATTTTATAGTAATTTCCACACCTCCTGCCATGAGGATAATGTCACTCTTGAAAGGCGAGGGGCATGTTAAGGCCCTAACCTAACCTTCCCTCTTTGGGTTGCTTAGGAATTAGTAATTAATGTACAAGTCTATCTTCTTTTAATAAGGCCAATTAATTAGCTAGTTGGTAGTAAATTAATGTAAAAGGGCCATGTTTGTTAAATAAGGCCCACTAGGTGGTTGGTACTCATTAGTGATAGGACCACAAGTAATTAGGTTTATGTTAGAGAGAAACTATTTATAGAGCTAGTAGGCTATGTGATGTTTTTCAAGTGTTGTTGTTGACCTGGAGCTCTACTCAAATGAGGTTTCCCCCTTGAAGAGGGCCATGAACATTGTTCTCTCTTTTCTAGATTATCAATACATGGGTTATATTTTGCAGGCTTTGTATCATTTTCTCCCTTATTTACTTTTCTATAGTTTATATTTAGGTTTGAATAATTATTCAATAATCACTATCACTGGTGGTTAAGTACATTACACATACTAGGAAAATGAAATACATCGAATTCTATAAATACACCTTGTCCTAGAAGTCTACATAGCACCATGTTATTCATGTGGAGACTCAACCAAAAATCAGGCCAAACTATTGCAAATGAATTAGGGTGCAAGGAAAATGGTATATAATCTATATACTAGGAATTTTTGTAGATATGTTTTTTTTTTTTTTTTAACACTAGAGTTTTTGGTTTGTGGAGAGAAAGAGGAAAGGGGTTCGATTCAAGGGTAATATTGGTAGAGTTTCTTCAGATTCCCATGAAGTTGTGGTATCTAAGTGTAGCATCTTCATAGCCTTTATCCTAACAAACAATATATGGTTTTTCTTTCAAGAGTGTTGAAAAATTTATGCAATACCATGATGCTCTAATAACCCATTATTAAATCTCCATAACCTTTTGTTTGCAACCCCATACGTTTAACCACTAGGAGTGAAGATTTCTTAAGTATCTTTAGAAGGTACATTTCATATTAACCCTATGAGCTTTCCTTTATAAATAGTACCATTATTGCAACCCCATGGTTTACCATAATTTTTCGAGTTTCTATTTGCAAACCCTATTAAAGAAAAACAAAGAGTACTAAGTGTACATGATCTGAGACCCACACCATAGTAAAAGTAATACTCTTCTCTAAGCCCGAAGACATCCTCTCATCCCACACATTAGGTGAGAGCAACATGCATCTAAACTCTAACTCGCTACTCACATGTAGTTACCCCTCTCATACACAAAATCACAAACATATAATCACACAAATACGGAATCACTACTCGAATCTGATGATTAATATTTTATCCATTAAAAATCATTTTATATAAAAAAATTCATTATAAAAATGAAACGTAGGGCTATAGTATTTACTAAAACAAAAGTATCTACGATCTTTTGTTTTTTCTCCTTGTTTTACAAAATGTTAGAAAATGTTAAACGACAAAAAAATTGCTTTATCTAATGTTCCCATATATGATATCTCCCTTTGTGATCATGTTTGTATTTTAATATTATATGTATAAATAACAATGTGCAAACATTAACTTTAGAAATATAAATATTGTTGGAGTTTGGAGCCAAACATATGTTATTGTAATAAATGTGATTACTGATATATCATGTGACATGTGGTATTTCATGCCCGTGTAGAAATGGTAGGAAGATATTGTTCATAACTTCCCAATATTCAAAACAAGTGTTTACCCTAAGCCTTATCAAAGTCCAACTTTATGAAGATTTATTTAATCCCAAGACAATGATCCCACTCCATCCCATCCGAAACTACAATGACATATTTGAGGATGAACTAACCCTAGATAAATGTTGTATGTTATGGTGTGATTGTTTGGGGGAGAATGTACCTGATTGTGTTAGCTAGGGTCTTATAAGATACATTGAGAAGGGTAATTGGCTATCAACTAGTACTGAGTTTAGGGTCTTTAGCTTTAGAGATAAACACATAAATACTTGATTAGTGGTGGCCCAAGAGATTCTTTGGTAAAAATTCCTTTAAGACATGATGAATATGAAGGCCAACACAATCTATCCGGCTTTGAATAATTCACACAAAAATCCATCAAGTTATGGGCTATTATCATTAACCATCACTATTAGGGATTTCTTCAACTCATGTAGGGTCACCTCCTAGTCACATATTTGGTTTTTATGTTTAGGAGATACCTTTGTAGGGACAAGGTCAATACACATTTTAATGACCATCTTCTATGCATTAGTCATACAATGGGACTGTAAAATAGTACGATAGTGCACCACAAATTCTTGCTTCATGTCCTCAATATTGGTAATCCTTTGAGAATCAATTTTGAGTGCATAGATATTTTTAGAGGCTTCCTTAATGGCTATAGTTTTGAAAATATATTTTGTGGGTCGTTATCTAGTCTTGAACTAGTGTAACCTATATCAAATTTGGGTTCCCTAGAGATTCTCCAAACTTCATCCACCTTCAAAAGTCCCAAAGTTTGATCACTTGAACTTGAACATGAGTAAATGGTGTTACCTAAAGATGACAACAAGCCTCCTAAAACTCCTCCTTGGCCTCTTTGTTCCAAAAGTGTTAGACAATTTCCAATTATTGGTAGAAAAGTCATGATTTGGCCTATTTAATCATTCCACCAGTTAATCCACCCATATTCTCCCTGCAATCAAGGCACTAGTTTCAAGATCTAGAGAATGGATTGAACACAAGTTAGGTATTGAAAATGAAAAACGTTGAATATGTATCGAGTTTAAGGAAACTTGTATTTAAATGCTACCCTTGGGAGAAAAAAGGTGTTGGTTCAATAATAATATAGAGTGTTCTCCCCCAACACTTTCACTAGCTTCCCACCCTCATAGTCAAAATAGAAATTGTTTTGTTGAGAAAGCATAGATTTGTTTAAATGTTCCAAGACTCAATCATAGGAAACCTTAAAATTCGACCAAGTCATTCATAGCTTAGGGGAATAAACTCTTTGATACTTGTTAGGGTTGTACAAGCTAAGTCTAGCATTGAGGTCATTCAAGGACATACATATTCTCTATGGCATACACACATGTTTTGTGCCCCATTTGTCATCCTTAGACTTTACATTATCGAAATGTACACATAGGAGATAATCTATGATGGGAAGGTATTCCATGAACCAACCCCATATCTTAGATCTAGCATCAACAATATTCAATGAAAATACATAGGCACGACCTATAACTTTATGTCATAAATTGAGAAGTAACCACACTACGTATTTAGATGGGTGGTGGGCCTAATCAATAATGTTTGCAGTAAATTTTGAGGAGCTGGAGGTAGCTGATATACCATTCCTATCTTCATGCCGATTATTGAAAATATTCACACTGGGAAAAATATAATATAAGATTGAGGCTAAGGGGAAACTAATGAATTTAACTTATTGAATGAAAAAAATGCATCAAAATTAAAAATAACTAGCCAAACTATTTTAATCATGATCTTGTTATATAATGCATGGGTAACCCAACTATCCAGGGTATTGTTTTTGTGAATTTTCTATTCATAATTTGGTTAGTAGAGGGCCACCCATATAGATTTGGAGGAGAATATTAGGAACTATGGCTAGCCACCCAAGGGTAGAACATCCTGCGAGGAACCAATAGAGTCCTTATCCATGGATAAAGTGGTAAACTTTGAGGATATTGTCATAGAACTGGAGATGCCCTTATCCATAACCTTGGTAATTTACTACCCATGTTCATCACTTGAATCCATTCATCAAAATCAACAAAAGATGTTGTTTTTTAGGTTTGTGAAGCTAAGTATGCCATTGAGGGGGTATCTGAGGAATCATATTTGGGGATAAGTAGGCAATCTATAATCATATGGTTAGGTATTTAGAATTATATGTTGATTGGGAGGTTAATGTACCTAACATATTTCCTAATGACTATATTTCTAAATTTGATACTGACTTGTTATTTTAATGCTTAGCATAGATTAACCTAAAGGAAAATATACTTCTTAAGGTGCGAGATAAAAATGTGTTGGGGATCATCAAAGATAAACTATTTGAAGGGGATTGAGGTGAATTCCAATAAATCCCAAAATTGCATTGAAAGGATTAAGAACTCAACCAGATAGAAAAATGCAATTAGGAATACTCATCGGCCAAGAAATATACATAATAACGAAGCACCCCCTACCTTAGCAGGTTCTGCGTGACCTCCCGGTCTTAGGATCATTCCAAATCTTCCCCTAAGTCATATTGACTCTTTGGTTTCCCCATAGGGAATACCACACACACAAGGTGTATTCCACAGGTCCTTTTGAGTTATACCTATGTGATAAAACACTGGTGGAAACTCCAAAACCGACCAACAAATGTGATCAAGGCTTTTTCCCTTTCGGGATTTTGGATTTTGCGATTTCGCGAATCCTATTGTCGAGCCCCTTGTATCTTCAACCTCCGAAACCCGAAACGTCAACGAGGGTTGACTCCTTCAATGCGCTGAACACACAACTCTTGTTTCCACCTATTTCGGATTTTCGGAACTTGAGTGATCGACCAACATTCGTTCCTCCTCCCTTATGATTTTTCGGTTTCTGAAATTTCCCCTTTTTGGCGAGATCGATGGACTTCTGACATTTTCCCCGAAGCTTGATCACTCCCTTGAATTTCATCGCACGTATCCTCCGATTAATGCTTAGGACCCACCATTTGGCTTTTTCCTTTTCACAATTTCGGGAGTTGCGTTGACATGCAACTCTCTCTCTTGACTCCCGGAACCTCGAAACCCGATTGGGCCCATGGCTATTGTCCTTCAATGTTTTCTGGAATTTTTCCTTTCACTTTTAGGAATTTCGCGACTTGCGAGATCCACAATGGAAAGGTTCCTCACCTCTCGAAAATCCCATCTCCGAATTCCCGAAACCTTGCCTCCAACGTGATCTACGGTTGAGATCCTCCATGATCCGATGACTCTGGATCTTTCAGATTTTCACGAACCAGGAGTTTGAAACTCTCAATTCCAAAGATTGCTGCCTCCTCTACTTCCTGACACCCGAAGTGCCGAAATGCCGAAATCTCGAAATTCACCTCAAGACACATCGCGTTTCATGACTTTGGGATTTTCAATGCTAAGTGCCTCGACTTTTTCTCATCAATATTCCTGGTATGCCAAACCCTGATATGCTGAAATTTCACACTTGATTATCCTTTTCGTGAACCGAGAGTTTGAGTGACCAAGGGTTTTGACCTGCACTCCCAACTTATGGGTCTCAAATTCCCAAAATGATTTGACAGCTCAGAAAGACCACAATCAATGACCCACGTTGATTCTTGATGTCCGGGTGGTGGATTCATCCAACTCCTAACCACCTTGCATCTCCTCTGGATCCTACGGTCCCCGCGATTTCACGAGTTCTCCTCGAAAAATTCTGACCACCCGATTCACCCCTCAATGACTTCTGCGAGACGAATCGATTTTCTCCCTCCTGAACTTGTCTTTTATGAGATTCTTTCGACTTTCGTCTCCCTTTGAACACTTCATAGGTACTATCCCTCCTAAGCTTTCACTTGCAAACTCAAGTCCCCAAAAGGAATTCTACTCGCACTCCTTGCGACAATCTTCCAAATAACCTCTGGTTATTTGAGTCCTCGACTCTATGCACTCTTTGCAACAACAGTCCTTCAAATTTCACCTTATTTGATAACTTTTAAGGTTTCAACTAGCCTGTGCACACCTTGCATGGCTCTGTACTTCACCTGCACTTCTGTGGGAAATGAGAACAACAGTATCTCTCCTGAATTTTCTGAGATAAAACTCAGACTCTTGTCAATGCACACCTTGCGAATGTTTCACTGCACTCCTTACAGGAATTCTCAGGAAGAGAAACAATTGAAACTCATTCTTCTCCCCTCTTAGACTTCATAAATTCACCATGAAATCATACACACAACATAGAATTGAAACAAATTCATAACAGAGAAAACAAACAGCTGTAAACATGCCATTCAACAGATGTAAACAATAAGCATCACAACACCATGAAAATTGAGTCAAAGTTTTATATATTAAGTCAAGTGCTCTTGTACATGTGTTATTCTCTACATCTCTCTGCTACAGCTCAACAACTTATGAAAATATGAATTCTCTTCACAATGTTTTTCCTCTAATGATACCATAATACAAGGGTGAGGGTGTCTATATCCGTTTTCCCTCCAACGCTTCTAAAACTATCTAATCTCTTAATTCAAATCTACCTACTTTCATTAAGTAGACTTAATGTCTCTTACCTTTGACAGATGAGAGAAAATCACTCAATATCTATTTACAACATGCAAGTATGCTTCCTTTAACTACTACATTAATATCTGCTCATTAATTTTTCAAAAACATTTCAAAATGTGCAAAATGTGTGTTGCGCTTTTCCAGCTGTCTTCCACCTTTATGGTTTCTTGGCTGGCTACTTACGATGCTCCTACATCATACTCCCTCACTTGGAAATTTTCATGAACTCCTGTTCATGAGATTTTGCACGGTCTATCCATGCTTATGAATTTCTGCTTCATCTTCCCAACTAGCATCTTCAACTGGATGTCCCTTCCATTTGACCAAGTATTCAAAATACTCTTTTCTCCTGGTCTTT
>JZKD02S1957848.1:524913-536550 GCA_000966675.3 Picea glauca
ACCTGTTAATAATCTATATTCATTTCATTATGCTCATAAAATCTGAATCACAGTCCCTCATTCGTCTTGAATGTTGTCTTCCATTCATCACCTTCTCTCATTCAAATTTGATGATACCCGCTTTTCAAATCAATCTTTGAAAACAAATTTTCTCCACTCAAGCAATCCATCAAGTCATCCATCCTTGGTAATGGAAATATGTATCTGATGGTAATCTTATTGATTTCCCTTGAGTCTGTACACATTCTCCAGCCTCCATCTTTCTTTGGGTGAGCATTGTCAGAACAACGCATGGACTCAAGATTTCTCTAATCAATCCTTTGTCCATTAAGTCTTGGACCTGTCTCTTAAATTCTTCATTTTCCTGTGCCATCAACCTGTACGTGGATTTTTTTGGTAAACTAGCTCCAGGTATAAGATCTATATGATGACTTATACTCCTTATAGGTGGTAATGAACAAGGTAGTTTGTCCACTACTATATCAGTAAATTCTCCTAGCAATTCCTGGATTTCTTCTAGTAAATCATCTATTCTCGTATTGGTCAAAACAATTTTGGGCTTCTTGACCACAATAAATTGTGTGTTTTCCTTCTTCTTAACCTCATTAAGAAGTTCCTTCCCACTCATGAGAAGTACAATGTTGCTCGTCTCTGTTTTTCCCTCTTGGTTTTTAATTGGCAGCAACATGTGCGTCCTCCCATTTTTATCTAGGGTGTACATGTTCTTTTTCCCATCATGAACTACGTTTCTGTCATATTGCCATGGTCTACCCAACAATAGATGACAAACATCCATGGGAATGACATCACATAATATTTCATCCTTATATCCTCCTATTTTAAATTCAACTAAGCACTGTTTAGTGACATTTACTTGATGTCATTTTTGTATCCACGAAACTTTGTATGGGCTTGGATGTGCAACAGACTCCAGCTCCAACTTTTCTGCCATCTCTGTAGATACAAGATTGTCTATGCTACTACTGTCAACTATGACCTTGCATACCCTGTCTTTAGTTTTTCAAGCAGTCCGAAACAAACTATTTCTTTGGGCTGGGTTCTCTGCCTCCTTCTCTGGCTTCAAGAGAACTTTCCTCATCATTAAGAATCTTCCGCCCTCAACATCTTCTGCCTCAACATTCCATCCTTAAGCTTCGGCAATGTGAGTTTCACCACCATCTTTCTTCTTATCTGGACACTCATAGGATTTATGTCCAATCTTTCCACAAACAAAGCATTTTACTTCACTCCCTCTTCCTCTTCTTGTTCCTCTAGCTTGAAGAAAAGTATTTCTATAAGCATAATGCCCTCTCTGTGAGCTTCCTCCTCTCTCATGTTGAGTTTGAGGTTTCTTCCCCTCTTCTTTAGATTTCTGAGTTCTGTCTTGGGCAATTTTTTTGCCTCTGGCTTGACTTCTACCTTGGCCTCTTTGACCTTGCTTCTGGCTTAGCTTCTCTTTGACTTTTAGAGCTATATGATAAGCATCTTCCACCGTTCGAATGGTCATCATGCTCATATCATCTTGAATGTCATATCATAGACCATTCATGTACTTGGCAACTTTTTCATCATCTCTTTCCCGATGAACTGCTCTGATTTTTATCTTGTAGAACTCTTCAGTGTATTCTTTCACTAACATCATCTTCTTTCTCAAATTTTGCATCCTTCGAAATAGAGTGATTTGATAATCCCTGGGTATAAATTTGGCTTTCATATTTGCAACCATTCTATCCCAGCTTTTGATTTTCTGCTTGCCTTTGCAGCGTCTATTAGCCTACAGTTCATCCCACCATAGTGCTGCATGCCCTTTAAGTCTAGTAACGACTTGTTTGACCTTCTTGTCTTCCTCGACATCCTCATAGTTGAAGTACTTTTCTAGAGCTCTAATCCAATCTAGAAGCTCTTCAACATCTAGGTTTCCATCATACACCAGAATGTCCATTTTTTCTCTGGCAACTATCCTTGTAATAGCCCTGAATAGGCATTCATCTGTAGCATCTTTGACTGCAACTTCTCCTTCTTTGTTTCCAGCTTCATTTTCACTTTCAGCTTCGTTGATATCCCCAATGTCAACTGTGCACCTCTGTGTTTTCTCCATGGAATCAAGCCTGGCACGTAACTCACGCATTACTCTTTCTCTTGCTGGATTAGGCATTGGCATTGGCCTGTCTCTTCTTCTCGACGACATGGATGTAAAATGTTCCCTTGATCTCTCTACTACACAAAGAAAAGAACTTTTTCTGAGCTCTAATACCACAACTGGTGCGTATCAAACTATTTCTTTTCCTCTATCTCCTTCTCCCTAAAATATACAGATAAAATCAAGCTCTGATACCACAACTGACGCAATGCCCCCTACCTTAGCAGGTTCTGAGCGACCTCTCAGTCTTAGGGTCATTCCAAATCTTCCCCTGAGTCAGATTGACTGTTTGGTTTCCCCACAGGGAATACCACACACACAAGGTGTATTCCATAAGTCCTTTTGTGTTATGCCTACATGATCAAACACTGGCGGTAACTCCACAACCGACCAACAAATGTGATTAGGGATTTTTCCCTTTCAGGATTTCAGATTTCTCGATTTTGCGAATCCTGTTGTCGAGCCCCTTGTATTTTCAACCTCCAAAACCTAAAATGTTAATGAGGGTTGAATCCTTCAATGCACCCAACAAAAGCCTCTTGTTGCCACTTATTTCGGCTTTTCAGAACTTGAGTGATCGACCAACACTCATTCCTCTTCCCTTATGATTTTCCGGTTTCCAAAATTTCCCCTTTTTGGCGAGATCGATGGTCTTTCAGTATTTTCCCGGAAGCTTGACCACTCCCTTGACTTCCGTCGCATGTATCCTCTGATTAATGCTTAGGACCCACCTTTCGGATTTTTCCTTTTTGCGATTTTGGGAGTTGTGTTGACATGAAACTCTGTCTCTTGAATCTTGGAACCACGAAACCTGATTGGGCCCATGACTATTGTCCTTCAATGTTTTCAGGAATTTTTCCTTTCACTCTTCGGGATTTCGCAACTTGCGAGATCCATAGCAGAAAAGTTCCTCACCTCCCGAAACTCTGATCCTCAAATTTCTGAAGCCTCGCCTCCAACGTGATCTATGGCTAAGATCCTCCACGATTTGACGACTTTGGATCTTTCATCTTTTCGAGAACCGAGAGTTTGAAACTCTTAATTCCAAATATCATTGCCTCCTCTACTTCCCGACACCCGAAGTGTTGAAATGTCGAAATCTCGAAATTCACCTCAAGACACGTCGCATTTCGCGACTTCAGGATTTTCAATGCTAAGAACCCCGACTCTTTGTCATCAAGATTCCTAGTATGCCAAACCACGATATGCCAAAATTTCACACTTGAGTATCCTTTTCGCGAACTGGGAGTTTGAGTGACCAAGGGTTTTGATTCCCGAAATGATTTGACGGCTTAGACAGACCATGATCAATGGCCCACATTGATTCTTGATGTCGAGGTGGAAGATTCATCCAACTCCTAATGACCATGTAGCTCCTCTGGATCCTATGGTCCCCACGATTTCGTGAGTTCTCCTCAGAGAATTATGACCACCCGATTCACTCCTCAATGACTTCTACTAGACGAATCGGTGCTCACCCTCCTGAACTTTTCTTTTATGAGATGCTTTTGAATTTCATCTCCCTTTGAACACTTCAGAGGTACTATCCCTCCTAATCTTTCACTTTCAAACTCAAGTCTCCAAAAGGAATTCTTCTCGCACTCCTTGTGGAAATCTTTCAAATAACCTATGGTTATTTGAGTCCTCAACTCTGTGCACTCTTTTCAACAAAAGTCCTTCAACTTTCACCTTAGATGATAAATTTTAAGGTTTCAACTAGCTTGTGCACACCTTGCATGACTCTATACTTCACCTGCACTTCTACGGGAAATGAGAACAATGGTATCTCTCCTGAATTTTCTGAGATAAAACTCAGACTCTTGTCAACGCACACCTTGCGGACGTTTCACTGCACTCCTTGCAGGAATTCTCAGGAAGAGAAACAATTGAAACTCAGTCTTCTCCCCTCTCAGACTTCATACATTCACCATGAAATCATACACACACACAACATAACATTGAAACAAATGCATAACAGAGAAAACAAAAAGCTGTAAACATACCATTCAACAAATGTAAACAGTAAGCATCACATCACCATGAAAATTGAGTCAAAGCTTTATACATTAACTCAAGTGCTCCTGTACATGGGTTCTTCTATATAGCTCTCTACTACAACTCAACAACTTATGAAAATCTGAATGTTATTCACAATGTTCTTCCTCTAATGATACCATAATACAAGGGTGAGGGTGTCTATATCCGTTTTCCCTCCTATGCTTCTAAAAATGTCTAATCTCTTAATTCAAATCTACCTACTTTCATTAAATAGACTTAATGTCTATTACCTCCGACAGATGAGAGAAAATCGCTCAAGATCTGTTTACAACATGCAAGTATGCTTCCTTTAACTACTACATTAATATCGGCTCATTAATTTTTCAAAAACATTTCAAAATGTGCAAAATGTGTGCTGCTCTTTTCTAGCTATCTTCCGCCTTTATGGTTGCTTGAATAGCTACTTACGATGCTCCTACATCACATACCAATCATACAATACAACAAGGGTGTTATAACACATCCAAGGTACACACATAACCACCCCTATGGAATCTTTGAATTATTTAAAGGTAAATTGAAATAATCCCTTTTTAGGCTTTTGGTGGCCATGCCAACCCACATGTAAGGTTCTTAAACTTCCCTATCCCAAGCCCTAATCAAAACTTGTGGTGGAATTCTATGAACAAAATACCCTATAATGTTGTGACACCTTAGATTGTCAAAAACTATTGCACAATTAGTAAAAGGAATTTCAACAACAATCTTATGAGAGGGGATTCCATTTCCTCATGGAATAATTTTAGTATAAAGTTCCTTGGTACCTTTGGATGCACCTTGGTTGTTATTGTAGTGAGTTTTAGAAGATTACTTGAGCTAAGAAATGTCAAGTGATGGTGTCACTATTTGATCTCCTTAGGATTTATGAAGGTTGTTTAAAGGCCCAAAAGATAGAAGGAAGTAGTAAAGGCTATCACTACATTGAGGCAAAGAAAATTCCATGTTTTTACATGAGGGGGAGTTTCCCAATGGAAAGTCCCAATCATACCTACTCTCGTTTGGTATGGAAACCCCCATTGGTATGTGGGCATGATTTCCAGTAACTATATGAATTACTCTCCAAAAAGAGGCTCGCTCATTAAAGTTAGACTAAGTCCTAACTATGAATCTATTCTAATATTCTAATGCAATCCTATTTTGATGTGTAGCTATGATAGTATTCTAATGATAACAAAATCAACTACGTGCATATGATTCAATTTGTAAAACATAAATAGTTAATTTTTCTACAAAAATAAATCACACTAGCATACATATTCGCATATAGATGATTGTGAGTATGTTACAGTATTCGAGCTCATAACCCATACATAATTATTTCCTACAAATGGCATTTGACAATAGTGAAAAATTGTAAATATTTGTAGAAAATAACAAACAATAGTGCACCATTATATCAATAGACCATCAATTGGCTTGCCATTATTTTCCTTCAAAGAAATAGTTTATATGAGAAATACAATAAAAAGTATAGATATTTATACCCCACCTTCAATATTGATAAATATTTATACATGACCTAATTTCGGTTCTCTATCCCCCCTTTAATCGGTTACATGAGGATTTATTTTATAGAATAAGAAACATTGTTGAACTTCCACAACCATGAAGGTTGCAGTTACTAACATTATAGTTTCCTCTCTATCCTATCTTTTTTACATTTCTTATTTTCCCCTTGTAGAAGAACAAATAAAATTATAACATAATATTCCTTCCTACTCTGACATCCTCATGAATGTGAGAAACCAAATATTTGGTGGTGAAGGGCATCTTCCCTAAAAATTTGGTTCAGACGAAAAACAATGACAGACAAGCCTGTTCATTTATTCTGAGCTTCTTGCAGTTTCTTGGGGAATTCATCTAGTTAAGAGGGAGACACAAACATTCCCCTCAGCCTTAATCTTTTTCGAACAAAAGTAGTTTCTAACCTCTGTCCATTTACTTTGTCTCTACAGTGTGTTCAAAACTTGGATATTCATTTTGAGATGGATGTATCTTAGGTTAGACTATGTATTACTACCATATGTCTAAGTATATATCGCACTATTGAGGGACAATTATTCTGATGTTTTTGAAAATAAGTGAATCTCCTCTTGTGCCTGGAATTATTCAGCTCTAATTGTTCCTCTATGTGAAAATAACCATGAGAAGGGACTTATTTCCATGAATGTTGCAAAAACAACAACTTGTGATTTATAGTCATCCGATGGGGTTTTCAGATAATATAATGATGAGAGTGAAGAGCTAATGTCATGATCAAATTCGATTTTTCTCACTGGTGTGGGTGATTTTTCATATCCTTCCATTAATTTTCCGGTGATCATTTGATCTTCTGCTACCAAATCTTATGTAATTTACTTTAATAAAAAATCCCTCGACCATTATTAGAAAATCTATTGTCAGATCATGTTATCTCTGTTACATATTTTTTTTGTCCAATAATCTCCGGTGTCACTGATGCAGGAGCATCAAACAAAGCCAAGGCACACGCCTAGCCAAAGAAACAGCTGGATGTCCGGATGAAGGAAAGGGGCACGTTTTTATTAAGACCGTTTTGAATTTTGAAACCAAAAGCATTAATGTAATAGTTAGGAGGAGTGTAATTTCATTTATGTTTTGAAGATAGGAATAGATTTGGAGAGATTACTCTCATCTATCAGATGTAATCGACATTTAAGTCTATTTAATCTAAAGTAGGTAGATTGGAATTAAGAGATTAGACAGTTTAGAAGTATAGGAGGGAAAACGGATATAGACACCCTCACTCTTGTATTATTGTATATTTGGTAACATTATCAACATTGAGAGTTGTAGCAGAGAGCTGTAGAGAAGAACCCATGTACAGAAGCAATTGTGTTAATATATGAATATTTGACTCAACTTTTATGGTGTTATGGTGCTTACTGTTTACCTTTGTTGAATGGTATGTTTACAGTTGTTTTACTCTGTTTATGCATTTGTTTCAATGCTATGTTGAATGTGTGATTTCATGTTAAGTATATGAAGTTTGAGAGAGAAGGAGAATGAGTTTCAATTGTTTCTCTTCTTGAGAGATCCTGCAAGGAGTGTAGTGAAAAGTCCGCAAGGTGTGCGTTGACAAGAGTCTGAGTTTTATCTCAAAAAGATCAGGAGAGATATCGTTGTTCTCATACCAACATAAGTGAAGGCAAAGCATAGATCTATGCAAGGTGTGCGCAGGCTGGTTGAAACCTTAGAATTTATCAACTAAGGGAAAAGTTGAAGGACCATTATTGCAAAGAGTGCACAGGGTCAAAGACTCAAATAACTAGGAGTTATTTGAAAGTTTTCTGCAAGGAGTGTGAGCAGAAACCTTTTGGAAGCCTTAATTTTGGAAGTGAAAGCTCATGAGGGTTAGTACCTTTGAAAATTTCAAAGGGAGATGGGGATTGAAGCCGTCGTATAAAAGTTAAGTTCAGAAGGAGAACATTCAGTCGTTTGGGAAGAAGTCATTGAAGCGTGAATCGAGCGGTCAGAATTCTTTGTGGAGAACTCATGAAGTTGCGAGGGCCTTAGGATCTAGTGAAGTTGCAAGGTGGTTATGAGTTGGAAGAAATCACCACCCTCGCATCAAGAATCAACGTGAGCCATTGATCTCATCTCAACCCACATCGTTGGATCATATCGCGAACTTGGGGTTCAGGAATTTGGAGGCCAGACCAAATTTCTTGGTTTTCATGAAATTTTGAGTTGCGAGGAACAGGGAAGGAAATCCAAACCATTGGATCTGATCTACGGGAGGTCCGTCGGATCAAAAATTCCAACATGTATCGCATCTCGGGAGTTCAGGGTTTGAAAGAGACTCTTTTTGACTGAAGAAGTCACGAGCTTATGAGTTGCAAGGGCTCATGCAACACATGGCACGTCCGCTTGGTGGGAACCGCATGGTTGATAGGTGGCGTGACAATAAAATGTCCGGAGAGAGGTAGAAGTGGTGACAGGTGATGGACACATGTCATTTGAAAAGGGTTAACCCATCATTGACTTATCGCGTGTCATGGATTCGCAAGGGAGGGGCAGGAGGAATCAACACTTCAACTCGCGAAGTTGCAAGTTGCGAGAGGCACTAGAGTTAGGCTCTAGCCGACAGTCGCTTGAAGAAGCGCTAATGAGAAGGGAGGTATACCCGTATCATCATCTCAGGTATCGAGAGTTTGGAAAAGAGGAGTCAAGGGTCTTTGACCCACGAACTCGCGAGTTGCGAGTTGCAAAAGGCACTTGCACCAAGGCCTAGTTGTGGTCATTTGAGGGTGAAGCTCCCGCCTAGTGCTTGTTTGCACAAGTGGGGTTTCCGAAGGACCTTTGGATCAGATTTGTTGAAGGTTTCAGCGAGGAACCAAAGGAGCCACTTTGGCTCAAGGAGATTAGAACGATCCTGTGTGGATCTCGGCCTGAGGGTTGGGGATCTGCGTCATTTGGTATCAGAGCACAAAACAATTTCTTTTCTCTGTGTAGCAAAGAGAAGGGAGAAATTATATAGCCATGCCACCGAGAAGAAGAGATAGGCTAATGCCTGATCCATCAGTGGAAAGAGAAATGTGTGAGTTATGTGCCAGGCTTGATGCCATGGAGACAACACAAAGGCACATAGTTGACGCTGGGGATATCAATGAAGCTGAAAGTGAAAATGAAGCTAGAAACAAAGGAGAAGAAGTAGCAGTCGAAGATGTTGCAGATGAACGCCTATTCAAGAATGTTGCAAGGATAGGTGCCAGAGAAAAAATTGAGATTCCCATGTATGAGGGGAAATTGGATGTTGAAGAACTTCTAGACTGGATTAGAGCTCTGGATAAATACTTTGACTATGAGGATGTCGAGGAAGACAAGAAAGTCAAACATGTCGTCACTAGACTTAAATGGCATGCAACACTATGGTGGGATGAACTACAGGCTGATAGACGCTGCAAGGGCAAGCAAAAAATCAAAAGATGGGATAGAATGGTTGCAAAGATGAAAGCCAAATTTATACCCAAGGATTATCAAATCACTCTATTTTAGAGGATGTAGAATTTGAGACAGAAGCTGATGTCACTGAAGGAATATACTGAAGAATTCTACAAGATAAACATTAGAGCAGGTCATCGGGAAAGTGATCATGAAGAAGTTTCCAGGTACATGAATGGTATGCGATATGACATTCAAGATGAGATGAGCATGATGACCATTTGAAATGTGGAAGATTTTTATCAGATGGATCTGAAAGCTGAAGAGAAGTTGAGATGAAAGCAAGGTCAAAGAGGCCGAGGTAGAAGTCAATCCAAAGGCAAAATAATTGCCCAAGACAGAACTCAGAAATATAAAGAAGAGGAAAAGAAACCTCAAACTCAACATGAGAGAGGAGGAAGCTCACATAGAGGGTAGTATGCTGATAGAAATACTTTTCCTCGAGCTAGAGGAAGAGGAACAGGCAAAGGCAGTGAAGTAAAATGCTTTGTCTGTGGGAAAATCAGACATAAATCCTATGAGTGTCCAGATAAGAAGAAATATGGTGGTGAAACTCACATTGACGAAGCTCAAGGATGGAATGTTGAGGCAGAAGATGCTGAGGGTGGAAGATCCTTGATGATGAGGAAATTTCTCTTGAAGCCAGAGAAGGAGGCAGAGAACCCAACCCAAAGAAACATCTTGTTTCAGACTACTTGCAAAATCGAAGACAGAGTATGCAAAGTCATAGTGGACAGCGGTATCACATACAATCTCGTATCTACAGAGATGGTAGAAAAGCTAGAGCTAGAGACTATTGTACATCCAAGCCCATATAGAGTTTCGTGGCTACAAAAAGGATATCAGGTAAATGCCACTAAACAATGTTGAGTTGAATTTAAGATAGGAGGATATAAAGATGAAATATTATGTGATTTCATTCCCATGGATGTTTGTCATCTATTGTTGGGTAGACCATGGCAATATGACAGAAACGTAGTTCATAATGGGAGAAAGAACACATACACCCTAGAGAAAAATGGTAGGACACACATGTTGTTGCCGATTAAAAACCAAGAGGTAAAAACAGAAATGAGCAACACTGTACTTCTCATGAGTGGGAAGGAACTTATTAATGAGGTTAAGAAGAAGGAAGACACACAATTTATTGTGGTTAGGAAGCCCAGAATTGTTATGACTAGTACAAGGATAGATGATTTACCAGAAGAAATCCAGGGGTTGCTGGAAGAGTTTGCTGATATAGTAGTGGACAAACTACCTTGTTCGTTTCCACCTATAAAGAGTATAATCCATCATATTGATCTTATACCTAGAGCCAGTTTACCGAAAAAAGCTGCGTACAGGTTGACGCTGCAGGAAAATGAAGAAGTTAAGAGACAGGTACAGGACTTAATGGACAAAGGATTGATTCGGGAGAGCTTGAGTCCATGCGTTGTTCCGACAGTGCTCAACCCAAAGAAAGATGGAGGTTGGAGAATGTGTACAGAATCAAGGGAAATCAATAAGATTACCATCAGATATAGGTTTCCATTTCCAAGGATGGATGTCTTGATGGATTGCTTGAGTGGAGCAAAGTTTTTTTCAAAGGTTGATTTGAAAAGCGGACATCATCAAATTAGAATGAGAGAAGGTGATGAATGGAAGACAACATTCAAGACGAATGAGGGGTTGTATGAATGGCTTGTCATGCCATTATCTTAACGAATGCACCTAGTACTTTCATGAGGTTTATGAACAAAGTCTTGAAGGATTTCATTGGGAAATTCATCATTGTATATCTTTAGGATCTATTAATTTTCAACAAGACAGAAGCAGAGCACTTAAAGAATTTATCTTCAGTGATGAGAAGATTACAGCAAGAGAAATTGTTGATTAATGTGAATAAATCATCATTTATGAGGACAGAACTCATTTATTTGGGTTTTGTTATCTTTGCAAATGAGTTGAAGATGGATCCAAGAAAGATAGAGGAAATTAAGAATTGGCCATCGCCGAAGACCATGTTTGAAGTACGAAGCTTCCATGGTTTGGCAAGTTTCTACAGGAGATTCATCCAAAAATTCAGTGGAATTAGTGCACCAATGATGGATACAGTGAAGAAAAGACACAAGTTTTTTCATTGGACATAAGAAGTAGAGAAGAGCTTCAATCTGCAGAAGAAGAAGATCGCGGAACAACCAATTCTGGTTTTGCTGGATTTTAGCAAGACATTCCAGGTCAAGTGTGATGCGAGTGGATTTTCTATTGGAGCGATCTTGAGCCAAGATGACAGGCCGGTCACATATTTTAGTGAAAAACTGAATGAAGCGAAGATCAAGTACTCAACATATGACAAAGAATTCTATGTAGTCATACAAGCACTGAAGAAATGGAGACACTATTTGGTTCCCAAAAAATTTGTTTTGTACAACAATAATCACGCTTTGCAATTCGTGAATCGACAGGAGAAGTTGAACCAAAAGCATGCTAAATGGGTC
>JZKD02S1957848.1:549081-563645 GCA_000966675.3 Picea glauca
AATCAATGGGGTCACATTTTTCTATAGGCAAAATTTGCCTACAATGGTTCACCTAATAGAAGGAAAGGGTAGAGTCCATTCCAATTTATATATGGAATGCATCCAAGGGGATTTTTTGAATTGAAAGATTCAAAACAAGTTGAATTCAGGAGTGCTAGTGCAGAGGACTTTGCAGAAGGAATGAAGGAGCTTCAAAGCCGAATTAGGGAGTGATTGCAGAGTTCAAGTCAAGAATACAAGCGGAGAGCAGATCAACATAGGTGAGAACTTCAATTTGAAGTTGGTGATCTGATTCTTGCACATCTAACAAAGGAAAGGTTCCAAAGGGGAACATATAATAAATTGAAGATGAAAAAGATTGGACCGTGCAAGGTCATAAAGAAATTTGGGGCAAACGCATATGATATTGAATTACACGATGGGGTCAGAATCTCACCGATATTCAATGTTGCAGATTTGTACCCTTACAAAGATGAAGAAGCAGGAGCAGAAGATGAGAAAGAAGAAATTTGATGGACCAAACAAATGCCTATAAATGAAAAGCCAAAGATAGAAAGTATAATTGACAAGAGGGTTAGCAAAAAGACCAGGAGAAAAGAGTATTTTGAATACTTGGTGAAATGGAAGGGACATCCAGTTGAAGATGCTAGTTGGGAGGATGAAGTAGCAATTCAAAATCATGGAAAGATCATGCAAAAGCTCATGAACATGAGTTCATGAAAATTTTCAAGCAAGGGAGTATGATGTAGGAGCATCGAACAAAGCTAAGGCACACACCTAGCCAAAGAAATAGTTGGATGCGCAGATAAAGAAAAGGGGCACATTTTTATGAAGATCATTTTGAATTTTGAAACCAAAAGCATTAATGTAATAGTTAGGAGGATCGTACTTTCATTTATATTTTGAAGATAGGAACATATCTGGAGAGATTAATCTTATCTATCATATGTAATAGGCATTTAAGTCTGTTTAATGTAAAGTAGGTAGATTGGAATTAAGAGATTAGACAGTTTAGAAGTGTAGGATCGAAAACGAATATAGACACCCTCACTCTTGTATTATTGTATCTTTGGTAACATTATCAACATTGAGATTTATAGCAGAGAGCTATAGAGAAGAACCCATGTACAGAAGCAATTGAGTTAATATATGAAGCTTTGACTCAACTTTCATGGTGTTATGATGCTTACTGTTTACCTTTGTTGAATGGTATGTTTATAGTTGTTTTACTCTCTTTGTTTTTGCATTTGTTTCAATGCTGTGTTGAATGTGTGATTTCGTGTTAAGTATATGAAGTCTGAGAGAGAAGGAGAATGAGTTTCAATTGTTTCTCTTCCTGAGAGATCTTGCAAGGAGTGCAGTGAAAAGTCCGCAAGGTGTGCATTGACAAGAGTCTGAGTTTTATCTCAGAAATCTTAGGAGAGATACCGTTGTTCTCATACCAAAAAAAGTGCAGGTGAAGCATAGAGCCATGCAAGGTGTGCGTAGGCTGGTTGAAACCTTATAATTTATGAACTAAGGGAAAAGTTGGTGGACCACTGTTGGAAAGAGTGCATAGAGTCGAAGACTCAAATAACCAAGAGTTATTTGAAATTTTGCTGCAAGGAGTGAAAGCAGGAACCTTTTGGAAGCCTTGAGTTTGGAAGTGAAAGATCAGGAGGGTCAGTATCTTTGAAAAGTTCAAAGGGAGACAGTGATTGAAGACATCGTATAAAATTTAAGTTCATAAGGAGAACATTCATTCATTTGGGCAGAAGTCATTGAAGCATGAATCGAGTGGTCATAATTCTCTGTGGAGAAATCGCGAAGTTGCAAGGGCCATAGGATCTAGTGAAGTTGCAAGGCGGTTAGGAGTTGGAAGAACTCACCACCCTAGCATCAAGAATCAACATGAATCATTGATATCGTCTCAACCCATGTCATTGGATCATATCGTGAACTTGGGGTTCAGGAATTTGGAGGCCAGACCAAATTTCTTGGTTTGTGCAAAGTTCTGAGTTGCAAGGAACAGGGAAGGAAATCCAAACCATTGGATCCGAGCTACGGGAGGTCCGTTGGATCAGAAATTCCAACAGGTATCATGTCTTGGGAGTTTGGGGTTTGGAAGAGACTCTTTTTTACTACAGAAGTCACGAGCTTGCGAGTTGAGAGGGATCATGCAACACGTGGCACATCCGCTTGGTGGGAACCGCGTGGTTGACAGGTGGCATGACAATAAAATGCCTGGAGAGAGGTAGAAGTGGTGACAAGTGGTGGATATGTGTCATTTGAAAAGGGTCAACCCATCGTTGACTTATCATGAGCAGCAGATTCGCAAGGGAGGAGCAGGAGGAATCAACACTTCAACTCGCAAAGTTAGGAGTTGCGAGAGGGGCTAGAGTTAGGCTCTAGCCGACGGTCACTTGAATAAGAACTAATGAGAAGGGAGGTATACTCATATCGTCATCTCAGGTATCAAGAGTTTGGAAAAGAGGATTCGAGGTTCTTCGACCCATGAACTCACGAGTTGCGAGTTGTGAAAGGTGCTTGCGCCAAGGCCCAGTTTTGGTCATGTGAGGGTGAAGCTCACGCCTACTGCTCATTCGCACAGGTGGGGTTTCCGAAGGACCCGTGGATCAGATTCATTGAATGTTTCAGTGAGGAACCAAAGGAGTCGCTTCATCTCAAGGAGATTAGAACGATCCTGTGTGGATCTCATCCCGAGGGTTGGGGATCTGCGTCAGTCACCAACATTTCTTTCATATCTATAAATGATAGCTAGAGTTTTCCTCCATCCTGATGCACTATCCTATTCTTTTTGAATCTTGAAAGGACAAAAAAATTATCAGTTTCAAATCAAAGTGCATGAATCCTTTACACTAAATGAGATTTTACCTTCATTTATTTGAGTCTACTGTGTTTCTTATAAACTTCCTTTTTTTTCCTCAATAATATATTTCTCATGGTTTGATCACGATGGAGGAATGAGGTGCTATATTAATAGCCTTTGTATTTGAGAATATTTTACCATAGGTTCTAGTCAAGGGAGAATGTTCCAGACATAATGACACTGCAAACATGCTTCCAGGACATGGGAACAAGCCTGGAGGATGATTTACCATTCTTATAACATAGTATCCCGCAAGGCATGGAACCGAGAGGTTTGCAAATAAAATATCATGGATTAGTATTACAGAGACAAGGATTTTGGTGTGTATGGTTGCCGGATTAAATTTGTAGGATTTTGCAGTTGTGGGCTATAGATTTGATGACTGTGGGGTGTGATGATATTTTCTTAAGCCTTATCACCATGGTTGGGGAAGCTCACAAAGATTTCCCTATGTAGTCTACGGCCTGTGGGTTTGCGGGAAGGTTACACAACCAATTCATTACATGATTCTGATTAGATATCACTATGGGATGGGTCCCACTAAACTTTACAATAATATAAAGAAATGGTTTGGTGGGTTTGCAAAGAAAAGGAATTTTAGTGCAGGGTCATGAAGAGAACATGGGATCTAGTAGTTCTTAAGAGAGTTCAAAAATATATGGTTCACATAGCCTGCATCCTACAGACCGTGTGAATGTATTATAGACCATTATCATGAAATCTCCATAAAGGGTAAACCCCATATAACTGTAGGTTTCAGGTAGTGGGGATGTTATAAATGATCATACCAAATAGTACCGCAACTCCACAACACCTAAATCCACATACTAATAGGGGATGAGATCAAGTACACATGTTTTTTGGTCCCTCTCAATTTATTACAATGGATCAATATATTTCAATCCTTAGGTTTTGTTATCACTAGAAGTCACCTCCTGATTGCATGGGAGGTAAGCCCATTACCCATCAGTTTGTATGTCACAATGAATAAATTTAAGGGGGGTCGAATGGGCGTAGAC
The DNA here is from genome assembly GCA_000966675.3 of Picea glauca. Taxonomy (NCBI): domain Eukaryota; kingdom Viridiplantae; phylum Streptophyta; class Pinopsida; order Pinales; family Pinaceae; genus Picea; species Picea glauca. Next base: position 552,970 of record JZKD02S1957848.1, read on the forward strand.
TCAAGATGATATTGCTTTAACTTAGAAAACTATACTGGTATGCATAGGAAAATGAGGTCTTGATTCAACTTCAGTCTGTAAGGTGTAGTATATGTGAGTAGGAGGAATAATGGTTAGGAGAACGTAAAGGTATTCTATGGACATCCGGTCTTCCAACAACCCAAGAAGAAAAAACTTAGAAAACAAGATCCTCTTCGATTCATAGTTTTAGGAAATTGAATGAAGTTATAACTAGACTTAAATCAAACATACATCACAATACAGTTACAACAACTTGACTAGATCATCCATTCTCGAGCCATTCAGTATCGGAGGAAAAAGAGACAGAAAACAAGGATGACTTAGATAAAATAATAAATATCAAATCCCATTACATAATCAGAGAACCAGAGCTTCATCAAAACTTTACAATACGAGAGCATAGCTCAACCATCGACCATAACAAAATATCAAAACTGCATACATATAATCAGAATTGCTACAACCACCAAGAGTGTGATCAAACCACTGCATTAATGTTTTCATTCGATGCCTACTCTTTCAGATTATGCAGGCCTTCTCATGTCAGATGCAAGCCAGGGATAGTTATGTGCTTTATAGGAAATTTTTTCCATAATTGTCAGTCTACCTTTATGGTCGCTCTCTGCATGTTTTCCATTTATGGGTGAGATGAGGTCTCATCTGCTGCCTCACTTTCATGAACTGTCTACATCGGGATCAGGACGAGTTGGACTCTGAACTTCACCATCTGGAGATTTGCTGGATTCTTGCATGGAGGACTTGGAAGGAAGATGTGGATGCTGATGATAGGGAGCTGACGAGATGAATGGGACTACGTGGGCACCAAAATGTCATATCATCGTCTGACTTAGGATACAAACATTTGATGTTTTTTTTTAGACCTCTTCTTTAATTTTTTCTTTGCTAGAATGCCACTTCCTAGGGAAAACACCCCCCAATAAATAATGTGTTCTAACATTAGGCTCCATGGGGGATGGTACGGTCCATGTGAGCTACCAAGAACTTGCAGCTTCAGTCGCCTTACAACTGGGTTGTGGAGTCACTTATTAAAAGCATAAAAAAAAGGAAAAATGATATTTACAATGACATGGGAAGCTATTCATGTCTTAAACAAAAAGCTTCTTTAGAAAATGCCCATTTACAGGGCCTCCAAAAACTTCATCACCCTCCAAATTCTGCAACTTGTAAGTATTATTTGGAAACTTATTAGAGATCTTGAAGGGGTCGATACACAAGGATTCAAAATTGCCATGTTTGCCTTTGTCTTGCTTGGGTGCATCCCATTTTAGCACTAGATCTTCCAGCTAGAAATCCTCCTTTCTTACCTTTCTGTCAAAATCCTGCTTGATCTTCTGTTGATGGTCATGTGCTCTGTACAGTAGTTTCTCTCTAGTCTTTTGCACTTCTACCAGTTGTTGTATTCTTATGATCATATTGTCAGGCTCTCCTTGGTAGTCCTGGAATAATTTTTCCATAGGTAAGGCCATCTGAGAAGGAAAGATGGCCTCAACTCCATATACAAGTTGAAAAGGAGAGACACCAAGAGATCTCTTTGTTGTCACTTTGTCAGCCTATAGAGAAAACTTGAGCTTTGAATCCCATGCTTTCTAATTGTCCTCTAACAATATTTTGATGATCTTTATAATGATCTTGTTTGAGGACTCTGCCAATCCATTCCCTTAGGGGTAATAAGGAGTTGAGTGAATCAATGCAATTCCAAACTGCTCACATAATTGAATTAATGGTTCGGCCTTGAAGGATGCATCATTATCAGTGACAATTATTTTTGGACAACCAAACCTTTCCATAATATCTTCAAGAAAACCAATGATTACGCCGTGGGAAGCACTCCTTGTGGGGATAACTTCTATCCACTTGGTAAAGTAATCTATGGCAATCAATATCCACCCGTGATGACCACTTGAAGCAAGATGAATTTTCCCAATAAAATCTAAGCCCCACCATTGAAAGGGTCCTGAAGCTACCACAGGATTCAAAGGAAGGGACTTGAGTTACTGTTTTCATGAGAATTTATGACACTTGACACAAGCCCTAATTTTAGCACAAACATCAGTGAATAGGATAGGACATAAATAGTCATCTCTGAGAATCTTGTAGGCTGTGGTTCTCTAGAAGTGATGTCCCCCACACAAACTGTCATGAAAATCATACATGGTATTTTGGGCTTCTTATGGGTCTAAACATCTCAATAACAATCCTAGAGGATCTTTCCAATATAAAACTTGATCAGTGAGGAAATACTTAATTGATTTGAGATTTAAATATCTTATCTTATTTTTTTCCATGCCATCAAGAGGCTACAACTTCCGTAGAAAGAAAATGATGTCCCTGTACCAAGAACATCCTGCTAATGGGGGGCTAACTTGAGAACTTGTATCAGACAACTCAACATGTTGATTTTCTGAGAAAGTGTTGATGAAATTCATCCCTAAGGATTTGCAATTATATTCATCCAGAAGCCCGTCTAAACCTTGACCCTTAACCAATTTGGTGGGACTTATCTCCAAGTCAAATTCAAGGATTTTATCAATCCAATTGCTCCTTCTCCCGTCTATGTCAGGTTGAATGAGAATCTCCTTCACAGAAGCTGAAGGGACATATGCAATGACCATTGAATGAAAAACATAGACCCTGAAGGATTCGAGGGCATTATCTAGAGCATAGGCTTGCTTTTCCATGATATCATATTTCAACTCTAAATCTCTCAATGCCCTATTGGAAAAGGAAATGGGATGTTCAAACCCTTCATGATTCTTTTGCAACAAAATGAATACCATTGTGTCAAATGAAGCAAAGGATAAAATAAAAAATCTTTAGAGTAATTAGGACTGATGAGCACAAGTTCTTCGGTCATGGCCTTCTTTATTTGATCGAAGGAACTACAATATTCAATAGTCCATTTGATTTCGTTTCCTTTCCTCAACATGACTGTAATGTCCTTCACCAGCTAAACAAAATTAGAAACAAACCTTCTCAGAAAATTAATCTTCCCCAAGAAAGACTGAACTTCTTTCTTGGATCTAGGGAGTGCTAAGGTTTGGATGGCTTCCACCCTGCTAGGATCAATCTTTACTCCCTCAACTGATACTATGTTCCCCAATAATTTTCCCTCCTTCATAGCGAACAATGACTTCTTGGGATTCAGGGAGAGACCAAATTTTATGCATTTTTGGAAGACCTTTCTCAGATGATGAGAATGTTCTTTATCAGTCCTGGAGAAAACTATAATTTTATCTAGATAAATGACTATAAATTTATCCCTTTCCCCAATAAAGYAGATTTCCAYAAYGCACTAGAAATTTTCTCCTGCGTTCATCAATCCAAAGGGCATCTTGGAATACATGAATGTACCCCATGGGGTGGTGAATGTTGTCTTCTCTCTATCCTTAGGTAAGACAAAAAWCTAATTGTAGCTAGAAAAGGCGTCAATCATGGACATCCTGGATGCACCTGTCACCCTCTGCAATATGTGCTCCATTTTCAACAATRGGTAATTATSTTTCTTGGAGCTCCTGTTTAGGTTCTTGAAATCAACACAAATTYTGATTTCTCCATTCTTCTTTCTCACTGGGACCAAGTTGGACACCCATTCAGAATGCCTCAAAGGAACCATGATATGGGCATCTAAAATCTTTTTTACCTCTTTCTCCATGATAGGMAACAACATAGGGTTGATCTGTCTCAGTTTCTGCCTAAATGGCTTGGCCTCTTCCTTTAGTGGGATCTTATGCTCAATGATGGTTGTATTGTATGTTCTGAGATCCTCATAATTYCAGGAAAACACATCAGCAAACTCCTTTAATAGCTCAACATATTCATCCATTTGTTCCCTTGACAGACTACTCGACAACTTGAAAAATTTTGGATCTTTCTCTATACCAATGTTGCATTTAGTTACATCAACATCATCAACTGATCTTTTAAATTTCAATTCCACACCATTTCTATCAAATGGTCTTTCCAAAGGAACTAGTCCTTTTGGAATGTGATTGCTAGGAAACTGAACAACATGGTGATTAGCGATTTTGTTCAGGAAAACATCAGCATGAGGATTGCTTTCAGAATTTTGATCTTGATCAATATGTAGTGAAAAATTCTCATCAAATGTATCAAGGAATATTTTGATCTCAAGATCATACTCAAATACTTTCCAATGCTTGACATTGTCAGGTATAGAGGGTCTGTAATTTAATTCTATGACATACCTGAGATTTGGTGGCAAATGGACTCTAAAATTTCTTTATGAAACAACCAAAGAATCATCCATGATGTTTTATTCTCTTGGAATAAATGAATTGTTGAAAGCTAGGAAAAAATTGTCAATAAGGTCCCACACTTCATTTCTATAACTTCTTAGCCTAGGGTGCTTAGCTTGGTAAATATTTCTGACTTGATGGACAATTAACTCAGCATCCCCAAATACTGATATATCTTCAATTCCCATGTCTTTTGCGGCCCTCAAACCTAAGATGAGAGATTCATACTCTGCCACATTATTGGTATCTTTGAATTCTAACTTGTAGGACAGAGCTATAGTCTCTTAAGCAGGTGAAACAAGAACCACTCCAACACCAACACCTTTCTTAGAAGAGGCTCCATCAGAGAACATTTTCCACACAGAGGTGATAGGAGGGGAATTTTCACAAAAAGTAATAGGCCACTTTTTGATTTCCAGAGGAGGTTCAAGAGCGTCGGTGAGTTGGAGAAAACTAGATCCCAAATCTGTGTTAAGAGAAAAGATAGGATGGTTTGTGGGGTTTTCTTCATCACTAATAATGTAGTCCAAATGAGATTCCTTGTAAAGTATCTTATGCTCACCCCCAAACACCATAATGGTATCATAGGTGAGCTCCATCTAGAAATTCCCCCCTAGTCTTTTTATCCAGGATCTAGACAGAAGCATCCTGAACTTAAGGGGAACGTCAGCTACCATGATGTCCATGATCACGCTTTTCATTGGCAACTGGAATAGAGATACAACCAAGTATTTTATAACTCCAAGGCACTAGACCTTCCTGGATTCGAAAGAATACAGGTCATGGTACTCTTTTCTAATCTCCAGACCGAGCTCTTCCATGACAATATTAGGCATAAGATTGTGAGATTCCCTCGAATCCATCAAACAGTTGTGCAACACCTTGTCATGTATGTTTAGTGAAGTATAGAAGGGAGGGGATGAATCATCTCTATGTTCTACCAAAGGACCTAGGATGATGGAAAAATTCTCATCTTGGATGTTTACTAAGTCTATGGAATGAGACGAAGGTTCAGGCTACAACATTTTGGAGAGGCACCTTTTGAAGTCTTCATGCCTGACCGACTCTAAAATGGGTATAGGGATTCTAATATTTTGTATTTCATGATAAAATATGAAAGAGAAGGGGGTCTTTAGAATTTCTCTCACTTCTGGAACAGGACTTTTGACCACCGATGGGGGGGTCTATGCCTTCTTTTCCTTGCTTCAATCTGCAATATCTTTAGAAGGTTTTTCTACTCTGGTAGGCCAATCAGGGATGTTTGATTTCCCTTCTTTCTATTTGGAGTGTGGCTAGTTTTTCCCCCTTTACTCAAATCATTTAGTTGGTTGTCCATTAGAGACTCCTCGTATGTAGATTGAGTTAAATGGGTAAATGAGGAGGTATCCCCAAGACAATGGATTTCAGGATCAGCCTCCTCTTCCTCTTCTTCTTTATTAGTGACAAGGTTATTTTGGAGAGGGTCTTGAATTATTTGATCATCCCTATCTTGGTCTCTTTGATATCTTTGGCTGGTTTGAGGGGCATTAGTTGGTCTTTTGAAACTACCCCTATTATCAACATTTGGTGGATTCCTATAGCTCTGCTTTCCTTCCAATTCGATCCTTTCCATTCTAGCAGAAAGTGACTTTAGGAGTTTGGTTACTTCATCCATTTGAGGGGGGACAACAAAAGAACTAGAAGTCAAACCTTCAAACCTACCCTTTCTTCTATATCTATCAGCCTTACTCCTAAGATTATCAACTGCGAATATATTAGATTCTACTTCAATGGATGCATCTTGCATATGAGCCAAGGAGGTAGATCTTCTTTCTCTCAACAGGAGGCAAAAACAAGGGTCGAAAGAATTAGCATAAGTCATCTTGGAAAAGGTTTCTGTAGGTTTAATTTCAACGGGAATCTTTTTATACATCTTATTAAATCTCTTCGAGAAGTCTGAAACATATTCCCCTTCATCTCTCTTAAGTGCCCTGAATTCTATAATATAATAAAGGAGAAAATTTGTATTCCCTTAGTGTCTTAAGAATGAACCATCCAGAGCAGCAATCCCATCAATAGATCTAGGAGGAAAGTCCTCAAACCAGTCCCTGGCATCATCATCAAGGCTCTGTACAAAAACTCTCATCCACACATCTTCATTTTCGATGAATTGAATCTATGAAAATCTATAAAAGGATGCAAGGTTCTCTTATGCAGTCACATATCCCTCTCCTGTGAACTAGGGCATGCGCTTAAGGTAGTCCTTTGTTGGGAGAGAATTCAAATGATGAGGTAAAACTAGAGGGGTGTATCTAGCAACCAATATCTCAGCCATCCTGTTCCTAGGAGGATTAGCACCTGCCATTTGGACATGAATTGGAGGAGAACCAGGAGGAGATGGTGTTTATACAGGCGAGATTGGGGTTGTGCTTCTGGGATGAAAAGGAAAAGGTTGAGTGTTAGGAGATAAAGATGAGGGGATATAGGTAACAAATGTTTCCCCTTCTGTAACTACAACAACTCTGATAGGAGGAGTAGGAAAGTATTCTAAGGTCAAATCTCTCTCCTTACACTTCACAACTTCAGGGGACAAATGGGTGTCAAAGCTCTCTCTTTCCAAACCAAGAATAGGAGGGGATAAATCAATAAGAAAACTCCCAAAATTTAACTTTCTTGAAATTCCAGCAGTTTGTATAATAGGAGAATCATAAACAGTTACTGGAGTTTGTAAAGAGGGATTATGCAAATTATCAGAAAAACTTGGTACAAATGTGGAGGTACCTTTTTGAGCAGTCTTTCCCTTTCTGATAATTTCCTCTGGGTCACATTTAAACGTTGCTAGAGGTAGCAGTGAAGTGGACCTCACGTTTCTGCCTTTAGGAGCCAGAACTGAAACAGTGGAGTCGCCAGAAAGTGGAGTTGCCGGGTGGAGGCTGAAATCTTCAATGGTACTGATGTCTGATGCACCTTCAAAATCAATAGCTTGTTATCCTTCTTACCCAAGGAAATGTCTTCAATTCATTCCTTGACAACGATGCCAGAAATATTAGCACTATAATTCACCACCTGATTTTAGGGGAGGTAAGACCAATACCCATCAGTTTGTATGTCACAATGAATAAATTTAAGGGGGTTCGAATGGGCGTAGACTCAAGATGATATTTCTTTAACTTAGAAAATTGGACTGGTATGCACAGAAAGATGAGGTCTTGATTCAACTTCAGTCAGTAAAGTGTAGTATATGTGAGTAGGAGGAAGAATGGTAAAGAGAGTGTAAAGGTCTGCTATGGAGATCCAGTCTTCCAAACACCCAAGAAGAAAAAACTCAGAAAATAAGATCCTCTTCAATTCACAGTTTTAGGAAACTGAATGAAGTTATAACCAAACCGAAATCAAACATACATCACAATACAGTTACAACAACTCGACTGAATCATCCATGCCCGAGCGTTTCAGTATCAGAGGAAAAAGAGATGGAAAAGAAGGATGACTTAGATAAAATAATAAATCTAAAATCCCATTACATAATCAGAGAACCAAAGCTTCATCAAAACTTTACAATACAGGAGCATAGCTGAACCATCGACCATAAAAAAATATCAAAACTGCATACATATACTTAGAATTGTTGCAACCACCAAGAGTGTGATCGGACCACCACATTAACATTTTCAGTCGACGCCTACTCTGTCAGATTGTGCAGACCTCCTCATGTCAGATGCAATCTAGGAACAATTATGTGCATTACAGGAAAATCTGTCTATAATTGATAGTTTGCCTTTACGACCGCTCTCTGGATGTTTTCCATTTATGGGGTGAGCCAAGGTCTCAACTGCCGCCTCACTTTCATGAACAGTCTACATCAGGATCAGGACAGGCTGCACTCTGAACTTCACCATTTGGAGTTTTGTTGGATGCTTGTAGGGAGGACTTGGCAGGAAGACATGGATGTTGATGATAGAGAGCTGACGAGATGACTGGGACTATGTGGGCACCAAAATGTCATATCATCGCCCGACTTAGGATAAAAAAATTTAATGGGTTTTTTGAGCCCTCTTCTTTCATTTTTTCTTCGCTAGAATGCCACTTCCTAGGGAAAACACCCCCCTGATCAATAATGTGTGATAACAGTTTTTGACAATACATTTCTAAACAAAAGGCCAATTAAGACACGAAAGTTGTATTTCCTCCATTGATCTTTCACCAGAATTGATATCCCTAACATCTGTATTTTCTTTATTTTTGAGTATTTGTTTACATAAGATTAAAGATTCAGTATGCATCATCTGTCGAGCCCCTGGGTTTAATATATTCTTCTTACGTCTTCTTTCTCATTTTTTCTGTAATAAAAATATTTCCTATTTACTGAGTCAAATAAAACCCAAAATTAATATGAGTTCCATATATTCAAATATTTAAGAAATACACAAGCATTTCTTCAAAAGAAAAATTCTTATTTCAAATATCATGACATTGGTGTAGGTTACAGTTTAAAATATGGAAATGGAAAAGCTATCATTCATTCTAATGTGGGTCACCCTTATGGGGATTGATGAGGAGTAAACATTTTTCTTAGTTTTCTTCTTTAGCCATGTGTTCCCTTAATATCACACTCTATATGTCCATATGACTCCATTGTGTTATAAGCATTAGGTATAAGGAGAATTTATGTAGTTTGATCATACTCATCCCTTACACCATAAAGGAGAGTATCACAAATGTTTCACATAAGAATAATATGTGGATTTTTGAAATTCATCCTTGTTCAAGATAGATTATGAATTCTTTTATAATGTAGTGTATAAGAGAATAAGGGATTAATTAGCCCCACTCTAATCCTATTGAAGATCATGGATGAAGTATCAAAATTTGTGTTTTGAAAGAATAGATAAACATTTAATTCTATTGAATTAGATGATGTAAACCAACCAATATAGCTCAATATATTCCCTTCCAACTTAGGAATTTCTATTAAAATGAGGTTTGGATGAAATAAAATGAGTTAATTAAACTAGGAAATCTAAATTAGATGAGACTTCAACTATTAGGATCATTAAAAGTACGTATACTTCAAATTTAAACCCCAAAAATTTCAATATCATCAACAATTTGAATGTTCACAATGGAAAAGTTATCAGATACTCTAGATAAATAATTAAGAAGTGTGTTTTAAGCTACTCTATTACCATGGTTAGTCTTCATTCATTTTCTCATTGCTTCATCTTGTATTAATGATTTCTCAAATTGATTAAAGGATGTTAATTCTTTGATTTGTTTTGAGAGTATTTCTGACCTTATAAACATCAATGTTGCCACCTTTACCTCAGATGTAAGATAAGGTAAGAAGTGATCAATCAATACTATTTATGAGGTATCAAAGCAATAATCAATGATAAAAAGGATTCTAGTAGAGAATTCCAAAGAAACATTCCCAAATTTTAAAAGGGATTTAAAGACGATTGGACCAAGATTGTGCATTCAACAAAGAACCCCTCAAGGGTAGGTAATCATCAAGCATATACATTCATATCTCTGTGGGTAGTGGAAGGGTACAATATGATGGGATCAAGGGTAGGTTAGGATTTTAGAGTTAGGAATTTGGTAGGGGACTCCTTTTCTTTGTATTATAAAATATAAAATAAAAGGAGGTTTGTTGTGGCCAAAACAAATGGCGACACACTAGAGAACTAGTTATCTCAATGAGTAGAGCTTTGAGGCCTTAACTTCAAATCTAAATATGAAGGATGAATCTAAAATAAAATTTTATACTATTTTCCCATAATTATGGTTACCATAATATTGACAAATTATTGAAAGATAATAATCCAAAAGTCAGAGTACTCATCATCTAACATATGTTTTTCAAAGAGCCAATTAGTTAGGTAAATTTATTTAATAACAACATACTTTTGATTGGATTTAGTTTGACTGTGGGTTCTAAATTTTTATATTAAGTATATATCTACATAAGTGTGTTCCTCATCTCTCTATTCCCAACATTTCTTCACCACCACTGAGCATACATAGCCCTGAAGAAGATGCCTTGGTATCATACAAGGATGGCTCCACTGCCAGTGAGTGTCCATAGCCTCGATATGTTTTTACTTGTACTTCCCACACTATTAGTAATGCTTTCAATCTCCCTTTTTTTTTGAAATTATACTCACCCTTAATATTTATATATAATCATTCCATGTACAATTGGGTGTATAGGAAGTGGGGTGATACGAGAGTAGATTTGATTTGTTAAGTACATTCCATGCACTCTAGTTTAACCCATAAGAATTTCCAAGAGCCATCATATTAGTATATTTTGTATTAATGTGAGATGAGAGGAACTCAAAGAAAATATAGATAGACACTTTATTCACTTCAAGGATAATTATAGCGTGTTATACA
>JZKD02S1957849.1:0-11443 GCA_000966675.3 Picea glauca
TTTGGAAATGAGCTTACTGCATTGTTTTGCAGTAACCAAAGAGATGGTGGTAGGCGGTGCTATCTCCGGTATCCTGTACAGCTTATTGCCCAAAGTGATAATAACAGCATGAGGCATGGACTCATACACAGCATGTCACTTCCACAAGTACGATTGGCCTAATAATACATCAGAAACATCAAGAGGAGCAATGTCACATAATACCTCATCCATGAAGAGCTTGATGATGTAGGGAAGGCGACATTGTTGACTAACACGGAGGTCTCGTCCTTGGTGCAACCACCCGATGGTGTATGGTTGTGGGTGTGTTGTGGTCGGCAAGCCCAACCGCTTCATGACCTCTATGGATATGAGGTTCTTCTGGCTCCCGCTGTCGACAATGAACTACAACGGAGAACCCTTTACCCACATCCTGGAATGGAAGAGACGCTCCACTTCCTTTGGATCTTCTGGTTCCTCCTTCGAGATCTTCGTGGTGGCAGTGGTGGCATTGGGCTCTGCATCGATAATCTGATTCCCCCTGTCATTCCCCTTGTCAGGTTTTGATTCAAAGTCAGAGCATGCATCCGATTTAGAAGCCTTCAACTCAGCTACCAGTGAGTGCTTGGCCCGACACTCACTTGTGTTGTGAGTGGAGATCTTATGGAACTCACACCACTTCCCCATGTCCTTTTTTGGCTTCATGGTGTTGTTCTTTGCTTGTGGCTTTGGAGGGTGGTCATGGGCTTCCCCTCCTTGGCTTGGTCCTTTGTTCTGCGGTTTGGGGGTACCTTTCCCTTGCTTCTGATTTGCATACCCAAAGTCTCACCTCTTCTGTTTGAACTTATGTTCAATCTTGGTAGCATATCGGTATGCCACACCAAGCGAGGAGATGTCGAGGAACTCCATTTCCTCCTAAATGTATCTGTGCAGACAACTGCAATATTTTAACACCAAATGTTTCTCTGAATCTTTTATACCCAACTTTGTGCATAGGGTATGAAACAGATTCGTCATCTCATGCACATCTTGGTCCCTTTGTTGTCGCAACGTAGTACATTGTATGTATTTGTCCTCATATCTCCCCATAGGAAAATATTGTTCCTTGATGGTGTCTCAGAAAGAATTCAAAGTGGGTGTGGCCGAGAACAGAGAGGGTTCTCCCTCATTCTGTTGCTCCGAGTAGGTTTCCCACCAGTCCTTGACATGGGGGGCAGCTTTGAGGAGTGCGAAAATAATCTTTTCTCAGTCGAAAAAGTCATGAACCAAGAAATATCCTTCTAACATATTCAACCATCTATCTACGTCATCTACATCTATTTGTCCCTCAAATATGGGAATATCAAAGTTTACTTGTACCTTAAAAGAAGTGGCGCCTCCAGAGTGGTTGTTGGATGTCGATGCGCCACCAGTGGGAATCCGTTGAAGAATCTGGACAAAGTTGTCCATCATCGCGTTCCTTTGTTTCTCGAGGGCCTCCTCGAGCAACATTTTGATAGGATCTTCTGCTCCCTCATCTTTCTTTTCTTCCCCCATGGGCATTTGTCGAGGTTTGCGAGACTGATCTTGCAAAGGTTCAACCAGATCGAGCCCCAACTCCTTATACCCCGACCTCATTGGGGACATGCAAAGAAGTATGGAGAATGAGCAGACCGCTCTGATACCACTGATCCAGATTTATGTAGGAACATAATGAAATACATAAATACACATAAACGCAGAGATGCAGTGGAAGTAAGACTTCATTTCATTAATAACAAATGACTGAAATATGCTTACACACAGAATGGAAATAAACTAGCTAGGGCGCAGGTAGCTTATCTCTGAGAAGAGATATGGCAGCTATTGGCCTCTGAATTGTGTTACAATGAGGCTCGAAGGCCTATTATTATTGAGAAACAATGGAAAACCCTAAACATACAAATACCTAACCCTAGGAGATGAAACGCCAAGACCATGGGCCCCATTTGGGTAAGTTGGTACATCAACTCACCGGGGATGTAACTTTGGCATACGATCTATGTTTGGCACGTTCCATACCTCGTTATAAAGATATATCCGAGGAATACAAATTTTGGGTGAGCAATAATGATCAACAATCCATGTTGCTCCCGTTTTCCCAAAAAATGTTGTTTAAGGCCTCAAAATGGCTCCGGAAGTTCAGGACCCGAAAAACTGCTAAAAATAGTAAATTGTGCAGAAACTGAAAAACTGAAAGAAGCAATGGTGGGGGTCCAAGTGGAATAGGTGGGTGGCCACCAATATCCACCTGGATCAATAAAAATTAAAGGAAATACACCCTATCCTATCCTCTTCATATAAGTGATCATTTCCCCCATTGAGAGCATAGCTATGATTAGGTACTTAATCTACAAGAACAAGATAAACAGCATGGATGACAAGAGTCTCCCTAAAATTGCTTCCCTAAAATTGCTTTAGACTCTAGGAAAAACCACCAATGGCTCAAGTAGGGATGTCATAATGATGTTGAATCTTGGCTAAATCATTGGGGAATAAAAGAAGAAGTTATTTTGTAGAATACAGGTCGATAATATTAAAAATATTGTATTTAAGCTAAATTTAAGTAGATTCTATGGTGTGATAAATAATTAGAGGATAAAAGAGAATTAAGATATTATAAGGAGGTGGTTAACGCTAATCTCAAAGATCAAAAGTATCTCTTTGTTTTGACTAGATTAAAGAAGAAAATAAGTATTTCTAAAATAAGAACTAATTCTCATGAGTTGCATAGTGAAATTAGGCATTGGACAATCCCCAAACACCATGGCAAGAAAGAATCAGTCACCTTTGTTACACCAAGAGGGTTAAATATGAAAAACATTTTCTCTTACAGTGTCGTGTATACGCCCAAATTAGATCTCAATTTCAAAATATTTCTCACAATAGCAACTGTCCTAACCTTCTAAGTCATCAAAAGTGTATTGATATTGGAATGGTTTTCTTAATGTTTTTAAGCATCAAAATAACATTTTAAAGAAATCCAAGTAGTCTCTTACTTTGATTAAGATCCTATAGACCAATTTTTCCTGTGAGTGGACATTAACCATCATCATGATATACTAGACTAAACATTTTAAGAAATAATTTTTTTCTTATTCCACTTTCTTAACATCACAATTATTATATATTTTTTTGACCAATCATGTGTTAAATTTTATTTCCACTTTGTTATTTCAACAACTTAGTATAAAATAATACTTTTAATATTTTAATGATATTTTTATCTTATTTTGATTTTTTATTTTGTTCTATTTCTTAATTATGTCCATTTAGTTGTGATAGCATTTTTACTTGAATAAATATTTTACAAGTCAAAAGACATCTTGTCTAATTATCTTATTTTTCATATTAGATATATATATCTTATTATTTGCACCTTTGGTAAATGGAGTGGATTAGGGTTTCTGCTAGTGGAGTTTAGGGTTTCTGCAGATCCTAGGATAGGCACTAGGGTTTGGTCTAGACCTGTCGACGTGGGATGGGGGACACGACACCTCTACAGTTTGACGAGCCTATGCAGTGACAATGTGGCTAGAAACATTGACACTTCTTGGGCGGATGAAGACCAGCTTTGGGCCCAGGAGGGACTTTTCCTCGTGAATGACACCTATCGGGTTTTATACGATTTATTACGCAAGTCCCCCCATCCCTGCTCCCTCGGCAGGTGGTCACTACAGCGGTCATCAAATGATGTTAGTATACAGATGGTGGCCTCTTGGGGGAAAATTTCTGGAACGGGCCATGTGTTGGCCACAAGCACTATCAGGGAGTAGTGTGTCAATCTGACTCCTCGAGTCTCGCATCACTGTTTTCCTTCTAAGGAAACCTTGGCCTCCAAACTAATCATTTATCTCTCACTATATGCACAGGTATTGGCTTTGATGAGGGTCGACCCATGCTCGCTAAGGGACTGCCGTACTTAAGTGAAGTTGCTCGATCAGTGAGACTTTTATCAGGGGCAATGACTGGCACACAAAAAAAGTTATGGGGGTAAGTCTATTGTTTCTGCTCCTGTTTTCAGTCTAGTTGAGGGATATTCTACTTATCCATCTTCTCGTCATGTTTGCCCTAAGAATTCACAGCCTAGGTGCGGGTTAGGTGATGGACACAAACTCTTTTCCGACTAGGCTACTCGACAACGTCGTAAAATCCAAAGCTTGAATGTTGAGGAAACTTCCTCCCAGTGCATAATTGGCAAGGATTTTGCACTGATCCAGGTCATGAGTCTCTTTGAGAGAGCCTTGATAGGGAAATTTTTTAATGTTCATTTAAACAAGTCTCAGATCAAGGATTGGGTCATTCGGCATTGGAAACCTATGGTCGGATATTGTCCTAGATTCTGCATCTTATCCAACCAATGGTTGGTGTTTCACTTCCTAGATGAAGAGGATCTCCTGCGCATCTTAGATTCTCCTTGGATTTTAGTTCGTGGCATCTTAATGATAAAGGGTTGGTATCCAGGCTTCAATCCACATTCTGAATTCTTCTCACGCAGGAAGCTGTGGATGTTGTTCCTGGACTTTCCAATAGAATTCTCGTCAACGACCATCTTTGAAGCCATTGTCAATTCTGTTGGTAAGTATATTTTCTTCGGCCTTGAATCTTTGAGGTGGTGCAACAAGCGGATAGCCTGGGTATTGGTGGAGTTAAACATTGATAAGGGGTATTGGTGGAGTTCAACATTGATAAGGGGTTTCCTGAAACTATCGAAATTGTCATAGGAGATCACGGGATGAGCCAACCAGTTGATTACTAGAAGGAATCCTTTTGTTGTCATTCTTGTGGTCAGCCTGGTCATTTGAAGGAAAACTATACATCTAAATTAAGTCCCAACCACTCTCAGGTAACTGTCACGGATTCTACACACCGGGCTTCTCCTTCATGACCACCACTGGATGGTTCAGACTCTTTTCTAGGTAAGATGAGACTTTTCTACCCCAATTTCTTTTCTAAATTCTTCGTAGATGAAATTGATTATTTACATGCCAATGAGGAGTGTTGATAAACGTCTATCGTTCTTCATTTTTTAAAAGCCACCGAGGGTTGCATCAGGGGTTTCCTCTTTCACCACTATTGTTCATTCTTGTTATTGAATGCCTTAGTAGACACATGAAAAAGGAAGTTAAAAATGCATATTTCAAAGGCATAAAGGTAGTTGTTGTGACTTTTATTTCACATCTGTTATTTGTTGATGATTTCCTCATCCTCGGAGATGCAAATTATGAAGAATGGTCTTACTTTCACTCTATATTAGGGAATTTCGGTAAAGCATCTGGTATGATCGTTAATTGTCACAAGTCTTGTTTCCTAGCTCAGAACATTGACCTGGAGTTAGCATGTAAAATGAGGTCAGCTTTTAATATCCAGTTTTTAAATTTTGAGGAAGGGATGAAGTATCTTGGATACTATCTCAAGGAAAATAATCATAGAGTGGCAGACTGGAACATGATACTTCAAAAAATTGAGAAGAGAATTGGATGTTGGTCATTTCGATGGCTATCCCTAGGAGGCAGACTCATTTTATCAAAATAAGTTATGCAAAGTATCCATGTGTACTTGCTTAGTTTGGTCAAGATCCTTGTGACCATTATGCATAAAATCCAGTAATTAATTAAAATTTTTATATGGAGGGGTGTCAAGAAAACAACCGGTTTTCACCTATCCAAATGGCAAAATATTGCACTACCAAAGGAGAGTGAAGGTTGGGGTTTACGAAAATTAAAGTGGTTTGCTCTTTCCTTGGCCGCAAAATCATGCTGGAGGGGGCTCTTTGGCGATGGTCTGTGGAGTAAAGTGTTGACGAAAATATACCTGAAAGGTATAGATGTGCCATCTTGGATAAAAAGAAATGATTTCAAACAATATGTTGCCTCGGTTATCTGGAGGAATCTTATGGAAGCTATGCCAATTATTCTGCGGTGGACGGCCTGGAATGTGGGTTGTGGTAAAAAAATATATCTATGTATGGATGCCTTTGTTGGAGGGAATGGCCGGTGTTTTCTTTCACATACCCTTATTTCCCATCTTCATAATTTGAATATTTTTTCATTAGCCCAAGCTACTCTTCCAAATAATTCGGCATCCTCTACAGTTTGGATAATCTCTAAACAACTCAACCTTTCAGGCGAGATAGCTCTGGAATGGAACAACTTCATCCTTGTTATTCAATCTAATGGCTTCTATTTTAAGGAATCCTATGATAAACTAGTATGGTCATGGAATCGGGTTTTGGGCATTGTTACTGTTTAACAGGCTTACCAGTCCATTTTATACAAAGGGTGAAAATCGATGGTGGTACAAAGCCATTTGGCATGTTAATGTTCTGAGCAAGATCATATGTTTTATTTGGTTATGTCTGATGGACAATATTCTTACTGGAGTCAATTATCAACATAGAGGAGGCATCGGGCCTTCAGTATGTAGCGTATGTTTCAATGATGAAGACTCAATTGATCATCTCTTTACTCATTGTGTTTTTTCTAAATTAATTTGGAAAGAGGTCCTTTCACAATTGAAGATTCATGATGAGTGGGGAGAAAAGGGATTGGAAGATAATCTCCTTAAATGGTTCATTAAAAATCCAAAGTTAAGACATATTCCATTCATGGTTACTTGGGGTATTTGGAAATACTGAAATAAGAGGTTATTTGAGAATTGGGCTAGACAAGATTCATCCATAGAAAAAAAAATCTTCTTTCTATAGGAATTTCACGATGAGGCAAAACCTGACAATATGGATTATATCCTTAGTCTAGTTTATTTTGATGACTCACTAATTGGATTCTTTGATGGTGCAACTACATAAAATAGGTGTGGTATTGGAATATGTCTTAAACTGAGCAGTGACCACATATACCAAGCATATTTCATTGGAGGAGAAGGGAGTAATATGAAAGTTGAGAACGAAGGATTATGGGCACTGTTACATATGGCTTCACTGCTCTCTTTGAGTAATTTGATGGTTGTTGGCAACTCCAAATCAACTATTGATTGGATAAAAGGTGAAACAAAACTGAATTTATTATATCTTAGTCCCTAGCAAGAGAGGATCAGAAATATGCAAGACAAATTTGAAAGTATCAACTTCATGCATGTTCACAGAAACTTCAACATTGTTGCTGATAAACTCTCCAAACAAGCCTTGAACTGCACTCCTGGATGGTTTCTTTTATTGAGGAGCCGGTCGAATGAGCAATAGCTCACGTAGAGAGACTCCCTATGTTTTAATTTCCTAAGTTTTAAGTTTCATGATGTGGTCATAAATATTTAGGCCTTGAAATATGCTTTGATTGTATTTAAAAACATATGGACTTTTCCTAAATCTATTTTGAGGAATATAAGAACAAAGAGCAATGATAGTAGTGAGACTGCTTTTTAGTATGTGATATATATATATATATTTAAAAATTCTAAAAAAAATAATTTAAAATAATGTTAACTATCCATTCATCAAGCTCTATTCAAATGGAATCTTGACTTGGTTAAACCACCTTTGGTGCCATGAACCACCTGTTGTCCTGCCACCCTTTCAGCTGTTACACTAGCCCTGTGTTCGTTCTCATGTCCATCCACCCTTTTGAAATGCTGCAGGTGCATAAAAATGGTTCACTTGGATTCTTTTCCAATTCCATGGAATATTTTCAGTCCATATCCATTTCCAAATACTCGCTTTGATGAAATATATATATATAAAATGGTCATTCTCTCTCAGAACTCGCTTTGATGAAAGAAAGAAACGCTAAGATCATTCCCGTGTTTTATCTTGTGTGTTATGTCCCTAGTCACTTTATGGGAGCTTATGCTGATTACTAGAGAGTTTATGAGAAGTATGAATTCAATCTTTTTGGGTTTTTAGTTGAAGAGAAAACGCCATGAACACCTTCCCTGGTGTGGTACTGTCACAAATATATGTTCTCTACAAGGATACCGCAAATATTCCCACACAAATTAAGTTTTCAATCTCTAAGAGGTGGGCAAGTTCCTTTGAGATCTCTGTACCATTTGTTAAATGGATGACAAGAAATTCGAGATGTTTGCGAGAATTCAAACTGGATATTAACAGATTAACCCCAAATATGGTGCAGTCATAAATGAATCAGTTTTATGATTATATAATCTACAAAATTCTAAAGAATAGTAAGTAATTATTTATTTTTTAAGGTTTGA
Source organism: Picea glauca (assembly GCA_000966675.3). Taxonomy (NCBI): domain Eukaryota; kingdom Viridiplantae; phylum Streptophyta; class Pinopsida; order Pinales; family Pinaceae; genus Picea; species Picea glauca. The sequence continues at coordinate 8,167 of JZKD02S1957849.1, forward strand.
TAAATTAATTTGGTTTTAATGGATGTTAATCATCATCATGATCATGTAAAAATTATAAATATATAATCTATATAAACAGAAAAAAATAATAAACAGTAAAAAATAAAAATACCTTTACCATTTCTCAGTAGATATTGATATTTCTCAACTTAAAAAACTTTGTATATCTTGTGTGATTTAATATGTTTTCAATTCATCTCTTGTTTTATGCTGTAAAATAGTTTCTTTGTGAGCTTAAGGGCTGAACAATGTGATGTGTAAATGGCACAACAACTAGTTTTCAATTTAAATTCATTTATTGTTTGATTTTTATGTTTTGTACCATGTGGTGTGTAAATGGCACAACGGCTAGTTTTTCATTTAAGGTCATTTTTTTTTAAGGGCTTTTGTCCTATGTACGTATTAGTTTTCTCAATTTGAATCATCCGTTTTCATTTTTCAACAAGACAGCATAGCATGGGCGATACCTGCCAAAGTAAATTTTGAACTGAAATGAATGGAGAGAGGCCCGAGAAACAGTTGAAAATGAGCCATTATGGTTGAAAGTGGGAGGATAGAGTTGTAAAGGCCTCTCAGCCAGTGTAATATTTTCATGGTTAATTAATTCAATGTTACTTGCATACACTTGATATTTATTATGTGAATGTACATATTTCTCTTTCATTAGTGTGATATATTAAAAAATATTATATATATTTAGTCATCCGTTCCCATAGTTTATTTATCATTTTAGTTAATGCAACTCTGTTCATTGAAAAAGAATCGAGCTGCTTCTTCAACCTCTCAAGCGGAGGGAGAATTTAATCATCTTGCTTGTAAGATATTATTTTTTATTTGCCAAGTTTCCATGTGTGAATGTCAGTCTGCTGGCAGAAATAAATTACATCTTTCAAATCCGTCAAACGTCTTATCCACTCTTTTTATGAAAACAATGATTACAGTGCCTATCCCTAAACAATAAAACTTTCAATTTATTTATAAAAATAAAAAATAAAGAGACAAATAAATTTATAAAAATAAAAAATTCTATTTCTTATTGTTAAACTTTGTAATATAGTGTAAATCTTTTGAACAATGCCTAAACTAATATAAATTCAACCCAAACTCATTACTATATACTAAACTCATTACTATATATCTAAACTAATATAGGATGAACCCAAACTCATTACTATATACCTAAACTAATATAAAGTCAACCCAAACTCATTACTATATAACTGATTGGCATGTATAATAAAGAAGCATCACAGATCCCATCTAGGGATCTACTATTTTATGCCCAAAGGACAAGGATGAGAAAACAAAAGGAGGAACATTGTGATTCACAATAATTTCGCGACCACTCATACGAGTATCTCTTTTATTAAGAGTTACAATGTCTAGTACTAGGTATCTTTTATATCACCTCTTTGGATGTTTATGATGGCGCTTTAAAGTTTGGCATGGTGTATGAAGAGATTATATTCTATATCTCCATGGTGGGTTTTTCTCAGCCCGGGATAGGCTCTACATTATCGAGCATGCAGACCTTATAATGCCTCCTGACCCTTCGCCTCCCCTCACAGATCTCTCTGACATCTCTTCTAAGCCACAAGCTTGCAGACCATCTTCACCTGAGCCTTCTCCAACAGTCAATGCGAGCTCTACTCTTCTCACTGACCAGCCTTCACTTACTAGAGTTTCGGGGAAGGTTCCCATATCGGGGACAGACATGTCACAAGACTCCATCTCCTCAGCTGGATATTGAGAGCCATCACATTCTGGTACACAACTAGATAACTTGCTCCAGGATTTTAACCCAGCATCCACTCTTCCTTTTGACTCGATACCCTTACAAACCTTTAATGGGAAAACCCTTGTGAATCCTTCCCCCCTTCCTTCAGACCAGCCTTCTTCATCAATGAGAATTCCTACACCTATTACAGATCCTACCTGGTCAAAAGGTAGCGGGCTGGAACTATCGCCTCTGAAAACTCGCAGTGCGCGAAAGAAGACTCTGACAGGTTCATCGTCTTTGACCATTTCCACCTCTGTTCCAACTCACGGGGCGCTTAGAGATTTAAAATCCCTTTCCAGAGGAAAATCATGATCCTGCTATCCTTTAATGTGAGAGGGGTTGGAGGGCCCCTGAAACAAGCCTCTATGTGAAGACTTCTCGAGCAGACCCAACCGTCTATCATCTTCTTACAAAAAACCTTAGTGGAAGCAGTGTTGGCCAGGGTTTTTCTGCATCAGTTCCGGCCGAGCTGGATCTCCTGCGCAGCAAGCTCGGTGGGGAATTCGGGGGGCCTACTGGCCTCATGGGATCCAAACTTATTTGATCTCGCACCTATGCTAAGCCCTGGAGGTATCTTACTTTCCGGTTTTTTCTTCGAACTCAACAGATCCATCAACTTGCTCAACGTCTATGGTCCCTGTAGAGACCGAAAAGCTTTCTGGCAACGACTCGATGACATGGGCTTACTGGCGGCCAAGAATCTCATTCTGGCTGGTGATCTCAACCTAATTACCAGTCCTAAGGAAAAATGGGGTGTCAAGGCGTTGTCTGACCCCTTATCAAAGTTCTTTAATCACTGTAATGACCCTTTTCTTATTAATATGAATAATTTCATATATAATCCTAAACATTAGCTAATTATAGTTAATTATTATATAACCTTAATTAATTATATGTTGTTAATTAATTATTATTTTTTTACTATGGTTAGCTTAAGTATGATTAACTCTTTGATTAATGGTTAATGAATGATTAATTATTAAGTGAGTCATTAGTTAATTAATTATTAAATTAATGGTTAGTGATTAATTGATTATTAATTAGAGTAATTGATTAATTATGTAATAAAATGGGGAAAATAAAATATGAGGTTAAATGGGTTACGTATCCCATAAGAGATAACGTAACCCATACGTAAAATGAACATTATGTAAAGGATAAGCCCATTTAAGAGAAATAAATGTATGGATAAGGGGTTGGGTGAGGAGTAAAGGTGCGAGGGCGGTGAAGGAGGAAGAAGGGAAGGAGGAGGATTCAATTGGGGAGGATTCATTTTCATGCAGTCTACGAGAGGAGATTTTTGGGAGCTTTGAGACAAAGTTAGAACAGTGGGATTTACAGTGCACACCGGGGCTGAGGGGTTTTGGGCTCGGAGGGCTAGAACGTCCGTAGATGTCCTAGGGCCAGGCGTACTGGTCGGTAGGGTGGCTGGTTTTGGGGTGTTCAAGCGAAGGTTCAAGCGAAGATTCAAGCTGCTGCAGATAGTAGCATCAGAGA
>JZKD02S1957849.1:19321-48720 GCA_000966675.3 Picea glauca
ATATGAGGTTAAATGGGTTACGTATCCCATAAGGGATAACGTAACCCATACGTAAAATGAACATTAAGTAAAGGATAAGCCCATTTAAGAGAAATAAATGTATGGATAAGGGGTTGGGTGAGGAGTAAAGGTGCGAGGGCGGTGAAGGAGGAAGAAGGGAAGGAGGAGGATTCAATTGGGGGGGATTCATTTTCATGCAGTCTACGAGAGGAGATTTTTGGGAGCTTTGAGATAGAGTTAAAACAGTGGGATTTACAGTGCACACCGGGGCTGAGGGGTTTTGGGCTCGGAGGGCTAGGACGTCCGTAGATGTCCTAGGGCCAGGCGTACTGGTCGGTAGGGTGGCTGGTTTTGGGGTGTTCAAGCGAAGGTTCAAGCGAAGRTTCAAGCTGCTGCAGATAGTAGCATCAGAGACAGGTATTTAAACTCAAAATTGTGAARTGTTTACTTAAATTTAACTTGTATGCAAATTRTATGTAAAATGTTATTTTATTTATCAAAATCTGGGAGTGAATATGCTAGATTAAATGAAAATTTAGTAAATTTCAAATTTACTGTTCTATTTTATTTTTCTGGTAGTTTAATGAAATCATGGTCCCTACAATCACATTTTTTACAAAAATGCCTTGATAGACATGAAGTCGGGCGAGTTGTTGCCCACCTGGAGGAATGGACAACAAGGAGCTGAAAGTATAGCAAAAATACTTTAACGAATTCTTATCATTGAGGAGCTACTCCTTCCCTCCTATTGTAGCCGAGCTTGGGCAGTTCTTCCTTTCCTGTCAGACCATGTTCCTATCTATCTACAGTTGGGGGAGGGCCGATATGGAACCAACAAGCCATTCAAATTTAATCATAGGTGGCTAAGGGAGACATCTTTCATTTCGTTGGTAAAGGAGGTTTGGTTGGATCACCATTTCCCGTTTCCTGAAGACGCCCAAGCATGCCTGATTAGAAAGCTCACTACATTAAAAAATAAAACGATTATATGGTTAAGGGATAAAAAGAAAAAAGAATAGGCAGAGCTCACCCGAATTGATCAGGAGCTGGAACATTATCAATTTCAAAAGCTACAGGATCATAGACGAGGGGATATCGACTATAAAAATTTTCGGCTGGAAGAAGCACGAAATTTGCACCTTCGGGAAGACGAAGAGAGATGGAGATTGAAGAGTCGTATGCTCTGGCTAGCTGGTGGTGACAAAAACACCAGATACTTTCATCGATTAGCCTCCTTAGGCGAGCAAAAAAGTATCTCTGGGACATAGAGGATGAGAACGACATTATACATCATTCTCAGGCAGATCTCAAAATCGTTGCTTACAACCACTTTAAAGATTTTTACAAGGCATCATCAGTTCCATCACTAGCAGCACAGATAGAATTAGCAGGTCTTTTCCTGAAGTTGGTCACACCTGAGGAAGCTTTGTCTCTAGAATCCCCCTGCTCAAAGGAGGAATTGCTAGAAGTTTTAAACAGCTTTAAAAAGGAGAAAAGTCATAGTCCCGACGGCTGGTCGGTCGAACTGTTCATACATTTTTTTGATCTTATGGGACAGGACCTCCTGGATGTGGTTGAAGATATGAGAAGAAGATGGAAAGTAAATTCCCAGCTAAACAATACTTTTATTGTTCTGATTCCAAAATCAAATCTGCCCAAGCATTTTAATGATTTCCGTCCAATTTCTCTCTGCAATCTCAGTTACAAAATTATCACAAAACTTATTGCCAGAAGACTTTGTCCCTTTCTCTCCAAGGTTCTTTCGGAAGAAAAACTTGGCTTCCTAAAAGGAAGATAGATTCTTGATGCCATTGGTGTGGCTCAAGAATGCATTCACTCGATAAAGACAAAAAAGCAAAAGGCCATTCTTCTTAAATTGGACCTTAAGAAGGCTTTTGATAGCATTAACTGGAATTTTCTGCATCTTGCTCTCATTCAGAGCGGCGTGGGCTTCATGACAACGAGCTAGATTATGGGTTGTATCTCCTCAGCCACAATGGTCGTCCTGATCAATGGTGAAGCTTCAAAGTTTTTTCACTGTGAGAGAAGGCTCCGTTAGGGATGCCCTCTCTCACCTCTTCTCTTCGTTTTCATCTTGGAAGGCCTCAACATTTTACTAAAGAACAAACAAGCAGAGGGGCTTTTGAAAGGGATAAAAATCGTCGGAATGACTCATATTCTGCATATCCTTTTCATTGACGACATTTTGATCTTGTCAAATGCAAATCATGTTGAATGGACCACCATTCATTCTATTCTAACTGCTTTTTGTGATGTTACAGGACTAGATATCAATGTTCAAAAATCGGTCTTCCTTGCAACAAATGTCCAAGACCCATTGCTTACAGATTTAAAAGAGTTGTATGGAATTTCATCTCTGGAGTTATCAAAGGGATTTTCCTATTTGGGACACTTCCTAAAATCCTCTTGCTATTCAAAACAAGACTGGGCCTGGTTAATAAACAAATTTGAAGACAAAATACTAAACTGGCATAACAGATTTCTTTCCATGGGAGGAAGATATGTCCTGATAAAGGCTGTTCTGGAAAGTATCCCGGTTTATTGGATGGCTTCAGCACATATCCTGGCAGCGATCTTGATTTCTCTTCGTCAACTCATCTTCTCCTTCCTTTGGTCGGGCAGCAAAAAGAGCAAGGGCTTTCATCTCAGCAAATGGGAGGTGTTATCAAAACCAAAGTCGTTGGGAGGATGGGGCCTCAAAAATCTCCCCCTTTTTTATAAATCGCTCACGGCTAATACTTTGTGGAGAATTCTAACTAAACTGGGCTTGTGGAACAGAGTTATCTCAGCAAAGTATCTCCGCCAACTCCCGGTTCATCTTTGGATCATATTTGCCTCAGGCAGCCCCACAAAAGGTTCTCGAATCTGGAAACATCTCCTTTCCTCCCTTCCAGTTATTTTACAATGGATCTCGTGGATTCTGGGCAATGGCTGCCTAATTGAAGTCAGCAAAGACAACTTCCTTGGATTGGGGAGCAAAGTCATACTCTCACCCACTCTTCTAGCGCACCTACATGCAAAAAAATATTATCCTTTTGAACCAATGATGCTATCAGACATCAGAAGGTCCGTTTGGAAACTCTTGGATCAGTGGATCAGATCTACAACTTGCGCCCGAGCTTCTATCCGAATGGGATGGCTTCATCATGACAATCAAAGAATCGGGCCTGAGATTTCAAAAGAAATCGAATACTATTAGCTGGACGGGAGGAGATGTATCGGGACATCTCAAGGTAAAAAATGTATATCTTGCTTTGACTTTAGGATGCTGGAAACCTATCAAAGATAGCTGGAGACTTAGAATTTGGAAAGATGACTACCCCTTGAAACTTAAAATTTTTGCTTGGATCCTGACTGAAAACAAATTGCTAATGTGGGATAAACTACAAGCTCATGGCTGGGAGGGCCCGAGCCGTTGTATTAATCTGCAAGATGGCCAACGAATCTACGCTCCACGTGTTCTTCCACTGTCCCTTCGTTCGAGCGATCTGGACATTCCACCAATCAGCGCTGAAGATCATCTTTCCTTGCTCGGGCTCCAATATTCAAGACTGTATGCGCATCTGGTTCAAGGAAAACAGCACACATAAATTCACCCTTATTCATCTCTGCTGTCGTGTTTGGAAAGCTAGAAATGAATAACTTTTTCAAGAGAAGACTCCTTATTTTAGTATCACAAACCATTTCCTTACGGAAGCAACAAACCACAGACCGGTGATAAAGGTTTCTCCCACCAGTCGACCTTCCTTTATTATCCCTACTGATAGAACAGTGGCCTGGTTTGACGGAGCCTCTCAATAAGGAGGTGCACTTTGCGGAGCTGGGGGGGAAATTGTCTTAAACTCTCATTCCAGTATTCGATGGACTTTGAACTGCGGCATCATATCAAATACAAAGGCAGAGCTTGTAAGTGCTTGGGTTTCTCTAGTCTTGGCAAGCAGATACACCGAAGACATGATACTTCTTGGAGACTCTAAACTGATCATCGACTAGTTAAATGGTCACGCTGACTTCCAGGTAGCAGTTCTTGGAAGCTGGAAAGAGAGAACCAAAGAAGCAGCTTTGTTGTACAAAAATCTCGCTTTCAAACACATCTTTTGAGAAGAAAACAGCGAGGTGGATACCTTATCAAAAAACTCTTTGCTTCTTCCTTCGGGCCATATCTGCTTTGTTGTTGGGAGGATGGCAATGAAGGTCCCAAAAACAAGATTAAGATTTGACTTGTCTTTGTCACCTTGGGTCTAATTCTCATTGATCGGAAGCGATTATAGTCATGATTCTGAGATGTTAGTTTTGATCTGAAGCGACTTTGATAAGAATCGGTGCTGCAAGTCTTGACAGTCTTGAAAAGTTTTCAGGCGTTTTTGCATTTCTTCCAAAGAGAGCAGCCTGATGTATGCTTCGGTCTATGTAAATTTTTATATCCTTTTGAATATAAAGAGTATTTTTCTCGTGGAAAAAAAAAGTGCAATTCTATTTATAATAGATTGTGGACAGATTCCTCTTTGGTGTAATTTATATTCACTTTATTTAGTAATAAGAATGACCATGTTATTAGGTTGAGGTTGAGATGTTTATTAATCAAGGTTATATTTTGTTCTACATGTATTATAAATTTATAAATATTTCCATCTACAACATGAACGATCATGTTTAGGTTGGTTGAGATGTTTATTAATTAAGGTTATATTTTGTTTTACAGGTATTATAAATTTGATAAATATTTCTATTTACATGATATAAGCTTTGCATGTATGTAGTAAAAGGAAGTAGAGGTGTTAAATATACAATCAATAATAAATAATGTAATAATGTAAAAAAACGTAAATAAATAGTTGTGGAAAAAAAAAATACAAAGACATGCAGCCATTATATAATGGTTTCTTATGTCAAATCCTTTTGAGGAAAATAAACTTACATTTCAAAGAAATCTCAACATATTATTCAACAACTAACAAGACTTACAATACACTTTTAGAGTATGTGCTCTTAATAGGAGTAATTAGAAATACACTTTTAGAGTATGTGCTCTTAATAGGAGTAATTAGCAGTATTCAATTTCTCGAGAAATTTTGACAACATAATGTCATCATCAATAACCTCCCACCATAAATCCAATCCAAGCACATAATATATAGGCATAACTCCATGCATTAATCACTCCTCATGCAAGACACATGCATGCTCAAATGCATCAGTCACGTGCATTCCTTAAATGGGTTGTGTGCATGCCTTCTTCGAGAAAATACACTGAGTTTGCATGAAGTAATCGAGTTAATACACTACGTTTGCGTGCATATCCAAATACATGAGTATCATACATTCCCTAAATGGTTGCATGCACGGCTTCCTCGAGAAAATACAGTGATTTTGCATGTACTCTTTGAGTGAATATAATGAATTTCATGCAATCATTGAGTGAATATGTTGAGTTTGCATGCATGCCCACATGCATGAGTCGAGTGCATGCATACATGAGTCTCATGCACGCTTGTATTCAAGGTGTATGGCACAAGTTTCCTAACATTCTCCCACTTGACATATACCCTGCTAGAGCATAAGGAAGAATGCATCAATCTTTGAACTAGATACTAGGTACAATGAGGACCATATTCTCATAACAACACCTAAACTTTCATTCTCACGGGATTTGCCAAGTCATCTACAACATTCCACAAAGTGTCAAACCTTTGTAGTATCACTTTTCCATACTCTACCATGTCTTGAACAAAATGATATTGGATCTCAATATGCTTTTTCTTTCCATGAAAGGTTGATTTCTTTGCTAAACAAATAACACTATTATTATCACATTCAAATTTAAGAGCTTTGTAACTTATATGAACATATGAACATAGTTTCATAAGCAAAATGGTATTTGTATAGTGTAACAACCCTAGTTAAATGATTGCTTAAGGTTTATCAAGTATAAGTAATTAAATAATTAACTGTCCTAATGTATATTAGTTAAATAATGATTATTTAATTAATAATATTATTTATTTATTTATGGTTTAATCTATATTGATTAATTAATTAACTCATTTAATGTTTGGGTAACGAATTAAAAGTTTAATAATTTTTAATTTGTTTAATAGAAAACTTAACGTATGAAGGGATAAGGCATTGAATGGGGGGATAGGGCATTGAATGGAGGGATGAGGCATTGAATGGAGGGATAAGGTGGGTGGCATTGAATGAAGGGAGGAGACAGTGAATGGAAAGTAGGATATGAGGGGGCAGAGGCATTCTGTAACGGTCCTCCTCGTTACGACGACAAACCTCTTAAAACAATTGCAATTTTTTTATTTTTTTTTTGTGCATGAGGACAAGGGTAACAAGACATTATACTCTATGCTGCCACATGACGAGGATACATGACGCATGCAACTGCGATGTCAACATAAGGATCTAAGATGCACATCAACATATGCCAACAATGAACAACAATCAACCGACAAAATAATAAGACCGACTACCCGCCCGTCCTACCCTGCAATGGTTAGGACCTCCAAGACACATAAGCAATGCTCAAGCCCAGGTTCCCATTGATTTTAACCATTTAAGGTCTCAGGGTTGGCGATTGTTCTGAGGAGCATGGAGGTGTCTACATCTCTCCCGACACAAGCAGAACAAGCTTACACGCTAAGGACCAACTCATACATCCCAATGCAACCAAAATTAATTACACAAGATCTAGAACCCTTGCAGTGAGAAAAACAATCACATTAAATGTTCTTACAACCTAATTTAAACATTAATTAGCAACAACACAACCTCAATAGGAGGCACAAGTCAAAAACGACTCTGTCAACAACCATCCATTATTAAAGTTGAAGGGTCAATAGCTATGATGTAAGCGTAAATGTCAGATCAGCCATCTAGTCTAAACCCCTACTAGTCGACAATTGACAATTCTAACTTGACCCTTAAAAGCAACAAGCCAGCAAGTATAATCAATGATTATGCCTTAACTACCAATATTCCATCATATCCATAATTTCAATTTATACCCAAATATATCCCTAAGGTAACGAGATCAAGTACATGAACTATTAACAAGAACTTGCTTAAGAGGATAACATCACCCTTAAAGGGCTGGTCCTAATTAAAACATGGTTATACATAATAGAATTAAATAAATGGTTGTAACACCATTTTATTTCCTACTTGAATAGTTACCTTTGCGCTTTTATTGACTCTTGGAGGACATGTGTGTGACAATTTTCTTTAATCCACCCCTTCTAATCAAATTTTGGGCTCCCTTTTATTTATAGGCTTCTAATTTGTACGATTCTAAAGATATTTATGTGATGAGACATATATAATTTTTTGTTATAAATGCCTTGGCCCTTCCCCAAGGTAACCTTTTCTCCTAAGTAGAATATAAAACTATTCCAAAAAAAAGGCGAATAATAAAAGTGTACAACCCAATGACTCCAATTTCTCCTTATTGAATAAGAATTTACAAGAAGTAAAAATAGTACGAAATATAATATAAAATAACCAAAGGAAAAAAAACCAACTGTTTACAATCTCATGAAGGGAAGTTTATAATTCATTCTAAGAAAAATGAACACCTGGTTTCTCTTTTATTCATTATTCTAGATTACTAAATGAACAACAAATCAGGAATTGAAACAGATGGAGAGACATCACTATTCTGGAATGGATTTGGTGTCGAGAAAGTAACTGTCCACTGCTAACATACACAAATAGGCCAACCTAGTTAACCCGCACGATCAAGGTCACTTGTAGTCACAGGTCGGTCAACATAGGTAATCAAGTGATGACACCCCCGCCCGACACGTTGTCTAAAAAAAAAGAGGATCCCATGAAATCGCTGTCAGGGATTACCTATTCTTGACTGATGTTAAGGGCATGATGTCCAAGGAGTTATCGGCTACACAACCCAAACATAAACAAACAACAAAGAAATTAATATTTCCGCCATTACGTCGACATGATTCTGTAGAGGATTGACTGCATAACTATTGTATGACACGAAATTTCAAAGGAAAAACACGCAGTCGTCACACATGCTCGAATTGGCAAGGGAAAATGCATAGATAACGCCATACGTGGATGTTGAGGTGAGGCTTATAATATTCAGATTCGGGAGGTGGAATTACGAGAAGTGAGCCCAGGTACAAATCTCCCCAAGAAAGGATCAGAGATGTGGAATCGCTAACCCAGAAAGCTTACTAAAGACGGTGGGTAAACATGGCACATACAGTATTCAATCTGGAACCTGTCAGAAATCTGTGTATCCAAGGAAAATCGGGGTCGACTGGAACAAAGGGGTTTGCTGGTACAAGAAAAAAATGAGGTGGTAACTGAAGGGAGGGTGAATGCACTCAACACGATCCAACGTAGGCAGGGCAGAGAACAAATACCTTTGAATTCGAAGTAGCCAAACGGAAAGCCACAAAAGGGAAAAGATTTTCGGGGGCAAACAGACACGCAGTCACAAATTCCAATAGAATTTTGATGCCTTTTTGCATCTCATATTACTGATAATAATAAAAAATAAAAAATGTTGGCTTGTATAATAAAAACATAGACTTCAACATGGGGTCTTCAACTACAATCCTCCAAATGCAGATAGACAGGGATTCCAACCCAAAAACGCAAACCAGAAAAATCGGTAGGCAATCAATCGAATGGGCCAGGCCCAAGATAAATCATCAACATTACTGTACCACGATAGATTCATAGAGAAATGAAAGAGGGACCATCAATAACAATCACCGAGTTAAGTTGTGGGTGAGGTGATACAACACAGTGCGGGTTCAATCATCAAAATAAGAAACATAGAGATAAGAGCTTCGCCATCAATTAAATTTAAAGGTAATAAAACATAGACAAGAAGGAATACACAGAATGTCCAGCGAGATATAAACAAGAAGGAAAAACAAGATAATCCTATGTTTAAGCATGCTGATTTCATTTATAATCCTCAATCAGATCCAAGCATAAATTCCTAGTGCATTCTACTCCACAAAATAACGAGCGTACCTTTTCCTTATCGCCTGCCCCGAATGAAGTCTGTGTGCTCCGTGCCGCTCCCGCTTGTCAACCGTTGAGACCTCAACGGTACCTCCCAGCCAATCACTAGGGGTAATCTGCTTCCCCCTTAGCCTCGGAGCCGCAAAGGGGCCACATACTATCCAGATGGTACGTCTAGCTCCCAGCTTGCCTCGCAAGGTCGAGCTACCACTCTTATCTGAGCTGGGAAATCCCAACTCCCCACAAGTAATCAGTCAAGTCACAAATCTGGTAGCGTAACGTTATGCTAATAGCTGATCCCCCTTCTTCCTTCTCTTCCCTTTCTTTTATAGAGTTTTAGAACTTCCATCCTTCCCTAAATCTAATTTAATTTAAGTTTTAATAAAAATCTTCTAAAAACTCTCCTTCGTACAAGTGTCATCCATCCCCCACGTTTCTCCATTAACTATTTTCCTTAATTTATTAAATTGTCTTATTTCCCTCACCCACCTAGAGTTACTCCTATTTTTACTCCTAGGTGTCCCTAGATTCCCTTACAGGTTTTGAATACTTTCCATAAAATGAAGTTGCTAATTTAGTTCAATTTAGAAGGTTCTTAATTGCAAATTCTTTACTAAGTTTACCTCGCTTTTTACCATAAGTTCCCCTCTTTCCCTTTTTAAGTTACCTCCATTCCCTAGTTTCCTAAATGTTATTATTTCCCTCATTCCCCTTTTTATTAGAGCTAAAAACAACAGTTGCAATTTAACCCCTTTTCCCTTTTATTATAAAATCAACATTATCAAAAGTTAAAATAATTAATTTATTCTTTATATTTTTTTTATCCACCTATTTTATTTAATTTCTTACTCTCTTCATTTTACCCCAAAATTTATGAAGACCAAATTATTACGTAAGGGGTTTTTATTTTAAATTTTATTATTATAATTTTATATAGATATTTTCTCAAGGGTAGACAAAACCTTACCCCTAGCGAATTTTTTAGACTTAGGACTTAGATTTTGAACTGGGCGACCTTTAATTAGGGGAGTTGTTTTAATTTTTTCTTAAAGTGTTGATTGTCTTAGGGCCATCTAGGTTTGTTCCTTTATCATCATCAATGCGACGTACCCTTCAGGACACACCACGTGCTCCAAGGGTGCCACTCACCTCTTTTGTTTATTTTGCGCAATGTGCCCTTCAGGATGCACCACGTGCTCCAAGGGTGCCACTCGTCGTTTTGTTTATTTTGCATGACATGCCCTTCAGGATGCACCACATGCTCCAAGCGTGCCACTCGCTTCTTGACTAATTGGTAGACATCAATAACCCCTGGAGTCAACACTCCGGCAGGTGGGTCAAGACAACCACCGATCCGTCGTTATTCAGGTGGTGAAATGATTACTATCCAACATACTCCCTCTTAATCATTTCAAAACAAAACAACCAAAAACTTTCAATACAAAATTGATGTTAACAATGAATTTTAAACAATTCATTTCCCAAAGGCTTTGTAAATCTGTCTGCAAATTGTTCTTCAAACTTGCAGAACTGAATAGAAATTTCTTTACCATTTACCAGCTCTCGAATGCAATGATACCTTGTATCAATGTTCTTACTTTGCTTGTGAAAAACGTGATTCTTTGACAGTGCAATGGCAGATTTATTATCACAGACAATCTGAGTTGCACCATTCTGCTCATACAATAATTCATTCAAGATTCTTCTCATCCATAAAACTTGACATGTAGTTGTTGTTGTTGCAACATACTATGCCTCAGTAGAAGATAAAATCACTATGGGTTATTTCTTTGAGGTCCATGCCACTGCTCCAGATCCAAGACTGAACACATAACCATATGTGCTCTTCCTATCATCAATGGAACCTGCAAAATCACTATCAGTATATCCAATCAACTCAAAGTTCAAGCTTGATGTGTATCAGATACCAAAATAAATTGTTCCAACAATGTATCTCAAGATCCTCTTTCCTGCTAGCTAATGAGTACTCTTCGGAGTCTCCATGAATCTGGAAATTAAACTTACAAAAAACATAATATCAAGTCTTGTTGATGTTAAATACAAAAGGCTTCCAACCAATTTATTATACAGAGTTGGATCAACATATGATCCCTCATCATATTTGCTAAGTTTGGTACCAGCTGCCATTGGTGTTGCAGTTGGTTTACAATTGAGAATTATAAACCTTTTCAATACTTCATTTGCATATTTAGTTTGACAAATGAAAATTCCATCATCTGATTGATCCACTTCAATTCCAAGAAAATATTTCATCAATCCTAAATCAGTCATCTCAAACTCTGTTTTCATGGTATTTTTAAATTCATCTACATATAGATCTCCAGTAAAAATCAAGTCATCAACATATAGACAGACAATCAAAATTTTACCTTCCTGGTTTACCTTTGTGTACAGAGTTGGTTCACTTGGACTTCTTCTGAATCCAACACTAATCAGGTACTCATCGATCCTTCTATACCAAAATCTAGATTCCTGCTTCAAACCATATAAATATTTCTTTAATTTGTAAACTTTATCTCTGTGCTTATCAATCTCATAACCCGAAGGTTGTCTTACATAAACCTCTTCCTCCAAACATCCATTCAATAATGAAAAATTAACGTTCATCTGATGCATGATCCATTTATCATGAGCTGCAATAGCTAAGACCATCCTCACTGTGCCAATTCTTGTTATAGTAGAAAAAGTTTCATTGTAATCAATACTGGGTTGCTGACTAAACCCCTGAGCTACAAGTCTTGCCTTGTACTTTTCAACTTCACCTTTTGCATTCTTCTTAGTCTTATAAACTCACATAACACCAATATTGTTCTTACCTTCAGGTAAATCGACAAGATCCCAAGTATTATTTCTTTCAATGGAATCAATCTCCTCATCCATTGCTTTTATCCAGACATCCGCTTTAGCAACCTCATTAAAACTTATAGGATCACATGACATTAATGAAAATTTTGAAATCAGATCTACTTCTTCATTCTGATCATATAATTATCTTAAGCTTCTAGTCTTCTGACCTTTAAATTTGTTTTTAAATGAAGCTAAAGTAGGATTCAATTCACTACTTACCTGTGAATTTGTTTGATGTCCACCATGTCTAGATGGCGCGCCACACTCATGAGTTTTGGGCGTTCTCAATTGAGATGGGCTGAGATTTGGTGCTTCCCTTGTAGGACTTCTCGCTGCAGGTGTATGTGCATGTGAAACCAAATGTCCACCTCCTTCAGCCTTCTCACCTCCATCATCATCTTCATGGGGTAACACAACTCCCTCTGAAAACGATTTATCAATACTTCCATCCCAAGCTTCCTCTTCTTTAAATTGAACATCTCTACTGATTACATACTTCTTGGTGATGGGATTGTAGATTCTATATGCCTTAGAATATTCACTATATCCAACAACGATACATCTCTCACTTTTGTCATCCAACTTCCTCCTCATTTATTTAGGTACATACGCATATGCTACACATCCAAAAATTATGAAATAAGAAACATTGCAAGGCTTATCGTCCTAGGCTTCCTAAGGTACACGATTCCTCACGGTATTGGTTGGACTTCTATTCAATATATAGACAGAGAAAACAACTGCATCTCCCCAATATTCATTTGAAAGATGCCTCTCTTTCAACATGCTTCGAGCCATATTCATGATGGTCTGATTCTTCCTTTCAACCACTCCATTTTGCTGTGGAGTATATCGAGTAGTAAACTACCTTTTAATTCCATGAAAACCACAAAATTCAATGAATTCATTCAATTTATACTCACCTCATCTATCATACCTCAGGATCTTAATGTAACGACCTCCTCGTTACGACAACCATTCTAGTAACTGGTGCAAAAAAAAAATTGTGTAAGGTGTGTGCGCGCGTGTAGAAGTAACAACACTCTTAACTGTATGACACCACTCGACACCCAACAAGACGCAACCATGAAGTTCAGCACAAGAAGACTGGGAGCACTCAACGAGAACTACGAAAAAATACAACCATAGGCAGATGGCGCACGGCACAATCATTAAGACATACTGGGGGTGCAAAGTAAGAACATAGAGGGAAGACTCCCGGGTGTTAGGGTTACTGTTTCTGCACAGGAAAGCAGGGCGTTTAGTCTTATGTCTTCTCGAAAGAAGATTAGAAAGGCTCATGGCTGACTGCTTAGGCAGAAACTAGTAACCCGACCTAGAACAAGACGCAAGCAAGACGAACACAACCAGACGACCCCGACATATCACAGTGACAACAAGTAATAATGCCCCTAGACATAAGGTGTACAACTAGCAGCTGTAAGCAGTAAACGACACCAGGTGTTAAGTACAGTACGGTCACAGAAATAAGAATCCATCAGTAGAGTTTACTATTTCTGCACAGAAAAGCAGGGATTTTAGTCTTATGTCTTCTCGAAAGAAGATTAGACAGGCTCCTGGCCGAATGCTCAGGCAGAAACTAGTAATCTCTGTCAGGTGTGTCGCAAGAGTGGCAACCCTGCATTTAAAGGGCCCAAGACTCTTGATACGGTACTGGATTCTTTACGCAGAAAATCCACACACAGATAGGTCTCCTAAAGCTACCAGGGCGTGGCTATATCCCGCTCGACTCAAGCAGACCAGGCAAAAGCGATCTCGTCCAGGTACAACAACAGCTCCAGACAACCACTAACTCTACGGACGCGCATGTCCGAAGGACTCCGACAATGACCCAACAATGCTAAGACAAGGTAGTTCCCACGACTCAAGGCATGTAATACTGACCCAAACTCCCTTGAACTCCAGGAGTAGACGAGATTCCCAGCCCAACCGTTTAGGAATGTAAATTTTAGTAATCATCGATTCTGCCATTAACATCTTAGTAATTTAAGGTACTTATTTCTAGGACCTTATTTTATAACCATCCATAACCAAGTTTTAATCGTATTAAGATAAGTCCACAATGCCATTATTTTCATAAAATACCTAACACAAAAGTTTGCACCTTAATTTATAATGACATATATTACCCTTACATAATTCGATATAGAAATAACATCACATTGATAAATAACATCATGGTTGAATATATCAATAACCCATCAGATTACAAATGACAAGATATAACAATTACAATCCTTAAAATGACATTATTTAAATAACAAAATTTCTAAAAGGAACCCTATATAAAGATATTCAAAGGTCACATCTAAGGTATCAACATTTAAAAAGGACAAAAATAACCTCATAATTAAATTAGTGGTCCCTAATGTCAATATCAATAGTTTACACTAACGTTATAATAAGGTAGCCTTATCATTTCACTTCTAATTACAATAGCATTGAATTATAAAAGGTCATACATTTCCACTCTAACCTTGCAAATTGTCCATATGGTAAGCACAATGCAATTTCATATTTCACAATGTATAAATTACGAAATTAACAATAATTATTCATTGACATATGCATGCCATAACATTTTTCCTTTTATGCTGTAGCAAAATATAGGTAATTTTATTCTTCATTGAGAACTAAACTTGGTAGTGAAATTAAATAACAAAGGACAAATATTAATAATAAAATAATCCATTTAAATAAAATGAGGAATATCAATATGGAAAGCAAAGAGCATGACTATTCCATTTAGTTGACACAATCCATTATTAACCAACAACGACGATAGATAATAAATAACAATCTTAGCATTGATGAGAATAAAATCAAATCTGGGGAGTAGTGGTTATGATGATTCTGCTCCAGTTGTCAGAATGAGGAACGCAGACCCAACATTAAACGCAGACCACATGCAGACCAGACTTAACATGCAAAAAGTATCAAAATGCAGACCGTAAGGAGGCATCAAAACGCGCACTATTTTACATTAAATCCCACTCTGCAAAATAACAGAACGCTCATACTCGAATGTAAACCACCCCCCATCAGTTTCACAAGTCTACAGCAAGGAAAAATGCCAAAACACAAGGTAAACGCCCAACAAGACAGCTGCAAAAACGCCCCTTTCTACAGCTGCCAAAACACCCAATAGCAAATGCCAAATGCCAAAAACGAATGCCAAACAACCATTCTCTACGCAGTCTCAATTCCTATTTCAATCTTGTTGTGTAAAATACAAAAACTAAGGCTTCATGCAATCCATTCTCAACACCCAGGCTCATTTCCGATTTCATTCTTGCAGTGTAAATTACAAAAACGCAGGCTTCATACAAGCATTTCTCAACACACAGGCTCATTTCCGATTTCATTCTTGCAGTGTAAATTACAAAACGCAGGCTTCATACTAGCATTTCTCAACACCAGGCTCATTTCCGATTTCATTCTTGCAGTGTAAATTACAAAACACAGGCTTCATATTAGCAATTCTCAACACACAGGCTCATTTCCGATTTCATTCTTGTAGTGTAAATTACAAAAACACAGGCTTCATACAAGCATTTCTCAACACACACGCTCATTTCCGATTTCATTCTTGCAATGTAATTTACAAAAACGCAGGCTTCATACAAGCAAAGAAACAGAATGAAATTCAGATGGCAATCAGTCGGCAAAGATTGCACCTTCCATTAATCACGCAGACCACAGTGAACAAACGAAATGAAATAAAACGCAGTCTCAATAGATGAAAGGAAAAGTCAGGAGATTCAGTTTGGCATTTAGATTTCCATGAGACTGCACTTACCGTTAACCCGCAGACCACCATGGGCAACAAAAAATAATAAAAGCAGACCCCAATATGCATGGGTAATAAAGCCAAACTGGAGGAGAATCCACAGGACACTAAACGTTTAATACTCAGGTCAACACCCAATATAGCAGTGGCAAAATGCCCAACAACAGTGAAAAAATGAAATATAACAATTGCAAAAACGAAAATTACAGTTGCAAAATGAATTATAATGATTTTCGACCACTATGATTCAGTCTCAGTTATCAATTCGTCAGCCAGGGAAGGACGCATTCGTGTGATCTACTGTTGGCTCAATTTTCCCCAATCGCCCAACAAGGAAAGGCGCACGCAATAATCAAACGAAAGACAAAACTGAATGCAGCTATAGTCAACGCAGTGCCCAACAAATGCCAACGAAATGCAAACGAAATGTAAGAACGAATTTCAGCAATGATGGAAACGAATACAGACAAACTTTCGGCATACAAATGACAGTAAATTCAAAACATCTACCCCAGCAAAAGGATTCCAGAACAATATCATTGTAGCATACTAAACGAACCACCACAACTGAAGCAACATCTTAATATAATGCATCATAACCGCATAAAAAAAATGACTAGACAATTTACTCTACCAGAAATAAAATTTCATACCGTTGCCTCTCGCTTGCTTCGGAAGACGTCCCTCGCTCCGTTCCACGTCCGCCTTCCTTTCTGCTCCCGCTCGTCGACCGTAGAAATCTCACCGGTACCTCCCAGTCAAACGCTAGGGGTACTCTGCTTCCCCCTTAGCCCCCCGAGCCGCAAAGGGGCCACACAAGAACCAGAGATAAGACTAGCTTCTCAGCTCGCCTCCACGGCTGAGCTACCACTCCAACACAGCTGAGATAAACCCAACTCCTCAAAAGCAATCTGTCAAGCCACAATTCGACAGCGTAACGTTACGCTCACCGTTTATTCCCTTCTTCCTTCCTTTCCCCTTCTTTTATAGAATTTGAGCCCCACCTACTTTCCTAAATCATTATTAATTTAATTTTTAATGACAAACCTCTAAACATTCTCTATCATCCAAGTGTCACTCATCCCCCCATGTTTCTCCAAATTAATTTCTTTAATTTAAATAAAAGACTCATTTCCCTCACTCCCCCTAAAGTCGCTCCTAAAATTTCTCCTAGGGTTCCTAGATCCCCTCTCATGCTTTTAATCACTTTCCTAAAATGAAGTTTCTGAAATTTAGTAACTCCTTAAATGTTGATTCCTTTTTGCTTTTTACCCTATGTCTCCTACTTTCCATTATTAAGTTTCATTTATTACAGGTTTCCTCATTTCTATTTTTTTATTCCTCTCTTTTATTATTATTTTATTATTATTATTAATTTTTTTTTTTGTTGAACCCAAAATGATAAATGCGCTTAATAGTCTTTTCAATATATTTTTAAAATCCTAATTTTAATTCTTCTTTATAATTTAAAAGTCATGGGTTTTACTTAATTTGTCTCCCTCGTTACTTTACCCCCTTTAATTTTAAGAAGACTTTAATTAACACCTAGGAGGGTTTTAGTTTACGCCCTTAAGTTTATTTTTGTAGCATCTTTTCTTAGGGCTTGTCAAAAAAAATTATTAGAGATGTTTTAATTTAGGTTTAGATTTGAACTGGGCAACGGATAATTAGGGGAGGTGTTGTAAGAATTTATCAGGCGTTAAGGTCTTAGGGTCATCTACATTGTCTCATCATCATCACTAATGCGACGTGCCCTTCAGGACGCACTACGTGCTCCGAGGGTGCCACTCGCCTCGTTTTCATCTGTTGCGCAACGTGCCCTTCAGGATGCACCACGTGCTCCAAGGGTGCCACTCGCTAACTTGACGGATTGGTAGACTCTATAACCCCTGGAGTCAACACTCCGCCAGGTGAACTTGTGAGAGACTAAGGGCTCTAAGGACTAAGGCCCCTGCCTTATTGTGCGCCCCTTAGAATCATCGTGATAAACTGTCTCAGTCTTCCCTCACGGCATCGTGGATCCTCTCGAACTAGGTAATCGTTAACCTACAGTTCGAGCCACGACGGGAGTGATAGTAGGCTGTGGCAGGGCTGTTGTCCACACCTCTCCCTCAATCTCTCTAGAACTCGTGTGTGTCCCCTTTACTCCATATGTGAGTCTGGTCGGCAAGCTATCGTCAGCCTGCATCATCAATCGTCATGTCAGAACATGTCAATAACATATCATCGAATCAATAAATAGCATGGTAAATAAATCAACTCAATATCACACTCTCTGACTCATTCTGGAGTCCAAGGGTTCCGTCGATGCCTCTGCATCCTCCAAGTCAAAAACCCTGTACACTCAAATAAACTGAGTCAATAGCACCTATATACAACAATAGTAAAACATCCTGTCATCAATCATAACGCATCATCATCAAGGATAAGTGTTTTATCATCATAAAAATCCAGATCACTTGCAAGCAAGTGTCCTCAAAGAATAATTTTTGTAAGTGCACTAGAGCGGGATGTTACACTTAATGGTTCGACCACTCTCATTCTCATCCATAGACTTAAACCTCTTGAAAACTTCAAAGGCTCCAGATTTCTTCTTCAACAAATACAACCAAGTTTTCCTATTGAAATCATCAATAAACATCATAAAATAAACACTACCATTCAAAGAAGATGTTTGCATAGGTCCACACAAATCCACGTGGACAATTTCTAATGGAGCTTTTTCTATGTAGGAAACACCTGAAACAAATTTATCTCTGTGATGCTTCCCAAGTATACAACTCTCACAAGAGCTTGTTGGTCGCTGAATACAGGGAAAACCCTTTACCATTTGCCTCTACTGTAACAGATCTAAGCCACCAAAATATAAATGACCATATCTCAAATTCCATAACCAAGATTCATCTAAACTTCTAGCTTTATAAGCATTCAAAGAACCACTCAAATCATTTCTCATAACAAGTGGAAACATTCTATTCTTGGTCATCTCTACTCTTGCAATCAACTATTTGTTGGGTAATTTATCATAATTGTACATACCTTGTTCTTAAAGAAAACTCTGTACCTTTTCTCCAACAACTGTCCAACACTAATAAGATTGCATTTTAAACCAGGCACAAAATAAAAATTATCAATATTTCTTCTTTGATTATTCTTAGTGTATATTGGAACTACACCTTTACCATTAACTGTAACCTTATAGTCATTTCCCAGTTTTACTTCAGACTAAATACTAGTATCAATAGAAGAAAATAAATCCTTATTACCAGTCATATGGTTACTGCAACCGCTATCCAAAAACCAAATATCATTAGCAATTTCCTGAGTGACATTATAAGTCAAGAACACAGGATTTTGATCATCCTCAAACTCATTTATGATATGTTCAGATTGCTTTCCAGCATCTTCCTGCTTCTTCAAACATTTGTTAGCAAAATGCCCAAACTTTATAGAATAATAAAATTGTACTTTTGATTTATCATACCTATGATTTTCTTGCTGCCAGGGTTTGTTGCTAATCCCTCTTAAATTAGGAGGATTCTTCTAGGACTTCTCCTCAGACTCTAATTCAGTTATGTTGTCCCTTCGACCAAAAAATCGACCTCCTCTTCCATGATTATAAAACCTTCCTCTGCCTCTGCCTCTGATAACATGCATTTGGGATTTGAAATCATGCTCCATTGATCCTTCTTCATATCTAGATATCCTAGATTCATGAGCAACAAGAGAACCAATTAATTCATCAATTTGCATTTGACTTAAATATTTAAATTCATCTATGGGTACAACTACAGGTTCAAACTTCTTGGGTAAACTTCTCAACACTTTCTCAATAACTCTCTTATTCTTAACATCATCTCCATACTGCCTAAGCTGGTTCACAACACTCATCACTTGAGTCATGAAAGTATCAATAGTTTCATTATCCTTCATCTTCAGATTTTCGAAGTCCCTTCTTAAGTTCTGCAACTTGACTATTTTCACCTTGGACACACCTTGATAACAGGTTTCAAGAATGTCCCAAGCCATATTAGAAGATGTAGCATTAGAAATATTTATAAAAATGGATTCATTTAATCCTTGCTAGATTAATCCAAGAGCCTTGTTATCCTTCTTCATGTTTTCTTTCAGCAAAACACGGTCAGCATTAGAGAGAGACAATTTTGTTGTTACATCAACTGGCTCAACATAACCATCAATAACATAGGTCCATAAATCCCGAGAACATAAAATCGTCCTCATTCGAATATACCAAGAATCATATGAATTCTCGCTCAGGACAAGAACCTGAACCTGAGAAGAACTGCTACCAGACGCATCCATTTATATAAAATTTGAAAGAAATTAAATAAACCTTCACACATGAAAAACAAGAAGGTAAAATTGGTCACCAACAGGAATTATATGAACTGAACTGAGGAAATAATAGGATGGACTGCAGGCTCTGATACCAAATGTGGAAAACGGGAGGTAAATCGAGGTTCGGGCTTCAACGTTTACAAACACCCAATGAAAACAATTCAAACAACAATACCCGAATCACGAAATGCGAACAAGTTGTGGGCCCAACACTTTGGGGTTCCGGTGTTTAGAAACGCTCGATACAAAAACAAAATACAACGTTGATTGCTGAATCGCAAAATGCGAAAAAGTTGTGGGCCCAGCACTTTGGGTTTCGGCGTTTGGAAGAACAAAAAAATTCCGCGCACATTTAACAAGCAAGTCCCAAATGTGAAATAGCAACCTTTTATTCAATGTGCTTTTAAAATCACGTGCTCCAACAAATAAATTCCAAATAAATGTGGGACCCGATTCACAATCGGTAAAACCAAATAATTACTGTGTTTAGTCAAATTGAAATCAATATAGCGAATACTATCAAGAAATCAGACAAGTTTACAAACTTAATAAAAATAGGGTAAAAATGGAGAGAACACCTCCGAATACAAAATGGCAAATTATCTTCAATGTGCTTTCAAGCTTCCACTCTTACAATCCGTTTCAGGTATTTATGCAAACAAAAATGCCCATTCGATCTGATAAAAAGATTTAATTAAGCGGTAATGGTATCTTGTGGCCTACAAAGGTTAAGGCGGCCACCACTTGAGCAATTAGTAAATCGGTGCTAAATCCTCGAATATTGAAGGGTCAAGACGGCCACCGATCCGTCGTTATTCAGGCGGTGAGATGATTAATATCCAACAGGCTTAAAATACTTTCAAATTCGGACTTGGATTCGCACTGCAATTGATTAATTGTTATGGAGATATTTGTTTTTAGTTTCTTGCTAAAACATCAATTTGGGGGAAACTGTCGAGTTATATGCGTTTTAACTGGCATTTATGCACAGTAAGTCTTTGCATTGTTGAAGGTGGAAATATATTTATACATGGTCGCAACAAATGAATTGACCTGGCGCATTGATGTGTTAGTCATTGTAAAAACTTTCCGTCATTATTGATTCTAATTCCTTACAATCTTCATTTTTTTTTAGTTTCTTCCTGGATGTATAGTATGTGAACTCTGTGGTATTAATTACAATTTGATTGTGAATTTTTATGTGTGTTGTAGTTAAAAATTGTAGATAGAGTTTGGAAATTGGTATTGAATTTGTAAAAACGTTTGGGTAATTCGAATTCAGACAATGTACAGTCACGATCGTTTTCTTGTGAAGAGTTGGATTTCTGAGAAATCCTATAGAATTTCTCTTAATTCATAAAAGTAGAGTGTTCTATATCATGAAGGGTAATGCGCCCTTGATAAACTGTGCGCTACAGTGATGCAAGAGCATCATTCCATGTCAGCCAGCTACATCAGCGCGCATGCATTCATATGCTAAAAGGGAGGTGCAGCCTCATTTGAATTTGAATTGAATGTAATTTAATGTGCTTAGGTTGTTGAGCCATGGAAGTCGTGCCTTGGAGAAGGCGTTAGGTAGATAGGACTTTATTGTAGATCGGCTAAGATATAGATCCAGGTGCTGGACTAGACAACCCATTCATTGTAATTGAATAGGGTAGGTAAATCCTGGAGGGAAGCACTCGATGAGCCCCTCAGGTAAAAGAGATTTTAGATCTCATTTTTAGTTAGTTGAGGTAGAGAAGAGAAGAACCAGAGAGAGCTCGAGGAACACCTTGTAATTACAGTCATTTTCCATTAATATAAATAGAGCAGTTTTTCCTGCATTATTCTGTGTTGTATGGATGTCTGTGAGTGTTCTTCATGTTGTGAATGTATGTTGTAGTTGTGCATTTGTAGGGTTGTGTTTGATTCCAGGTCGAAGGTATTTGAGGCTTCACACCAGGAGGGTGTGATAAAACGTCGAGGGTTCTGAGAGCCGTGCACAGAGGTTGCACTTCTAAACACTGGGGGGTTAAGACAAAGACGTGTTGAGGCACATGACTGAATTCAACAACTCAGGAAGAAGACCTGTGAGGTTGTTGAACACCTCAGGAGGCAAGGCTGTGTAGCTGAGACACAGTTGCAGACAGAATCTCTGAGGAGTTTTGTAGAGCTCTGCCAAGTGGGCATTGAGCGTGTGTACAGGAGTGCACAAAGGAACTCTGCAGAGAGTTTGAAGGAAGCCAGAATCGCTGAGGATTCTGTGAGAAGCTCTGCCAGGAGGGAATTGATCAGGTGAAGAGAGCGCACAGAGGGAACCCAGAACTACTGAACATTCTGTGGAGAAGATACTCCGCCAGAAGGGCGTCGAGGGAGCGTGCAGATAAGCACTGAAGAGGAGAGAACTCTTTGAGTTCTGTGTTGTGAAGGGAGAGTCCACTGAAGGGCCTCCACTGGGTTGCTGAATACCCAGAAGTACTCAAGAAGAGGCTAGAGCAGAAGGATAGACAGGAAGGCATCCATCTCATTCTCCATCTGTGGGAGGAGAAAGATGAAGAAATCCCTTAGGGATCTGAGTGATTGTGAAGGCTCAGGAGGGACAGCACCAGTGAGTGCATCTGAAGACTCTGCAAGGAGTGTAGGAGTTGGGAGAATCCTTTGAGGATTCGAGGAGAAGAAGCTCAGGAAGGGCAGCGTTTTCATACACGCAGGCGAATCTCAAGGCGAGGAGTTCGCAGAGAAATAAGCAAAGGTCGAGGCCTTTGAAAGATTGAAATTCTCCCAAGGTTGGGAAGGAAGTGAAGAAGCTCAGGAAGAGTAGCGTCAGTCGTTCGATCGACAGGAGAACAGATCTGGACCGTTGAGGAGTCTCACGTCCAGAAGGAGCTCAGGAGGAGCTTACAGGAGGAAGAGACTGAGAGCCGTCGGATCTCTTACTGAAAACCCGTCAGCCGTTGGATCGGGGAAAGTTGGGAAAAGGTTAAGCGCAGGAGTAGGCATGCGGGAAGCTCAGGGAGGAGCATAGCAGCCATTGGATCGGCCGATAGAATCTAGGCCATTGATCTTCGAGTCCAGGAAGTAGCCAGAGGAGTGTGCACAGAGGAAGATAGATCTGAGCCATCAGATCTTGGATCAGATTGCCGAAAGTCGTTGGATCTGCAAGAGTCACGTGAGAGTTAACCCCGTGAACAAGAGGAGAAATCCTGGACAAGTCATCGAGATATTGAAGAGAGAATCCTAGCCGTTGATCTCGGTAGGACATGCGTCAGTATTCTGGTGAGGTATCGGGATATCATCCATCGGGAAATGAGAGTTCTCGAGGGAAAGAGAATCGTGAAATCGCAAGTCGCGAAATGTCGACAGGATCAAAGCCGTCCATATGAGGGACAGGTGTCGAAGATCAAGCACCCATCAGCATATCGTTAATTGGAG
This sequence comes from Picea glauca, assembly GCA_000966675.3. NCBI lineage: Eukaryota > Viridiplantae > Streptophyta > Pinopsida > Pinales > Pinaceae > Picea > Picea glauca. Next base: position 42,804 of record JZKD02S1957849.1, read on the forward strand.
AATCGGAGTTCTCAAGGTCAAGGGAACCGGGGCATCAAAAGTCCCGAAATCCTGACAAGAACAGGATCATCCGTTGGAGGGACGCGTGGCAGCGATCGAGCACCGTCAAGGAGATTCGATAGGGAAGTCAACCCATCGGTGTTTGGAGACAATCGGGATATCGGAGATCCCGGGCACAACGGTTTCGTGCATTGCAGAATTGCGATACACAATTTCCCGATAAGGCCTAGGAGCGTGGGGCCACACTGACTGTCAGGAGGACAGGTGGCAGATTTTAGTGACAGGCGAAATGGACCGTTGACAGGTCAACGACCGGACCCATCGGAGGATCAGGAATCGGAGAATCGCGAGTTCAAAGGGTGCGTGCACATTGACGTTGCAAAACCCAAAACCCCGATGGACAGCTAGATGGCTGCGGTCATATGGTAAGTGGTCACATGGACCATGGTATAGCCAGGAGGTACAGCGCGTGAAGGAGCGCATTGGGGATCGGAGGATCGGGAATCTCGTAGGCAAGTGCATGGTGACATCGAAACCGCCAAAACCCCGATGAGAGGTTTGACCGAGGTCATGTGTTGACGGTCATATGGGCCAAGGCCTATAGCCAGGAGGGCTAGCGCGTGGAAAGGGGCGCATCTGTAATCGGGGATTGGAGAGGTGAGAAATGCTCGACATCAGGAGGTGCGAAACCCCGAACCCCGATAGAGAGTCGGGGATAACCACGGTCAAGTGTTGAAGGTTGTGAGGGTGAGCGGAAGGACCTGTGGATTGGGTCATGTTTTGACAGGGATTCCAATTGGGAATCTGAAGAGTCGCTTCGTCTCAGCAGAAGAAGGAATTTGAACGATCCTGTGGATGGGCGTATGAGACGCTTGTCATCATACAGCCCTGATGGTATGAATGACTCCAGTCTTACACTAGTGTTGAATTTATGTGGTTTAATCAACATCGTAACTAATAATAAATCCTGAACTAATGAATGTGTAACTCATAATTACTATCGATTCAATTATCTTAAACCTCTGGCCAATGGAAGCGACATGCGCCACTTGAACTGGACCTTGAAGATCATTGTGCATGCGTTGAACTTGAATAAATATTCTTGTTAAGAGTATTGTGAGTAAGCATGGATATAAGGTTTTGATGAATGGATATCATTCCATCATTTAAAAATGATAAAACATCCATATCATAAACGTCCATATTTAAATAGTAATTGCTAATAAATTGTTATTCTATGATTGATTTTTAAAATAAAAAAGATCTAAAAAGAAGAGAGGGAAATGAATTTAGAGACCTAGTTGGTAGTCATCTTTCCTTATTTATAATTATACTAGAATGTATAATTATGATGTGGGTATTGCTTTTAATGTTAGTTGTGTGACCATTATAAGCTACTCATTATTAAATTTATGGGTACTAAATGAATATATGTGTATATTATTGAAACTATTATTGAAATAATGGGAGCAAAAGATGTAATGGTTAATTGTTTCGCTGAGAATATAAGTAAAAGGTAATTAAATTTGGTCGAGGTTATATAATATTGTTATGATTATTTTTATTGGATAACATTATCCAAATGTTTTGTTAATTGTTGAACTTACAAATGATTGATTATAACGATGATAGTAATGGGATAATAGTGATGTTTTTGCAATGATATGAATTCAGACATTAAGTAGTTCTTATGGTATGAAATTGACTGATCAATTGATAAATGTGTAATATTTTAATGATTCCTTGATTAAGGTAATTATGTCGTGATTAATTTTCGTACCTTAAAATTTAAAGTGGCTTAAGAGAGTACATTAACCATGTTCTTCAGAATAGTCGCCAGTCCTAAGACCTTAAATGGTCAAAATTAATCGGATGAATCCTGGACTTGAGAATTGATTATGTGTATTGGAGGTCCTAACCTTGGAGGTAAGCTGGATGGGTAGATATCATTGATTAGTTTGTGTGATATGATTTATACTCTTAGTAACAATAATGTTGTAAATTGAAACTTGTAGTGTAGGATGTAAATGGGGATTGATTGTGTAATATTGAGGTATGTTATCGTTGTGTACCACTTGTTCTATTGATGCATTATATATATATATATATATATATATATATATATATATATATATATATATATCGCTACTATACTCAATTACATTGATGTCATAACAGATGGGTTGTTACATATGGTATCAAATTGGGTTCAACCCTATGAAATGGACCTAAATTAACTATGTTAACTAAATTATAAAGATGTATCCCTAATTAATTTTGAAATTTTCCCATGTAGGTAATAATGGTTAGAGGATGTAGGGGAAGTATAAAATGTGGTGTTGGAGGAAGAGGTGTGACACCTCCAATGGTATCCACTCCCGAGGGTTGTAACCCCCAGGGGGAGGAGCAGACTACTGAGTAGGAGTAGTTTGTTGCGGGAGATGTGGTAGGTATGATGAGATCCTTACAAAGTATGTTTAAGGCATTGATCAACCACCTAGATCGAGACAAGGGTAGAGCATATGTGTAGAATGAGGGTTCACAATGCACTCTAGCTGGTAATAGTATCATACACAGAAAAATCAAGAAGATGAAGTTTCTTGAGTTCTAGGGTGCAACAGACAACTTAGTCGTTGAGGTATGGTTGGAGAACATGGAGATGTACTTCACACTTCGTGATTACACCTCCAACATGAAAGTTTGCATGGAGGTATTTCAACTGAAGGGGTGTTCTCTAATTTTGTGGAAGATACTCTTACCTCAACTAAACATGGTCGTTAAAGACGTGTCATGGGATTTATTTGAGGAATGGTTCTGGGAGAGGTATTTGTTTGAGGAATTCATTGAGTGACAACTTAATGGGTTCAACACCTTATTATAGGGTGGTCATATGGTTCTGAAGTATGAGGCCAGGTTCATGGAGCTACTTAGGTATGTTCCACAACGTTCGACCTTAACTTCAACATTCGTGCGAAGGTGAGCATCCTAATGCCTCAGATGTTGCACGATGTAGTTCAGAAGGCCCTCATAGCTAAGGAAGAACTGAAAAATAGGGGACAGGGCATAAATCCTTCTAAACCTACTCGACAAACGACACTTGGAGAACAACAACATCAAACACAAACCAGACATACTTCTCGACATCGAGATACACCCAAAGGACCTATATTCTCGACACCAAGATGACAGACTCCTCAACAAAGGACTCTTTATACAGAACCACAACAACAACAACATTTTAGGCATGTTGAATAGAACAAATCGAGATCACATAATTCTAGGCAAGCAACTTCTACTTTGAGGACTAGGAGCACTAGACCAAAGACTAGATGTTGGACATGTGGAGAGCCACATTACCAACAATATTTTCTGATTGAGAAGGACAAGGAGGTTAGATAATTAGTACCCACTATAGTTGGAGATTTGGGCAAGACCCACATGATACATGCAACGGTGAACAACCTCCAAGCTGAGCACTAGTCTATTGTGCTTGAGATGTCATGTACAATCGCCGACCAAACTTTTATTATTTTGATAGATCCAGGTGCTATAGAGAGATTTATCTTTAGTGTAGTACTAAAGAAAATTAAGGTAAAGGTAGTCGATCAGGATGAGTTCAGACACGTATAAACGACATCGGGTTCCAAACATAAGGTTGGAGGAGAGATCACAGACTGTAGCATTAACTTGGGTGATTTTTAATGAAGGTAGAAATTTATGTCATGATCTTAGGATATTATGACATAGTGATTGGTATGGAATGAATGGAATCACATGATGCGATACTTAACTATAATACAAAACAATTAAGTTTGACAGATGATTTGGGACATAGTAGAGTGATTGTAGGAAGAAACCAGGGGGTATATCTGAGGTTTATTTCTTCCCTACAGTTGCATAAGAGTACGCACAAGGGATAAAAAATATATGCTATCTTAGCGCTAAACTAAAAGGATGAGGTGGAAGAATTAAAAAACATTCTAGTAGTATCAGATTTTGCAAGCGTCTTTCCATAAGAGTTACCAGGTTTACCACCCAAGAGAGAGTTGGATTTTACAATAGACTTGAAACCTAGAACTGAACTGATTTCAAGAACTCCATACCGGATGTCGCTATCAAAACTGCAGGAGTTGAAAATGCAATTGAAGGAATTGTTGGACTTGGGACTTATACGTCAAATTGTGTCCCCTTGGGTGGGCCATTTATTTTCGTAAAAATGAAGGATGGATCGTGGAGACTTTGTATTGATTATCGTCAATTGAACAAAGAGGCGATCAAGAACCAATATCCATGACCAAGAATAGATGATTTGTTTGACCAGATGAAGGGAGCGACGATGTTTTCGAATATTGACTTGAGATCATGATATCATCAATTACATATTAAGGAGAAAGATATCCCTAAGACTGCATTTAATATGAGATTCATACATTATGAGTTTACAGTCTTACCATTCGGTTTGATGAATGCCTCGAGGGTATTCATGAGTTTGATGAATGGGGTGTTCCGTGAATACCTAAACAAGGTTTTTAAAGTATTTATTGATGACATATTGATTTATTCTTGGATGAAAGAAGAGCATGACAAACTCTTGAGATTGGTCCAACAATGTCTACAAGAATTGTTTTTTTACGTGAAGCTATCAAAATGTTCTTTTTACCAACTGAAGATTCATTACTTGGGACATATCATATATGGTGAAGGCATCATTGTGGATCAAGTGAAATTAGAGGCTATAATGGAATGGTCAAAACCAATAAACATACAAGAAGTATGTAGCTTTATGGGTTTACTAAGATATTACTAACGGTTCGTCGAAGGTTTTTTGAAGATAACAAATCCTATCACGAAATTGCAAAAGAAAAACAAGAAGTTTGTATGGACTGAGAAATGCGTGGAAGCATTTCAAAAGATCAAGGAATTGTTGATGACAACGCAGATACTAAAAGTTCCTACTATGGATAAATAATTCTTTGTATTCACAAACGCATCCAAGGAAGGTTTAGGTGGAGTTTTGATGCAAGACAATTGAGTGATCTCTTACATTTCAAGGAAATTGAAAAGGCACGAGGAAAACTATGCAACACACAACTTGGATTTATTAGAAATTGTATATACCTTGGGAGTTTGGAGACATTATCTGATTGGACGCAATTTTGAATTAAATGCATATCACTCTGGATTGCAACATATATTTACATAGAGTGACTTGAACGTGTGACAAAGGCATTGGTCATAACTACTTAGTGAATATGACTTTGAGATTACTTACATTAAAGTAACTGTGAACATAATGGCAGATGCATTGAGTCGGAGACCATGCATATTCTCGGTAATACCTCTTAAGACTAATCTTTGAGAAACGATTGTAAATTTAGAGATAGATGATGACTGGTACAAAGAAGTTAAGGATAATATTGGACAAAATACCATGATGGTACCGAAGTTTGAAGGCTATTCTTTGGACAACAATGGATTAATGAGATTTAACAGCATAATTTATGTACCACCTGTAATGTACCTCAAATTTGCCATAAATTTTTTTTTCTATGGGGCATTAATATCCAATTTCTTTTTATATGTTTGTCGTTAAAGGGAAGAAATATTCATTCCTGTTATAATTTTATGTGGTGTAAATTAAGTTCGTCCTACCACAAGATGCCATTTCCATACCTGTCTAACTTGCTTTGGATAGAAATTTATACGGTTAATTCACCAAGGATTATAGTAATTCCCTTTAGTCTCCAACCTACTCGCCTATATACATAAATATCTATATAGTAAATTAGACTTAGGACTTATAGTCCTAATCTCTCTTTAAAAAAAGGATTCCTATGTTTTGCATGCACGACTATTTTATTTGTTCTTTGAAACAAACTTTACTCACCATATATATATATATATATATATATATATA